>OZ018387.1:33884277-34484277 GCA_963969525.1 Ontholestes murinus
CGAGAATGAATCAATTCCATTTAGAATTGAAACATTGCCGATGTTCGATTTTCGAGGCGCGTTTAAAAAACGATAACACCACAAAATTGTTACATAGTGCTAAATATAATTTTAGACATGTAACGTCAGCTAACAGTTATATCATTCAATGCCTGGCGGTGCTTTAGTACGGGGAGTAGTTGTTTTAACTGTTAGCTGGAGTTTTTACATTATTATGTAAAACATTAGTGCAGAAGCTCATAGAGATTTATTTCTCTCATTATTAATTATCAAAAAGAATTTAATTTAAAAATGTATCATGGAGGATATGAACAAGATAGATCGTAACTGTTATTGACATATGCTTTTAAATCATGTTTAAGAATTTGTGTACCGTCTCGTGATCTTAAGCGATCTTGAATAAGTGTCGAGTATCTTTAGATGCCATGATAATTTTATATCCTCAATAATATTGAATTAAGTTAAATACCTGTAAATAACTTTTAACTTTCGTTGGATGACTTTAATATCCATTAGATGACTTTAATTAACCTCGAATCAAGTTGAACACCGCTAACTGAACTTTAATTATTGTTGGATGACCTTGAATGATATTAAAAAGTAATTCCAGAAATACTATCATAGTAAAAAAATTAAAATGAACTCGAATTACTTGCTGACCCTACTTAACACATTTACTGCCACGTCGACCATCTAGGGGCGACACCACTTTGATCACTGTGCGATCCGTCACCCATATATGTGCGATACGTTGTATTTCAATTGAAGCCATGTCGGATAAATATGGTGGACACTATACTATTTTACTGTAGTATTTTAAAGCGTGGTCTCTGGCGAAACTTTTGGTATATTTGTTTTGGCCCTGCTCAAAAAATAAGAGAAATAACAACCATTTAATTATTTTAGTAATTTATTTTCTCAAACTATAATATAGTTACAAATATAACTTTTAAACCATAAGGTATACGTCAAAAAAAAAGTTAATTAGATTTGTGGTGGTTTTCAAAGCACTCTAAACACACAAAAAGGGGCATGATTGCAATCCGGGCAATATGTGTATACTTTTTTTTCCTTTTTTTAGCAGCAGTTCTTCCTTCAGGTTTTTTATTCATTCATAACACAAAGTACACATTCGGCGTACCTGTTTATTATTTTCATCCATTTTAGTTTTTAGAACATTTTAGACAATTGGGTTTGACGTGTTTTAATTTTTTTGTAAATTCAGCAAGCTTGATTCTATTTCTTCTCGAAACCATCGTATTTTAGCTGATTTTTTAGTTGCTGTTTTATATACAACAAAAGCATTCACAAGTGAAATACCTACCAAATACTCTATGCCTAGCTTCCGGTACCACTGTTCCTCAGGGTCGTGGTATATAAACAAATTTGATCTGATAGATCAATACCAGTTTTCCCTCTGTTGTACGCTAGTATGGCAATTGGCTTTTGTTTATTTTTACGTTTTCGATTAGTATATGAAGCTCGACTGGTTGATGGTTTGTAAGCATCCCCCATCTGCTCCAGCATTTTCTTCCTCGTCGCCTGAAATATTTCTCATGTGTGGAACGTGTTTAGTTGATAGAATTCTTACATCGCGCGTATGCCGCCATTTTAGTACCACAATTCCATTCTGCTCTTCTTTCGCTATCTTTTGGCCTCTATCTAGTTTAGGGTGTAAAAGTTCTCGTGGTATATATATTTTATTGGCCCTCAAAGTACCAACTACGTGAGTTTTTTGGTGTAAAAAGGACAATGCTAATTCATAGCTCGTATAGAATAAATATAGCTCTTCACAAACTGTTCTACCTAAACCAACCCTTTTTGTATAATTTTCCGATTTCCCTGAGTATATTTTGCTGGACCAAGTATATTATTCAGTAGAGCATAGCTTGAAAAGCTTTATACTATATCTGTGAGCATTATTAGGTATGTATTGTCGAAATACTAATCTACCTCTCCAAGGTATAAGGGTTTCATCAATAACAAAGTCTTCAGCTGGAATAATTATATCTTTAAACTTCTTTTCCAATGCATCTATAAGAGGTTGTATTTTTCCTAGTCTATCTCCTTGGGGAATTCCTTCATTGTTTGAAAAGTGAATATTTGACAGCAATAATTTAAATCTATTACGAGACATAATTTTTGCCGCTACATTATTTTTATAAATATCGCTTGTTGACCAATAGGATGGAATACTACCAAGTCTTACTAACCCCATCCATATAAGAAGCCCCAAACACTTTTGTATCTCTTCACTATTAGTTGGAACCCATTTTTTCATTCGACTTTTACTCTTAGTTTGATTATTATTCAATTTCTGTTCAGCGTATCTGTTTGTTTCCACTACGATAATATTTATAATTTCATCATCAACAATTAATGAAAACGCATCAAATGGAGTAATATCTTCCGCCACATATATTTGTAAACCTGAGTTGAGTTATGACGACCTTCGTACTCTGTTCATTTAATAATCTCCGGATTCTCTGGAGACTGACTATCTAGCTCCTCACTTTCCTCTTCTAGTTGTAGATCCTGAATTACTTTTTCAATATTTTCAACTACTTCATCACCTTCTTCATTTTTTATGTATTTGGAAAAGGATTATATCAAGCGTCTTTTATAGAATCACCTGAACTGAAATCTGCACATTCTTCATCTTCATCACTTCGTAAAAATGCATCACTTTCTAATATTATTCGCAAATCATCATCGCTTAAATATTTTCTTTTATTCATTTTCTATTGCAATTTTTTCACAATAACTTTACAAATAAAACTGTATCAAATATCACAAATGTACAGTTAAAAAAAGAGAAACATAACCTAACATATCGTCACACATATTGCATGCAAGAAATAATATAACACGGTGGGCCACTTAAACCACATATGAGTGACATACAAAAAAAATAATATCTACGTTTCTAGGAACAGAAAAATTACTTATGGGTACCTAACTACTTATTTTGAACTTTTTTCTAAAAAAAATTGCGTGGCCACGGGGTTATTTTTTTTTTTTAAGTATCTTGGCAGTCAATGTGTTAAAGAAATAAAATCAAACTAATTAGTTTAAATTTTAAAATTGAAAATTTTCTAAACTCAAAATTTATAGAACTTAAATGACACTTATTACAGATGTTAAGCTTCTAGAAGGCTAGATATGTATCTCCCAAAAGTTCACCTTAAAAGTTTTTCTCATTAATAACTAAGACTGCAAGAGGATATTTACTCCCTTTAGCGTCAAATAATTGCCATAGACTATTTTTTTACTTCAATGCAAATATAATAGCAATCGGAGTTGTTTGAAGAGTGGATAGTTTGTTTATTTTAGAAATTACGAAGGATATTGACAAGAGGAATAACGAGGAAATTTATTATGTTTTGCATTTTCTCTAACCAAATCATCAAGTCGAGTAAATTAAATTGGGTGGAGTGAAAATATTAATCTAGAATACAGTACGTTAAGATAAAGTTGATTGACATCTCTCTTTCGATAAGAATATCGAATTGAATTTTATCATTCAGGATAAACATTTAAGAATTAAACAACATCCATTCCACCAACCAGGCTAATGAAAAACCATCCAATCTAATTAAAAAGCGTTTTAATAAAACACTACGAGAATACACAATTGTCCAAATTAATTAAATCAGGACGACTTCTAACTAACTAGCAAGACATTTCATAAATTAAATGACGAAACACATATTAAATCCACAGTCTATATAATCATATTAAATAGTGGTCTAGGTGCATGGGCGATATCCTAGCATGCTTTAAAGGTACAGACAGACAAATGAATTAATTTTTAAATTCACCCCTTTAAAATCTTTACAGTAGAGACAGACAAAAATCAAACAATTTATAACTCTTATTTATTTTATTTTTGGCGAACCATTCAAAAGAATTGCAAACAATTACCGGAAAAATCACGATTTTTTGTAATGTTTAAAAATACAATTAATCGTTTAAAGAAATCAAGTTCACATGAAATAAAATGTTTCGAATGCAATAGCGTTTACGTAGGTTAAAGATAAAAATTTTACGAAAAGGAGATATCACCTTGAATTTTAAATGCAATGGAATCAAAATTCATTGCATGCTATTATATAAATTTATTATTAATTCTTGTATGTAAATGCACATGTAAATGGTTTCTTATTTATCTCATCTGCTATTTTTCATTTTCCACATAACAATTAAAAAACGACATTTAAAAATTATGACTAAAACTAAAGCCTCTAAATTTATGACTAAAACATTTGTCTACACATTTTAACATTTAATTCATTTTGTGTTAGTGTATATATATTTATTGCAATTAATCAAACTTCGGAAAGCATTTTTTACTCTAAGATTAACTTCCTGTTGGACTACACCAAGTTTAATAAAGTTAAAGTTAACACTGATAAACTAGATAGTATATACAAAAATATCTGTCTTGAATTTATCGATAAAAAATTTAAAAACTGTTACCTAAGACAAAAGTGTATAGAAGTGGATTAAAATAGATCAAGTGTTGTCAATATATAACAAGGTTCTAACTAGGGCCTTTACTGTTTTCTGTTTGAGTTTGTTTTATATTTAGTCTATTTGGATCTGGATATATATACGCAGATGATTGTCAATTCATGCACATTATTTATTTAATTTTTCTTCGCCAAAACTATCTACTATATGAAAAGCATACAAAAAATGTAGCGTAGTCTAACGTTAGGTGAAAGAATTATTTACGTATTTATCGATGTGTGAGAGTGATGGCCCACAGGAAGGAAGGAAATGATTTTCAAAAGTCAAAGGTGCATTAGCGCGCAAACACGCGTCGCCACCCCGCTCCGAATCAAACCGCCGCCGCCACCCCTCACGGGCGACTACAAGAATAGATAAAAGTCACTGGGATTGATCGCGGCAGCGGCGTACGCGCCCCCGGCCCGATTACCAGCGGCGAAATTCAACACAATAACCCAACTGGAAAATTTGCCTGATTAACAATGATCGATGCGATCCGAATCTTGAAGAGTTTTAATAAGTGCGAGAAAAGTTGATAATTGATAAAGATGAGATGTAAAGGGGGCGGTCGGTGCGGGAGGGTGGCGGCGGTTAGACGGGCGGGGGGCGAAGGTTGGGTGACGAGTCGCCTCTGCAGTCATCCATCATGAGACGGGACGGTTAGTGACAGGTAGCCCTTAATTAATATAGAAACGCTCCGCCCCTGCTTTTCACGTCACCTCTCTAATGGATTTCCACCCCGAATAAACTTTTAAATTACCTACTGCATAAATCTTACACTCTCTCTATATGTTTTTATATTAAAAATTTCTCAACGGCATTAAGACGTACTTCGTGGTCGACAGTGTGTTTATTAAATTTCCCAGACGAAATTATTAAAAGTTTATGGTCAGTGTGTGTGTTTAAAATAATATCAATCATTTTAAACAATAACCTAATAATTTAATAAAAATAAAACAGAGATATAGTAAATGTAACTATTTAAGCATATATTTTTCATTAAAATATATTCGTAGACGAAATGTAATCAATGAACGTTGATTTTCCTAGAAGCTGCATATTTATTAGAAGACAACACATTCGTTTTAGTTAATGCGTTAATATTTCGTATCTTCTGGTGTACCACGGGGCTCTTATGTTGGTGAATAAGATTTTACTCTTCCTTTAAAAACATAATTATACTTCAAGGTATTACCATAATTTGCTATTTAAGTCATCATAAAATTCACTTTAGTTACAGGTAAGAAAGCGTTAAAGGAAAATCAACTACCAAAATTATGAACTTATACTGATATTACGTTCAGAAGTTTCTTTAATTTTTTTGGGTTATAACCCAAGGTGGGCTTTTGCGAGTTTTGGTTATTTCCGTTCATAGTGCTCTTTCTTAGGGTTTTCTTTTCCACCCACTGATGTCCATCGTTCTTAGATCTTCCTCCGCATCGTCCATCCATCTAATTCTGGGCCTGTCTCTTTTCTTCACCCAGATGGCCTCTATTGCAAAGCTCCTTTGCTAGTTCTTGTATCTTCCATTTTACAGACATGTCTTAGCCATGTCAGTCTTCGAATTTTTACATGTTTGACAGTTTCCATTTTATTACTGGTTTGATTTATCTCATTATTTGTGCGTATTCTCGATGTTCCATCTATATTCTGTTTTGGTCCAAATATTTATCGCATTATTTTTGGGTTAAATATTATCAGCCGTTCTTCGTCTTTTTTTGTAATTTTCCATCGTTCACAGACGTATGTTACCATAGATCTTATAAGTGTTACATTTTGGCTTTTATATCCGTGAAATCATGAATTTTTTATTTGCGGTTTCCACTAAGTATACGTACCTTGATTTCTTTACTTACCGAATTAATATGACTATAAATATAAATAAATATATGAAAGTTTTATCGTATTTCATTTACGAAAATTTACCAAAGTGATTAGAAATGAACTTTCAACAACTAACAGTCTCAACTATTCAGTTATCTTACATTGTCGTTCTTAGGTAAGAGAATGAAAACATATTTGAAGATTATTTTAATCTCTATTAGTGTTACAGTCTCATACTATTTTTAAGAAAAACCTTTAGAATGCTTATATAAAATAAAACCTTAGAATTATATCTAATCCGTATTTTACAGCATCATTATGGAAATTTCCGCCATTTCTTTTGCCAGTTTTACTGTCAAAAATTCGAGAAATTTCTAATAAATTCCTATTTGAATTTCTAGAAATTATCTTCTACAGTTCGGGATGTTTCTTACATTTCTTGCTTTATTGTATCAAAATTTCCCTGCATCCCGTACTTTCTTTCTCAGAGTTTACTTTAAACTTTCTTGAGAAATTTTCATTATTTTCTTTTCTATTCTACCAAAATATTCATTGTTGAAAACTCGAGTTTATATTTATTGTTGTCGACGCTCTTAAAATATTCCAGAAATGTTTATTAAGTTTTAGATTTTTTCAAAAATCATTTGCGTCCATCTGTTTGAGTTTTTTTAATCCTCCCTAGAAGTCTGGTAAATTTCGATATTATTTCGAATAAATATTCCATGATTCTACAATTTTCCAAAAAATCTTTTTCCAAATTTCTCTCTGACGGTTTATAAACCTTCTAGGTAGTTTTTTTTAGATTTTTACTTATTTATACAAATAACCATCGCTCAGGTTTTTTATTTTTTAAATTAAGTTGTGTATTTATGTAAGGTATTTTTATAATTAATGATGTATATTTTATTCAAATTTGTATGTATAATAATGAATTATTTGACTTGTGTACAGATGTATTATCTACTAACACGAATAAATTGATTGATTGATGGATTGATATCTATTTCTTGAAGTCTTAAGTTTTTCAGAAAATTTTCTTTTAAATCCCTATAATTTTCTTCGAGGCTTCTAAAATTTTTCAGCAGGCAATTTTTATATTTTTACATTTCCAGCATATTTTTCTAACATTTCTTGGAAATTTCTCGTTCATTCTTGTTCTATTTTAGCAAAATATTCCTAAAGTTAGTATTCAATGTTATCTATTCTCTCAATTTTGTTTAGAAACTATTCTTTGAGCCTTTTAGAATTTTCTCGATTTGTGGGTTAATAATTGCTCTTCTAGATTTCCAGTATGTGTCTTCCATAATTTGAGAGTTTTCCAGTAGTTTTTACTTTACCGCAGAATTTTTCAACTATTTCTCTAAAATTTTCCACCAATAATTCTTCCAGAAAAATGTTTTAGTATATTTTTTAGATTTGTATAATTTTATTCGAGGTTTACAAAGTATTTCACTTTCTCGTTCACTTTTAACATTTTCTGGCATGTTTTAATTAATTTTCTCGAGAAATTTCAATTTATTCTACTTTTACTTCAGTTAAATTTTTCTAAAGTTAGTAATAAATGTTATTTATTCTATTACAATTTTTCAGAACTATCATCTGAGCTTTTTAAAAGTTTCTAGCACCTTTTGTCTTAATTTGTCAGACAAACTAAAGAAATATTTTCAAAATTCTGATATTTTCCAAAATATTTTCTTTTATATTTATAGAATTTACGTTGTCTCAATTAGCCAGTTCTTTTTCTGACAAAAATTAGCTAATAATTTTTCTTCTAAATTTCCTGAATGTGTTTTTATCATTTAAGAGTTTTTACCATTATTTACTGCACCTTAATTTCTTAACCATTTTTCTGAAATCTATTTTTATTTTTCATTCAAAAAACCTTATTTCAAATTCCTACAATTTTTATAGATGGTTCTCAAAATTTCCAACAGTTTCTTTTACATTTGTTATATTTTGCAGCATTCTTTTCTTTAATTTCTCGAAAAATTCCCATTAGTTCTTGCCTTACTTTACTAAAATTTTCTTGAAATTAGTATTCAATGTTATCTACTTTCTTTTTTCCACAAACTTTTCTGAAAGACCTTTAGAATCTTTCTGCATATTTTGTCTGTTTTTTTTTAACACTCTTTTAAAATTTGTTGGCATTTGCAGTAAGCTTCCATCTTTCTAAAATTTGTTTATGAACTTCTGTTTTAGAATTTAAAAAAAAATTCTTTGAAGGTTCTAGAACTTGTCTTGTATCTTTCAACAATTTTTCATTATTAATCATAAGAATGGTGGTGACTGTTACTACGTAGTAATTCATGATAAACACTAAACTAACGCACTTACTATGTTTGATAATGACATTAACACGTAGAAACTTAAGTTGCCTTTTTAGTATATGCATATATTACATAATTTTTTGTGGTAAAAACTTAGTATGTGCCTTAATTTAGTATTTATTTTTTATTACCTTTATTAAGCTAATTGGAAGTTCTCTTTAAAAGTGAATGAATTTGTTTTCAAACAATTGTTTCTAAAATTTTAAAAACTACCTAGTTCCTAGAATTTCCTTGATAGTTCTTAAATTTTCTCTTGTAGAATTTTCAGCATTTCTTTTTATATTTTTCGTGTAGTTTCCTCAATCCTTGTTTAAATTTATCAGAACTTTTCTAAAGATGTTATTGAAATGTATCCATTCTGTCATATTTTATTGAAAATTTTCCTTAAAAATTGTTATTGTTATTGTTTATTTAAATGTATAAAGATATATATGTAAATACAACCGATTTAACATTTCTTAAGCCTGGGTTTAACAAAATTATAGAATATGTCAGTTTTATTTTTAATTCAGTTTCCTTCTAGATTTCTAAATTTGTCTTCCATAGTTTGAAAATTTTCTACCATTTTTTGCTTTACTTTATAGAAATTTCTCAGCTATGTCTAGGAATGTTTCTTCTATATTTCTATAACTTTCCAGCATATTATTTTAAAATTTTTTAGATTGTACTCTTATAATTTTCTATTTTCTTAGATATTTTCATCATTACTTATTTAGTTTTATCAGAATTGGCCAAAGCTAATCTTCAAACTTTTTCATTGTATTTAAAATTTCTCAAAACATTTCTTTGAAATTTCTAAAATTTTATCCGCTTCGTTTTGTTAAAGTTTTTTTTTAGAAAATCTTTTCAAATGCGTAGATTATTTCAATATTGTCACACTTTTTGCAACGATTCGTATTCCACGATGCAAAAATTGTCTTTAAAAGTTTTAGAATTTGTCTTATCTCATTTCAAAATGTTCCTACTATTTTTCATTTTCATCTTATCTGAATTTCTTTTTGGAATTTAGAGAATTATTTTTTTAAGGATTTTGGAGTTTTTTAATAGTTTCTGTTCTATAATACGAGATATTTCTTCGAGGTTTCTAGATAATATGTGCACAATTTTTTCTTTTGTATTATGAAAATTTTCCAGCTTTTTCTTTTTCAAAGTGGAGAAATATCTTAAAATGTTCTGAAACTATTTAATTTAATTTAATTTAATTTGAATGTAAATTAAATGATTCATTTTGCATTATTCTATATTAACCATTCCTACTTTTTAATATCCAAAAACAGTCTTGATTAAAATAATTGAGGATCATTAATTATTTTTTCAGTTATATTTTAGTACTTTAAATTTTAGTAATGTTTATTATGATTTTAAATATTGAGTTAGTCACGCAATCTAAAGAATAATTATTTCCTAGGATTTGTTTGATATCTTTAGAATTTTAAACGTCGCTCTTTATTTTCTACAAAAAATTTGATTGTATTTGGAAAGGCTTGAATTCACAAAATATGTGTTCTTACATTCTTACCCTCTATTCTTCTGATGACAATTGCTCAATGAAGACTTTTTTGATGATAATTATTTAAATTATTTGCCAAATCAAGATTTTTGCCATATAATTTAAAGCATAGATCTTGAAGATAGTGTACACAACTTCTTTGATTCGTACACTAGATCCATTACACTTAGTAGCTGGTGATAATACTTATTACAATTTTTTTCATTTCTGGCTTATTCAGGTCAAATTTTAGTAGACCTGTTTTAATGTATATGTTCTATAATAATTATCTGTATTGAGTTGAAGTATTAGCCAGAGAAGTAGTTGTTTCAATAAGTAATATATTTTGTAGTCTTAATAAGACTCATTTATTGTAGATTTATGAAATGTTTTCGTGTTTCTTCTAATTATTAGTTCATTTTCTACAACTTAGAGGACTTTAATACATTTTTTTATTGTTGTTAGGTTTATGGATGAAGTGGATGTAATCAAAAAACATGCATTTAGTTATGTTTTCTAAGTTTACAAGTGTATCAAAATATTTTTTCAAGTTTGATGACAGATGACAGAAATTGAAGTTATTGAAAAACATGTAAGAGAGTTTACTTAAAGGTTTTGGCAAGGAAGTTTGAGATTCTTTAACACAATGCATATTACTAAATTTATTATAATTACGATTTGCTACCATAACACACAATAGTAAGCACATCTAGAAATGTCTCAAATAGATAAACGATAAAATTATTTATATCAAGAGTGTAATACTGCTATCTCATTTCTTTAATATCATGTAAATCCTTTTTAATATAACGACTTATCTCAAAATTTAATAATTTTGCCCTCAACATAATCCCACTTTTCAGCGTTTTTAGCAATCTTCGACTCAATTTTAAAAAATGGTTTATTTTAAACTCAATAATTTCGACGAAGCGAAGCAAGTAGTTTTACTGCCTTTAATCACGTTTATTGTTTCATCTAAGTAGTTTAATTAGTTTGGTTGAACAAAATATGATTACTAATGCGCAAACCTGGCATTGAAACTTTCAGTACACTGAAAGCTATATCTTTTGAAGTTGATGAAGAATACGAGGAGAAATTTTATTTACATATGACAAAAAGTTTGAAAAAAAATATTAGTAAAACTCAACAATATTTTGTGTAACGGTTATACTTAGCAATTATGTGGTTTGAATAAGAAATATATGATTCCTTACGTACAAAGATCATATCAAAATGTTTGAAGGCTAAAATTACCTTACTGGTGTCTGTAAAATTGCCAAATATGGCATATTCACATAAAGTAATAGAAGAAGCGGTATTACCTAACAATAATAAGGCTCCAAACTAAGAACATGATCTTCAAATATGGCGTTAAAGCAAAAATGAAAACTTTCAAAAGATAAGGTTGATTTGCAAATAACTTTATAAGAAAATGTTTCACATAAAGTTATTGACAATACGACCAAATAAAATTCCTGATAAATAAATATTGTTTTGAATTTGATATAGGTAATTAATATAAATAAAGTAACATTTCTGTCTATATATACAACATCTTTATTACAGACACTTACATTTATTTATTTTAACAATACATATTAATTATAAATGTTAACATATCATACGCCAATATAAACAATTTTAATTTAATGATCGAAGTTAGTAAAAATATATCAAAGAGTAAGAAATAGTATAATAATGACAGCTACTTTGTGCTATTTCTTTTTTATTTCATGTTTACAATGCTACAAAACATTGAAGAATATTAAATTATTAATTATCCGCCAATAGATCATCAGCGAAACTTTGTGACAGTTTGGAAGATGAAATATTACTTACGTTATACAAAGGGTGTTGAAATAAAAAGGAACGAAATAAAACTGTTTGTATAAATGAAGTCTATAACTAGAGTATACACCATAGGTCTAAGCACATCGATTTTATTTATTATCGAGCCGAAGGATTCCGTGTTCCCAGAACTCCTGTGGTCGTGTCGAGACCCAGCCCGTCACAGCGTCCTTGACTTCATCGTCTGAGTAGAAGCGTTGGCCTTTCATATGTTTTGGTTTTAGGAGACCAATCACATGAAATCGCAGGGCGACTTATCTAGGCTGTAGGTTGAAGAGTCAATCTGCTCCCATTTAGCCCTGAAAACGTGAGAAACCTTGGTCTTTTGTTTTTGATAGACCTATGAAATCGATGGAGTGTCTCACACATTAGAGTTAATGGTTATTATTATTATTATTATTTATTACGGCTTTATTTATTTAAAGAAAGAATGTTATACATCAAATCTATTCTAGTGTAGGCGAAGTTCAGGTAGTTCACATATAACTACTACTGTTCTTCCACTTAACCTACTTAACATAGGTGATTACAAAGTGTATATGTGTACAAGTACTATTCAAGATACATTAATTATAATTAGAAGTAACATACAGGGTGCGGCAAAACAGACAGTGCAGTTTTGAAGGGCTATTAAGAAAAAACGGCGCAATTTAAAAAAATGGGGTTTATTTTATCTTAATGGGTACATCATGCCGTTTTATGCATTAAGTCCTGAAGATGACATCAGAAAGATGATGACCCCCAGCAGCGATACATTTATGAAGGCGCTTTCTGAAAATTTCGGCCGAATTTTGGCACATCTCGATGGATGTAGCCGCGATTTCCTCCTGAATTCGATCCCTGAGTTCTTCCAAGGTGCGAGGTCGATGCCTAAAAACCTTTTCCTTCAGGTAGCCCCACAGGAAGAAGTCGCAAATGCTCAGATCAGGGGAGCGTGCGGGCCACTCCACATCACCTCTCAGAGAAACAAGGCGCCCAGGGAACACCTGTCGCAGTTTCGTCATTGAAACTCGAGCAGTATGGGCCGTAGCCCCGTCCTGCTGAAACCAGATGTCTCCCAGATCTGCTTCCTCCATCAGTTCTTCCAAAGGAGGACATCTCTTCAAAAAAATAAGGCCCAATCATCCCAAATTTGGAAATCGCACACCACACGGTGACTTTTGGGGAGTGAAGTGGTCTCTCGTAAAGTTGCCTTGGGTTATTTACAGCCCAGTATCAAAAATTTTGTTTATTCACCCCTCCACAAAGATGGAATTAGGTTTCGTCACTACTGAAAAAAGTTGACCTCGCATGGATCCGGTTCAACATTTCTTGGGAGCGCTCTCCAGACCAAACCATGGTAACGACTAAAAACGGCACGACCGCCCCGACACAATGAGATCTTTCCCAGGTAGGTACCCCCACCACACGGGATGTACTGAGCGTTCCAAACTGCACTGTCTGTTTTGCCGCACCCTGTATAAATAACATTTGGTAGACTTGGTAAAAAATGGCAAAAATTGGTAAACCCGGCAAACTTAAAAACTCACAATTCAAGCATGTGGTAAATTTTAATTACTGCAGCAAGCTTCTTCGTAAGGAATTCTTAAGAAGACGCAAATTTAATTCAACAAGTAGTGAGCAGCACTTCAACTAGGTCGAAGAACTCAAATGATGTATACATTGAGTAAAGACTCTAATTACAGTGCCGTTTCGTACTTTTTCCTTTTAATGCCCCTTGTAAAGTTGTGGGGTGTATTCATTTAATTAAGGAAATTAATGCACTGTCTAGATAATAAATACCATCTAAGCTAAAATTACATTCAGATCTTCAATGCGTGTGTCAAAATTGGTTCTAGTTTTTGAGTTTGTTTATGGTGGCACTGCGCTCTTGAAACGGCTGTCAGTTGACCATGTTGCAATAAATATCATTTGGGACTTGTTTTTGTGCAGTGAATTCGCTTAGGAACGTGTGAAAATGCAGATACAACATTGCAAAGTCGAATCAAAGTATTTTTATTACGTTTGTGGATGTTATATGCTCGCAAAACTTGCAAAAATCATGACAAATGCACTCAAACATGCATATTTGCAGTACTTTGGTTATGTTGTTTTAAACACTGACAGGGCATGGGTACCGAAATTGTTTCGTAACGCGTGCAGTACAAAGGTGTAAGAGAGGTCACTTGGTGAAAAAGTCTACTTTAATTTTCTGTGCCAACGTTATGCAGAAAACAGTAAAATCATGGAGATGATTGCTACTTTTGCTCGATGAATGTCGTCAGTATAAATGCAAAAAAAAAACTAGCACAGTATAAATATCCTGTCGAATCATCAGTGTCAAAGCCAGTTCCATTTCATCAATGGCGAGTATTGGAAGCGATTTCGTTATGGAAGAAAAGCATTTAATAATAATAATAAGCAATAGTAATAATTACAGGAATGAAACACAGCCGTGCAGTTGAACATCATTATGTGAGAAAGATATGGACAACAAAAAGTGTCCTCTGTACCACTTGTGAACCCATAGGACGTTTTATTGCTACCTCTTCACATTAAACTTGGCCTTATTAGGAACTTTGTCAAAGCACTCAATCGCGAAGAACTTTCCAGTACTTAATAAAGTTGTTTCCAAAACTGTCATACGAAAAAATCAAAGAAGGAATATTTTTTGGACTTGATATTCTAAAACAAATGACTGATATAAAGTTTGCAAAATGTTTAACGCCTGATGAAGCAGCAGTATGGGAATAATTTTAAGGGGTTTTAAGTGTATACAATTTTCTTGGTAACTACAAATCACCAGATTTTTGCAAAATTACCACAATATTGTAGCTCGAATGTCTCTTAAGATACATTTTCTGCATTCATATCTTAAACTTGGGCGACACGAGTTAGCAAGGAGAGTGGCTACGATACCAAGAATTTTAGGACGAAGGCATGATGAGCGACTACTGTTGAACCCTAATGCATGAAACAGATCCCAAGCAGTATAAAAGACTCAGTTCAACTTCTGTTCATTTTTGATTTATACATTTTGATTCAATAAACGGCCGTTAATGGACAGAAATAGTTAAACAATGAATTTATTGAATATTTCGAAAACTAGAACCTATTTTAAAAAGGGGCTACTGTTTTGGATTCAGCCCCTTAATTTACCCTATAAAGAGTTTTTTTGTTGCTCAGGTTCAAAACCGTGTTTACTTGTATTTTGTTTAAATCATTGGAACAATTTCTTTCCCAACCCTTTGAATTCAGAAACCAAATCATATTGATTAAAAGGTAAATTAGACAAAAATATATATTGTCAACTAACAGTAGCTGCCTAAGATCGCAGAGAAACTTTACGATTTGATCCAGAATTTCTTGTACTCTAAAAAATTTCATTACACCATTAATACTATTTAAGTTTCTAAAGATAACTTTTGATTTTCAATATTTAAATGTAATGGTAAAAGTGACATCTATTATCTGTGACAATTAGCAATACCAATGCAAATAAAGAATACATGATTTGTTGCTAAATCATGTATTTGTTTCGAACCTAAATAATCTACGATGAAATTAAAACCATCATGCTGAAGAAATCTTCTGGCTTATCCATAATACCGAGAATATACAAAAAAAAATGCCTTCATACAAAGGTGTTGGCAGTACAATTTCTGAAAATATGTTACAAACTTTTAAATATTATAATAATAATTTTAAGGATAAATATTATGTATAAATTAACGAAGATAAAAGAAACTTTTGCGAAATTCTTAAGAAGAACTTTATTTTGACAGATAAATAAGTAATCCTAGAAACAGAATTACAGTTCAATTGTTCTACTTCAAATGTGGATCGATCCTAATGATGTCAAAACAAGATAAGTCGTCGTAACACGCATTTTTATTCAGCAAGCGAACCTTTTAAGTTATTAATAATACAAAAAAAATACATTGAAACACACTTAAGAAAATATAAATTTAAATTACTACAATAAATCACTTCGTTACGCATGTTGTTTTATTAAAATATACGTCCTACAATTTAGACATTTATTAATTTCCCCGTGCATTTATTAAGAAAAGTAATTTACGCAATTCGTATGCGATATAAAACTTTTACCGATCTAGAGTGCGCGATGAGGACCATTAAAAACAATCATACTAACAAATCCGCAATAATTAGTCGTCACGGGTGCGTACTCGAAAATCCGAAATGGCCGATTATAAATTTAAATTCAAATGCGAATAATATAAAAGCAAAACTTACGCAGAAGTAAAGTCAGTACAGTTCGAACCATCGAAACTAAACAATCCAACATGTTCTACAAGGTGAGATAATTTTAATAATTCTATGTTTAATAATTATTTAAACTGAACCAGTATGATTACCCTATTTTGCTGTAATAATAAAAATTGCTCATTTGAAAAATTTGGCAAGTACAATGTTCAACAGAAATATTTGCACTTCATTCCAAAAATATAATAAAACTATTGCAGAATAATTGTTATAATTTTCGAAATAAAAGAAATCTCCAGGCACCATTTTTGTAATGTCGGCACTTCATGTTTATTACTATTATTTTAATTTGAAGATAAAATATTTTAAATTTTCTTTACAAAGCTACTTTTAAACTTATATAATTCATAATTTAAAAATTGTGGTCAATGTGTAGTTTTTCTTTTTTTCATACTCTTCTTCAATGTGTCCAAATTCGTCTAAATGTTCCATTTATTATTATATTATTTCCTCATTGGGGCTTTATCTTGATGGAAGTGTTTCTTGTAGTCTATGCAGATGAGAGTATATAAAATGTTAAAATGTTTTTTTCTTAGTCAACAATATTCTCATTGCTTAAAGAAGCTCACATTTTAATTTAAAATTTCTTCAAATGCAAGATACTTAAAAAGTCCATATTTTAGGACTTTATTTCGTTCTTTGTAACCATCAAAATACATACGAATTTTGGCTTATTTTTTTCTTATTTATATACTTGAAAATGTTGAAAGTTCAAATACAAAAAATGATATTTTCTATGCATAAATAACTTAATTTCGATCACAAAACTTTACCAATAAGGCAATACTTGTGGTTTGCAAGAGGTAGAAGATTCAGCTTCTTGCTTAATGCAATTGTGCTATCTTTTAATTTTTTCTTTGGTTAGACGACGCTAATTTTATTACGTTTATTTAATGATGGTAATTACGCCAATTTTAATTAACGTAAAGGTAATTATTGTATGTGGATTTTTATAAAAATTTAATTATTCGTACGTTAAACTTTCTTAAAATTTTACCTAATTACGAATCGAGCGTATGAATTTATAGTCCTTTCCTTTTTCCTCTTAATATTCATCAGTTTAGTGTAATTCATGCATTTATTCATTGTTAAATTTTTTAGGTCGTCACACTATGCGCAATTATCGCGATCGTCCGAGCGAAGCCTACCGGTAAATTTGGAAGCGAAGATTTAGACACCAAACCGTCGACAAGACTTATCAAATATTCACCCTCCTCCGCCGACCAAATCCAGTACCAAGGTACCCCCGATTACCCAGAAACTAAAGGTTTGAATCGTTATCCGCAGCAACCAACACATCAAAATCATCATCACGGTACTGAGGATTATAAGGAACATAATGACAATAATTACAATGTACGTATTTTTTTATGTTGTTAACAATATTATAACATTTTATATTAATTTAAAGAACTGCATTGTTATCACACAATTTTTTTCTTCACCTAATTTACATATCTGATTATATCAAGAATGTAGCGCAACAAACTTTTCAAAATCAAACTTAATATAAAATTCAACATACTCAATATATTCAGTATATGGTATTTAGAAACTTACAATGAACTAAATTCTTACTTAACCCGTGGTGAAATATTTTTATCTTTAATTAACCTTCTAATCATTTATATTTTATTTCTATTTATTTTTACAATTTAATAATTATAATTTTTAGGGTCATCCAAAATATAAATACACCTACAGCGTCAACGACGATCACACCGGCGACTACAAATCCCATTTTGAAGAACGTGATGGTGATACAGTCCGTGGTGAGTACGTTATCGCCGATCCTGATGGTTCCATCCGTACCGTAACCTACACAGCTGATAGTAAAAATGGATTCCAAGCGGTGGTCAAAACAAAACCACCAAACAGCTCCAAAACTTCTTACCAGACTGAAGCACCAGTGGTAAACCAAATCCACAGCGATTATCAGCAATACGTTCAACCAACATCTCCACTAAATGCAGAAAACAATTATAAAACCTATGCTAGGCCATCGCAAAATAATTATGACAGACCAAATATTCAAAACGAAAATTACCCAATTATTTCGGAAGATGCTTACAAACCCACGGAATCAAATGACTACAAACATTACGATTATAGCAGTTACTTAAAACCCACAAGCCCAACGGAAGCACAAATTAATCCATTTAATTACAATTACGTGCCAAACCAAGAAGTCAACCAACACAGACCTCACGTAAATCATAATCAAAACAACGTACAGTTAAATTACATTCCAGCAGCAGAACCCCAAAATGAATACAAACCAACAATTCAAAAAGAAATCAGTAATAATTACAAGCCAAATCAGGGGCAAAATAACTACAAACGAAGACACCCTAACGTAGTATCGGAATTAAGGTATAAAAATCGTTTGAGTCATGAAAATCCAGTGCCGGAATTCGTTACTAATGAAAATCAAAACCTGAATGGTTACCAGTATAGAAGAAATGGTGCGGAATATAGCAATAACTACAGTTTTAGGGAGAAGTCGAAAGATCAGGACGGTTTAGGGAGTGAAGTTGTTGAGTCCTTTGCATATCCAGAATTTGATGTTGGACACGCTTTTAAGTTTTATGAGCAATGAGAAGTTCAATCATTAATGAAAATTTTAACCGCCTTTAACTATTTATTGTACTCGATTTTATTGAATAAACAATTTTAAATGAAAACAATAAATTATTATTTCCCAATCATCAATAACCATCAGTTTTAAACCATCTTGGACTTCATAAAGAAGGCAGTTATAGTTCAAATTACTCTGTATCTGAATCAAGATGTTTTCTTTACCCCTGAGAAACGTGATGCAAATATATATCTTTGTTTTATTTCCTAACTGCATAACTTAGATAGTAGTAGGTATGTGTTTATAAATGCATCGAATGGAAACTTTTGAAAATGTTGATATAATGTATATAGAGAGAACCGATGATAGCGTATAACTTTTATGACACTGATTGCAGTTGCTTGCTTAGTGAGTTTTTTAAAATTTTATGCACTTCGCTTAGGATTAAGATCCAGATTGAAATTGCGAGAGTTACTACGTAGTGATTCTTAATAAAGACTAACCTAAAATACTTACTATTTTTTATTCACTAAAAGTGCTTGAAACATTAAAACTATACTACCCTGAGGCTGTAATTTCAGCTATTGAATAAGATGTAGAAGAAAAAGCTATAGCATTGATTCTAGCAAACCTTGATGTAAACAAACTTATGCAAAAAGTATTTCAAAGTGAAATGAACTATTATCACATATTGCGGCAGTTGTAATAATCATATCTAATATTAACATCTTAAAGGCTAAAAATACCCAGAGAGAATGCTTGAATTTATTTTTTTTATATGAGGCTGAAAAGTTCGTATTGTTTCAAGATTTTTTCCATATGATTTTCAGTGTGAACTGATTTTCATTGTGAAATGAAACGATCGGAAAATTGGTTCGTGAGTTATAGCAATTTGAGTAAAGCAACTTTTGTTATGGAAAAAAAATTATAAGAAGCAATTTGGTATGTTAATGAGACACAGTTTTTAATAGGACAAAATAGTGTGGGAATAAAAACTTGACTTGATGAGTGTTATCCGGACCTGCAGTGGGCATCCAAAAGAGGCCGCTACAGAAGAAACCCAGAGTTGGTGCCGCGTTACCTCAAAGCACTGTTTGAAACTGTTTAAGTAGAATAAACTGGAGTTTTTGCGTCGGTATGTAGCATAGGATTAAATATGGATCCATTACCACACTCCAGAGTTCAGTCAGCTGAGTGAACTGCACGCGACGAACCCAATCTAAAGTGATGAAAAACATAACAGTCGGCTGGTAAGCTTAAAAAAAATTGAAATGGTCACTTTGGAGAAAAAACGCGTCGATCAAAACGATTCTCAAACTCAATTAATTGGGCTACAAATTGCTTCCCCACCCACAGTATTTTCCAGATTTTGCCCCCCAGCGACTATAACATCTTTGCAGACCTCAAGAGAATGCGGGCTAGAAAGAAATTTAGCACAAACGAAAAAGTAATCGCCGAAATAAACAAATCATACTAAAAAAGTGGTATCGAGAAAAGTTGGAAAATCGCTAAAATCGGTGTATAGTAATAAATAGAAAAGATTACTTGGTCTAAACATAGGTATAATAGCATCAGTTGTAGATATAATTATTGAACCATAAACCAAACTCATCATTGTACGCATTTCGCGAGGCTCGGGAAACTCAACTATTTTGGCGATAAATGATTTTGTTAATTAAATATTTGATGGTAGAGGCGCTTACTTCGTGGTACATCTTGAATGACTTGAAATTGAAACACACTTACTTTGTTTTAATACTATATTTTTAAAAATTACAGTTACTATAGTTTAGTTTAAAAATATAGTCGTAAACCAAGTTATTGAGTCTCAATTACAAATTTTGTTAATTTTTGCATTGATGCTTTTGAGAATGAAGAAATTGTACTTTGAATATCTTTTAAATAGATAGCAGGTTATTGGTAGTCATGACGGAGTTAAATCAAATTGGGCCAGTTTTGTTTTTGATTTATATCAATGACCTTCCTACCAACATCTCAAATACATCTCCTGTACTTTACGCTGACGATACTACTCTTGTTGTTCGTGAGAACTCCCTTTCCATAGCAGGAGATCAATTGAATACAGAATACAGAATACAGAATAAAGCAGTTATCGAAGTATGGTTTAACAGTAATAAATTAAAATTAAATATTACCAAAACAACCAAAATGATGTTATACTTTGAAGCTACTAAAAACATCCACCAGCCAATCTGTAATGTTTCTGGGGTTTACAATTGATTCACAATTGACTTAGCAGACACATGAGAAATTCCTAGCCACGATCATATTTTTTGTCACCGATCTTTCCAAGTTTCTAAGAATAAAAATATTTTTGGATAACGAAAAATATTTTTATTCTTAGAAAATTGGAAAGATCGGTGACAATAAATATGGTCCGTTCTGCATACTTTGAATTTGTACATTAGTATATCTGTTATGGTATCCTTATTTGGGGACATTCGTAAATTTTAGGAGGAATATTTCGTATGCAATGGAGAGCAATTAGACTGTTGTCAGACCTTACGTATCGTCCAGACTGCAGAGAGCATTTTAAAAAGCTGATTATCCCGACTGTTCCATATATATACATCACCATAATACACGAGGGAAGAATGAGTTGCGCTTAAGATCATTTAGACTTTCCAAATAATTTACAGGCACAAGATACTTTGATATAAAATGTTACAACATGTGACCAAAGATGATTCAAAATATTCCATGTAATGTTTTATATCTAAAATACGTAATTAATTTTATACCATTGGTGAATTTCTATCAAGTTTACTAGTATTTGATTGATAATCCTTATTTTGTACATAGACCGAGTACATTTGATTACCTCCCAATGTTCAATATATGATAAATTTTGAAAATGGTTTACTTATATAACTTGTAAGCCTATTTGTTAAGAGATCAACTACAACATAAGAAGAAATTCGAACTCTAATATTATGAAATATTAAGGCGTATTTAACATAGTTTCAAAAAGGTCTATTAATTTTACTAAGAGACAGTCAGTAGACATAAATATTAATCTCCAAAAAAGCGGCGTTCTTCGGATTTATTGAGTGTTTTAAACCTCGGCTTAATATGTTTAATTCTTCCCCACGAAATTGAATGTTAGTTTTGTTTATGACTAATGTTTACTCCAATTGTTGTGTGTTCTTTTGTTGTATGTTTTATTTAGGTAGTTGATGATAAAATATGATAAAAGTTTTGTAAAAAAATAATTATAAATTAGAAGAAATATCCTATTGGAGATATCATCAACGACATTAAACTCGCGTTTTCAAAATTAACACCAGACCAAACATAAGCATCATAATATGGCTCATCGTCAAAAGGAGTTTTAAAGGAAATTAAAAGGAATAAACAGAAGTCAGAAGGAAACGGTGCACAAAAAATAGTGGAAAAGCTTAAAGAAAAGGATTGTACATTCTTAAAATCAGATAATGGTATATTATATGAGTATAGTAATAATGTACAAAACGGAGTATAACAATAGTGTCAATTAATTATTGTTCGGTACATATTTAGTTAAAAAATATTAATAAAATCTTACACCAATTAAATTAAGCCTCAGCATGTTTGATTTGATTCAAAATTAAAAGTCAAAAATTCGAAAATTCCTCAATTATATTGTTTACCTTAATTCATTAAAAATGCAATAAACAAAGAACTATTGTATCAAAATTAAATTCACCAATTTACAAAATAGCGAAATGGATGGTTTTAAACATAAACATAAATATAGAAAATAATATGTCGGTAACAACTTCAATAGAATTGTGAAATAAATTTAAAAATATTTTTCTACCCGATAAACAAACATTAATTTTGACTAACGTTAAATTTATTTTCTCAAGTAACCAATTAAGGATACAATTTCCATCTTAAAAAACATACTAATCAATAATCAAATTCCTAGGAAACATATCAAAATTTATAACGAACTAACAGATTTGCAACTTCTTCGAATATAATAATACTTTTTATAAATAAACCTTTTGTGCGACTATGGGTAACCTATCTCTTTTTTAATGATGTTGAAACTAGCGGAAAATACATTAACACTATTCTCTAAAGTTGGTTTAGATACGTCGATGAAGTTTTTGTCATAGTAATTGATTTCAAAATTAATTCCCTAATCTCATCACTAAGTTATTTCCACAGTTGCATCAATTTCACCTACCAAACAGAATAGAATAACTTCTTTAATTTTGTTTGACATTTAGCGAAAACTCAATAATACCTTTAATTAACTTCATTCAGATGCTTGTGCTTCTATGAAAAATAAATTAGCAGCTGTCAATAGCCTTATTCGCAGAGGCTTCAGTGGTACATCTTGCTTTTAAAACTAAAATGCATAATGCAACCCACTTACACTTATCATATTTAATAGAGATATAAAATTCATTCAATTAATTAACTACACTCCCCAAAAATAAAAATATATTTTAACAAATTTTTCAAAAATACACCTGCTTTATTATTCAAATTCCAAATCAGGTCAATCAAGCATGTATTACATTAATTAGAAGATCAATTAACATTAAAATAATTTACCACGGGTTAAATGAGAATTTAGTTTATTGTATCCATTATTTTTAGCTGTTATACAACATAGTTGATACTTTCCTGACACGGGTAATACGTTGGCCAAAGACAACGTAATATACATATTAGATTTAGAGAACATATCAAACATGTCAAAAATCTAAATAGAGAAAAATCTGCTGTAGCTAACCGTATTATTAAAACAGATTATAAAATAATAATAAAAAAATTAAATTAAAACACTCCTCCAATTATCAATTAAATATGCAAGGACGTTACCGAAAATAATAACGAAAAAGAACAGGCTATTTCCATTTGTGTGTAAAAAAAAATTGAAGCATTAGGGATAAAACACAAAGCACTAAACTTACTAAAAACCTACATACTATAAAGGCAACAAATTACACGAATTAATAACAAAAACAGTAAGACCATAGAAGCAAAATGCAAATTCCCCAGGGAAGCATCCTACCACCGATTTTGTACATACTATACACAAACGATATATTTAAAATATATGTTAGATACAGGCAAATTATACATTTACGCAGATGATACCTGTATTTTATATTCAGCGAAAAGTTCACAACAACTGCAAGATCAATTAAATGCAGACATGAAGAAATTAGAAACATGATACACAAAAATACTTTCACAATAAACGTACATAAAACGAAGTATATAAACTTCAATAAAAAACGACTCCAACTTAGAAATAAGCATAAAAAAACACAAAAATAAACGAAACTACAGCAATTACATATATAGTATTGAACATACAAAACAATTTAAAATGGGACACTCATATTAAAAAAATTGTAAAACAATAGCTGCAATAAACAAATCAATGCATATTTAACAAAGTGGACAAGAAAACTCTACAAGAAAAAAAATGACATAATAAGCATTGTCCAAAATATCCCACAAAAGGGTAAATATGAAGCATATTTCTTTATAAATAATTTAAAAGAAACTCCGAAAATTTCAAAGGTGAATGACTTGTCCACGGAAGAATATGGGTTTGAGTGGAAGACCATTGTTTAACAGTGAACTCCGCCCGTGACTCCTGTGTCCTAAATTATTTATATTTTTTATATGAAATGTACGTATATCGTGTATTGTTTGTAAGTTTTTTTTAAATTTTGTAAGTAGGACAAACTAAGCTAAAGAATAAAGAATGTCTGCAAATATAACAAAACAAAGTACCGAAAATACTGTTTCAAACTAAATAAAAGAACACCAACTGAAGAAGTATATAAGTATATAAGCAAACAAATAAATATAAAAAACCTAATCACACTTCAAAACTAAATTATTAAATTACGATGTAAGCACACTCTAAATGTATTTTTAGAATTTATCCTTTCACCTTAATCCGGATTTTTCCTTAATCCCCTGTTTCTACGTATTGTCATTAAATTGTTTTTTCGTAATTACCACACTATCCCTCATAAAGATGTGCATATTTCTTTTGCATATAAGTCGAATAATTTTAGTTTTGTATTTAGTATTAAAACATTGATAATGGTCAGTTTGTGTCCGAAAAATATCTTCACGTAACTCACCAACTCAAAGTACAGCCCGGTAACTCTATGGAGAAGATTCTGCTTGATATAAATATATAAGTATCAGATGGCTGAAACTAAAGTTAAGTTGAGGTATTTTTTAAATAATGATTTATATTTCAAATGGTGGTGACATTAATGTCCAAATGACACATCACTATTCTTAAAAGAAAACTGAATGTTTATAAAATCTGTAGTAATATGCCGTTTCCCTCTCTTCATGAAAACAAAATTTTACACTTTACACTTTATTATGAACACACGCATAGTAACGGTCGCCACCATCATTTTCATATACACTTTTTATAATAGAAACCTATTTTTAAACCAATGTCAGCCTCTGACTCATTATTAGTTCAAGCTCTTTACATAAATAATTAGTTAGTTACCCATACTTTGAAGAGTCATATAAGTCCATACCAATTTTGATAAATTTTTTTCCAAGATTCAACAAATAAATTTGTAAATTAGTTTTTTTTTGTTTGATTTTTGTGAGTTCCGTGAAGATAAACTTGGTTTTGTTTTACCACTTTATTTAAAATTACATGAGCCTATAGTTTCAGCTAACAGCTAGTCATTATCAAACATAAACTGTTTTAAATTTACGAGATCTAATCTATTTATACAAAATAGTTGCATATGAAGGGCCGAAAGACCGCAGGTCTATAGCCCAGACGGACTAACACCATTTATTTGTTTTCATATTTATTGTTATTGTTATTATGTATAATGTATTACTTTATCACGGGGCGCAGCCAATGCGTCAAAATTGGTTCAAATATTTCTAGAGTTGCGGTCCCATAATATTTATTTTATTTATTAACGTTATTGGAAAAATATTCAAGTATATTCTTAAAGTGAACTCTATAAATGACAAGGACAGGTTGCAGGAAGATGTTATAAGTCTATGTAATTGGTGTAATGTCAATAAATTATTTTTAAACACAAGTAAGTACACAAAAGTAACATTCGGTCGCAGTCGAGTCTTACACAATTATGATTATTTCATAGAGAGTTACAAATTAGAAGACGTAAAAATTGTAAAAGATTTGGGGCATTTATTTTGACCAAAAATTATGTTTTAATTCCAATGTTACTGTTTAGCATCAAAATATGCAACTATAGTTTTGTGTCCTCAATAGGTTACTAACATTAATAAATTGGAACGGGTACAGAATAAATTTTTGAAAATAATGGCTAAGAAATCAACTCTCGAATTAATGGAGACTCAAGCTCTTAGATGCTTATTTAATATACCAGCTCTTCATGTTAGAAGACATGTTGCAGATTTATGTTTTCTCTTGAATTTGTGTAATTCTGTTATAAATTGTGATGATCTTTTATGTGTTTTAAACTTTAATGCTATTCAACCAAACTTTTGAGTTGGTCATCATAAAATTAATTAATTAATGAATAGAAACAGGATTGTAGTGACCGTTACTATGTGGTATTTCATTTTCAAATATAGGATGAAATAAAACACTATTTTCTATGTTTTTTTACCACTGTATATTAATGATTTTTACAACATTAATAAATTATCTACGACAACATTAATAAATTATCTACGACTATAGTTTCGACTCTTTCTCACTTGATAATGACTTGAAAGAGTCGAAACTATAGTCGTAGATAATTTATTAATGTTGTAAAAATCATTAATATACAGTGGTAAAAAAACATAGAAAATAGTGTTTTATTTCATCCTATATTTTAATTAATGAATAGGCAATTATCTCGATCCATGCACACATTTAATGCTATTGCTTGTACAAACATTGCTCTATTTTCTGGTTTTAGGCACAGTTTTAAAAAATCTATAAGGCATAGTCTTCCTTCTAATAGAAATTAATTAAATGTGTTATATTTATCTTACAATTACAAAAATTTAACTTTACTTTTTCTTTAAATACCATGTTAAGTATATAAGTACTTGTTAAATGTATTTATGTAGTAATTATGTATTATTATTGTTTTGTAAAATGGTGTTTTCTTCTAATTCTCTTATAATCTGTATATATAACCTAGGATGGTTGTGTTTCTCTTCTATTACTGATTTGATGGGCTTAATATTGAGCTGTTTTCGTACTTCTGTATTTTGTACTCTCTCGCTTCTTGTAATTCCTTAAATTTTTCTGTGATATCTCATTGCCATTGCGTTGATTTCTTTGGAATTACTCTCTGTGGTTACCCATGATTCGCCACTATATAGCAGTGAAGGTCTTACAATTCTTTTATATACTTCTGTTTTAATTGTTTTCGTAATCTCTTTTTTCTCAAAGAATGTTTTCTTTATTGCGTTGAAGCTTCTTTCTGCTATGTCTGTTCTTTCATCTACTTCTGAATCTATCTTCTCTGTTTCCTTCATTGTTGATCCTAAGTACTTGAACTGCTTAACATGTTCTATCTGTTTTTAGTTTAACTATATTTTGTGATTGCTTCCTTTAGGTAATATAATAAATATAATATATAATATATAATAATATATATATATATATATATATAGTCTCTTAATAATTAGTGATAATAACTGATAAAAATTGTTTACTACAAATCATTTCAGTTTAAAGAATGCCTATTTTTTGATATCTATAATGTATAACTTTTTTAATGTTCTTCCTTTTTATTTTTCACTGAATTTACTTCTTGATGACCTAGTTATATAGTTACTGAATTTTATTTTCTGTAGTGTCTTAAAGATTTGTAGCCTGCTAAAATTTTCTTTGCAGATTGTTATATATCTGCTGCACTCTTTACTCTTTACTCGCGAAATGTTTTGATTTCATCATCTAGAATGTTTTAGTTAACCTTTTTAAGTTGTACTATGTATTTGATGAATTTTTATCTAATCAGCTCCTTTGATTCTATAGCATTTAGTTTGAATAGTACGTGTAACTATTAGGTATGGAACATTTTGTATTCATAGAAAATTGCCAATTATAGATATCCGCTTAGTGATTTATATTATATTGATTTAAAGGTGTTTGTTTATGGTTTGATTTCCCTATCCTACTGTAAATACATAGATGCGATGCAAAGTTTCAAATAATCGTTTTTATTACATCTATCAATGAAAAGAGTGAAAGACAACATACCTATACAACAAACAAGATAATTATGGATAGTTATCAGTTTTCGATTTTTAATCAGAATGTACAATTGTTTAAGACTGCAATCAACATTCTAAATCATGTATTATTGAATGATTTTAAGGGATGGCCCTTAAAAATTATAACCTTGATGGAACATTAGAAAACCATAAATGAATGTTTATAAATATGTCCTTAGTTTTAGTCTTTTACTAATTAAATATGTACCTAGGTTAGCCTTTTCACTCTTTGTTGTATTTTCTAATTATAATTATGCATTATGTTCCTGTTCTGACAATTGTAATACATGTATTTATGTCCTACTACAAATAAAGATTGATTTGAATTCAAATATTACATAATTCATCAACTAGACAAAAGAAAACTTATTGTAGTAATAGCAGTACACAGACTGTAATATTGACTTATTTTTTGAAAAAATAAACTGACTATTAAATATAATGTCGGATGTTGAAATGCATTTTATTATGGCAGGTGATTTTAATATCGATTTGCTTATGGATAGTGTAAATAGTTCCATGTACAAAAATTTATTAATTAGTTATTGAAGCAAAATCTTTAATTCAGTAATTCATAAGGATAACAAATATTTGTATAATATATAATATATAAAAATGGCCGTGAAAACAAGAGCGACAAAACAGTGAATAAGTTAAGTGAAGTAAACTCCAAGTCCTGTGCGTGTGGGGGGTCCGGAGACCAGTGTACTAAATGCACCACTTTCTATCATCTTGAGTGCTCTAAAAGGGTTAAAACCTGCTGCAATGTTAACCTCAATGTGGAAGGTGCATCAAATGAAGAATTAATTGATTTTAAAAAAGAAGCATATACCAATTTAAGAAAATATGTGAATGAGTTAAAATTAACAAGTTCTTTCCTTTTGGAAAAAAATGAACGATTAGTTAAGGAAAATAGCCACCCACTAAAAACCTTGTTAAAACTGGCGATGGAACCATAAAATCCAAAACATGAGCGATTAATTAACCTATCAAACTGGCTGGATGGAATAATTTTAAATTCGTATATTTTTCGACGGGCCAAGCAACCTCAGAAACAAATATAGCTCTGAAAATTTAAAAAATGGTAGGTTTAATATAAAAGTACTTATTCTTAATATCCAATGCCTGCACAATAAAAAAATCATATTGAGGCACTGCTGAATGAGAACAACTTCAACTACCTATGTTCTATGGAACATTGGTTAGATGAATTGGAAATATAGTTTCGGCTTATTGCCATTATCAAGAATGATCTTTAATTCTTTATTATACGATGGAGGAATATTTTACGTATTTTCCTTTCGACGAATTTCTCCATTATATGTATTATTTGATTGTAATTTTATTATATATGTTGTGACGTTCACGATTTTGAACGCCCAAAAATTAAATTTAAATTAAATAGCGCGGGCGGTCAGTTGTCGTCTTAAGCCACTTGCTGAATACAATTGAGTATGCGCGAGTGCCCGAGTACGTCTTCCGCCGTTTGGCCATTGTCGAAATTGTGTTCTGTGTGTCAGGATTGCTGATAAGAATTTTTCTGCGTTTCGTTGTTTGGAGCGTTTAAGACGCGCAAGAAAAATCTGCCACACGCACATCACTAAAAGAGCCGCACAACATCTTAGGTAATGTAATTTTACCGTTTTTTAATTTGCTCGTAACACCCCTTTCTGTGATATTTTAGGCTCTTAAATGATCCCTTAAAATCCTCTATAAAGATCTCCAAACCCTTAAGTACCGCTAATTAAGGTTGCGGTGTGGTTCATCTATTTGGTGATTGGCTAATCATCAGCCCTAGTGTCCAGTTAGCTCTTAGAAAATTTGTCGAGGCGCAACGTGGACGGCGGCGTGAGGTGCTGCGGAGCGCGATCGGAGGACGTTATCTGCAGGCGGCTGGAGTTCGTTCGGACATCTAGAGGACGGAGCCGCATAAATAACAGACCAGATTTTTCTATTTATTTTTCTATTTTGTACCACGCGATTTTATCGCTCGTGTTTAAAAATAATTAAGTGCCAATTACTTAACTTTGTCAAAGTTGTGTGTTTTGTGATTTCCACGGTGAACTCACATTGTTATTCACAAGAGTGAATAACCAAGTTATTATGGTGGCCACGTGGCCAATTTATGAATTTTTGTTTGAATCTGTTTGTGTTAAATTATGTTAATTAAATTTAATTAATTAATAGAATATTATTATTGAATAAAATTAATTGATGCTAAAATATTGAGTGTTAGGAGTGTGCTCATCCGACGGTTATTTTGGTAATTGATTTGACTTGGATACGTTAATTATCCGCTCGGATTGTACAATGGCCATTGGTATAACCACCGAATTTAATAACTAAAGTTTAGCTTTCGAAGCGCGATATTTTATATTAGTGGAAATAGCAACTCTAAAAAAAATAATATTTTTTGTGACACCTTATTAAACTTAAATTTAAGAACAATATCATATTTTTTAATAAAATTATTTAGCCGTTATTGTTTAACGTCAATAAAGTAAAATATTGAATTATTTATTTGTTGTTTTTGGTATTTGATTATAATGAACTTCCTATTTGAATCTAACATCTAGGTTTAGTAGTTTTCCTTCGCGTCAATTCCTGGTGGGGCAAAATTTTAAAGACTACTTGGCGCCAAAAAAATAGAACCCCTCCCACATGCCCTAGCTAGCCTATATCGGGAATTTTCAAGCAACTTCATATATATTTTTTTGGTTCAAATAAGGAAGAAATAATTTAATAAAATATTAAAATAAAAATTTAATTTATTTTTTTTCAATTTCGCTCAAGCAAGGCGTCACAATGTATATCATAAGTAATGTTTATTATTATTTCTTTTCTTTAAAATTTTGATTTGGGATGTTATTCACAATATCTAGGCGTCTAACTAGTGAAGAATATATCTATTACCATATTTTTGCTCAGCTTTCACATGAGGTTCAACCTTTTCATTTCAATGTTTTCCTTCATATTGCTGGAATCGTTTAAAGTCTTATAAAAACTGCCTTTGTTTTTATATTTCTGCATTTTTCTGACTATTTGTATATGTTTTAAAGCACATTTTAGGACTAGGAGGAAGCTTAAGCAAATCTAGAATGATTTCCCATTGCATATGTAGCTCGCTATATCTCGTCCTATGGCAATAGTACTTTTAAGAGATTTTAACAATATTTTGATTGAGTAAATCAATTTCACTATTTCTCAAATTATTTATTTATTTATTATTTATTTATTACATCTTTGTATTCCATTCTAACAAAAATTTCAAAAATTGTGTTACAAAATATAAAAATATACTTAATATTTTGGAATTAACTTCAATGTTTTCTTTAACTTTATTAAGTTGAGAAGCCTTTGGTCTTTTGTTTTCATTTTAGGGATATAATCAACCGCTATAAATTTTATATTAAAAAAATAAATATAAAATTTGAAAAGCAAAAGACCAAAAGTCTGGTGTTTCTGTAGCCACTTTAAGCTGTACGTACCATTGATATTGCTTAAGCTCTTGACAGAATATTTAGGAAACTTTCAAGATAAAAAATATTAAAATAGGATTCCGTTTTCCTTTACCATTTAAGAGAAATTTAAGGATGGAAAATGGGTTAATAATTATTAGAAACTTAATTATAACATATAAATTAATTTATTAATTTAACAATCAACAGCATTCATAACAACTATAGTAATGACTAGCACTAAAGTTTAGGCTTCAGTGTCGTAATGGATGATAATGATAAATACGAATCTTCTCTGGTGCGTCTTCTGATTGATCTCCACGATTCACGATTTCACCCTCGTTCAGCACGGGCTGCGCTTGAACGTAATCGTGCAATGGCCGGAATGTGTAATACTGGGATGGTCGGAAACCGCCCATTGTCTTCAGTTCACCATCATAATAAAATAATTTTTGCGGTTGTACAAAATCTTTCTGTACTTGTGGTTGATTTAGGTTTACGGTGGGTTGTTCATTTGGAATATATTTTGAAGGTTGGAAATTTTTCTCCTCTAACGTTTTCAAATTTTCTCTAGAGTTTTCATGTTTTGCAGGCGTTTCCTGGGCTTTTATCGCCTTTGAAGGTATTTTAATCAAAGTCGAAGGATTTTGTTCAATGATTAATTGAACATAACTTTTTGGTTTTTGTAAGTTTTTCAATTCAGTATTTTCAGAGGATTGAAGATTTTTGATATTTTCGAAATCAGTTTTCACTATTTGTGTCCGATGGTAATTATTATTTCCGTTATTATTATTTGCCAATTGGTTGAATTGTTCAATATTATTTTTCTCATTGTTTGATTCTCTCACAATATCTTTAGTTTTATCATTGGTGTTATCTGGTTCTTGATAGTAATAACTCTTGACCATACGGACTTCTTCAGTCTGGCTTTCTGTATTAGATTGCTTGTTGTTTTCAGTTTTGATTCCTCGTGCATTTTCTGCTCCTAATTGTACAGCAGGGTAGCTTTGTATCTGTTGCACTTCTTCAACATTTTTGTGTTGCTGATAATAGTCTCGACTGTTTTGCTTATTGATATTTTGCCGTGTTTCTTCGATTTTAATGTTATATTGAGGATAATGTTGATATATTAACCCTTCCAATTTTCTCTCGTGTTGAAGGCGATAATCATCTTGAAAATTTTGTTTGGCCTCTTTATTTTTTGATTTATTATCAATAACAATTACCTGAGCTGGTATGTTTGGATTATTATTTACTTGCTGAGGATATCCATTTTGTTTCGTGTTTAAATCGATGTTTTTGTTAAATCTGTATTCATCATGAGAAATAATTCTGTGCCCAACTAATTTTTGATTATTTTTAGAATATAATAATCCAACATGATCTTTAAGGCCTTCATTTTTATTTGCATATGGTGAGTTTCTTGAATCTAATAATACTGCTTGATGGTCAACATTATGATTCTCATCTTCATTTTGTTGCTTTTTATAATTATCATGACCTTGATGTTGATTATTAAAGCTTTGTTGTTTATGGTTCCTATTTTCAGAACTTTGTTTCTGCCCTTCCAATGAATTTACTTTGGTTGTAGAATTAGTTTTCGTGTGATGATAAATATTAACGGCGTAAGAAGGTTCTTGTTGCGCTTTTATCTCAACATAACTTTTAGGTTTTTGATGGTTTATATTTGCTTGATGAACGTTGTTTTGCTTAGTTTTAAAGTTTTCTGTTTGAGCATTATTGTGGAAAGTATGTAAATCTGGGTTATATTTAGAGTTTTGAGTGGCATTATGAGCTGATTTTACTTGCTCAAAATTATGGTTATAAGTTTGAGTAGTTTTACTGAGCTCAGAATCTTCAATATGGTCATTTTGATTTTGAATATTTATATTTTGACCGATTGCTTGAGTATTATATTTCAACTCGGCAGGGTTTGTATTGTGAGCAACTTTAAAAGCATAAGATGGTATCTGTTGTTGGTTGATTTCTACGTAACTCTTAGCAAGTTGTTTATTGTTTTGGTCATTTTTTGTAGCATCAAAATTATTATTTTGTGTATTATTTTCTCTTCCATATTCTTGGGTATAATTGTGATTGTTGTTTTGTCCAACTTCTTTTTGATGATTTTGTTCTGAAGATAGGTAGTTTAAACGAACTTGGGTGTACCTCTGATTGTTTTTACCTTGTGCTCTAGTAAGGTGATATAACGCTTGAGGAAACTCGTTGGTGTTGTCTTGTTTAAAACTATGTAGTACCTGAGAATGTTTATTGTTCTTATTTTGCGACGTAGAACCTTCAAAATTAGTTTGTATGTTTTCATTTTGTTGCAAAATTTTATTCTCTCCTTGTGATGGAATACTATGGCTCAATGCTTTTCGCAACTCTACATTCTTAGCAGAATATGAGTCTTGAGGAAATTGTTTGGGATTATCTTGTAGTTCCTGTGGACGTTGATTGTTTTTATTTTGTTGGACAGAAACTTCGTTATGTGTTTGTATACCATTGCCTTCAGCCTCTTTTTGTATCTTAACATTCTCAATATTATCTTGTGCTGTTTGGGTTTGTTTGCCAATATTCTGAGGAGCTTGTTGATGGTTAAAACCCTGAGGCGTCTCAGAAGCTTCAGCACTTTCTAAGGCTTCTTTATACCATTCTAAAGAACTCAATTGTTTCGGTGATTTTTGTTCGTAATTTAAAGGCTGTTCTTGGCTGCCTTTAGGAGTTTGGTATCCAACATACCTGTTCAAGTTTAGGCTTTCAAGTTTTTGGTCGGAATTTAAAGACTGTTGGCTACTTTTTAAAGCATGTTGTCCAACATCACCAGCTACATAATTATACAAGCTCAGATCTCCAAATTTTTGCTCCACTATAGCTGCCCCTTGATAGTTCCCGTCTTTAACGTGGTTTTCTAAATTGTATTCAAACTGAGATTTTTTATCTGAAGATGGTTTAACTTCTTCAACATATTTAGAATTTTGGTTATTTTGCTGAACCTGTTCCTTATATTTGTTATTAGAATCATTAACATGTAAAAGGTTAGAAGAACCATTTTTTATATTAGTTGATGTTTGACTGGTTTTACGTACATAATGAGCTGGAGAGTGATGGGAAATCGAAATTTCAACGTCTGGAATTTGATCGTCATGATTGAAAGTATGCAAAGGTTCTTGGGAATTAATTTGAGTTTGATTCTCCGTCGATGGAGAAATTTGTTCATGCTGAGGTTTTTTACTTATAGCAGGATGATTAAAATGTTGTTGATTATAATTGTTAAAACTCTGTTTTGTTCCTTGGGCATTATTTTTACTATTATGTGTAATGTAATGTTCGTAATTTTTACCATGTAGTGTTGTTTTGGTATCCGGCTTTCCGTTTTCTAACCGTACAGGAGCATTTAAAATATAGGCTTGTGCTTCAATTGGCAGGTTCATTTCATCGAAGAATTTGCTCTGTTTAGGTTTAAAATTGTTGTTTTCAACTTTAGAAGTTTGATCATAACTTTGAACAACCTTTTGGTTTTGTTTGTTATAATTTTCTAAATGTTCTGGAGAGTTTATAACTTCAATTACCGGAATTTCGTAGCCTTGAAATATTTTTCCTTCTGAATCGAATACATTTGGAGCATATATGGAACTTTCTGAGTGTGATGATACAGAAATATCTTTTTCTGATTGTTGCAAATTTTCTTTAACTGAACCGGACAAATCTGTAGAAAATTGTTTGTTTTCTTCTATTTGTTTTGGGTTAGTTTTTTCTGATCCTATTGGAGGATTTTCAAAGTTGAATTCTGCATAGCTATGAGCAACAGGATTTTGAATATTTTTAGAATCCTCAATACCTTGTTTTACAAATGCAACTGTTGGGATTTTATGGATGTTTAAATAATTTCCTTCATTGGAAATCACAGTTGCCGTTGAAGGTAAATAGTTATGTTCATCATGTTGTGTTGCGTAAGAGTTTTCAGTTGATTCATTTTCTGCTTTTTTAAAATTCAGCTCAGATTTTAACTGAGGATGCTGTAAGCTGATTGCATAATTGAAACTGGCATCAACTGAAGAATCCTGGTTTTTGAATTCGTTACTCCTTGTGTTTGGATTGAATCTGCGCTTCTTGTTTCTAACGGAAAACTTATTTGGCCTGTTGGATGTCAAAGCTGTTGCAGAGGGTTTGTTCTTATCAACTTCTTGTACTGCTGATAAATGCTGATCATGAACACTTTCAGGTATTTCAACAGATATATCTCTATTTTCGGATTTATCTGACGAATTTTTGAGATTGACTTGTGCATAGCTTTGAGCAGGTGGAATTTTAGAATCTTCTTGTGTTATGCTTTGATGATTAACATGGTTTGAATGATGTTTTGTTTTGTGTACCCTGTAATATTCGGTATTATCTTCAACTTGATGATTATGTTTAGAGTTTAGTTTATTATTATTTGGATGATGATGGAATTCAATTTCTGCGTAGCTTTGAGGTGCAGGAGTTGTATAATCTTGAAGATTGGATTTCAAAAGTAGATTTTCTTCTTCATTACCGATGGTAATAGCCTGATTATTTGCACCATCTGTGGAAGGTACGTAATTGTGTTCGTTTTGATGGTTATAATAATGAACATCTGGGTTGTTATTGTAATACAGGTTGATTTCTTCTGATTGGACTGGATCGTGTTGGAATTGAATTTCTGCATAACTGTGTGGAGTAGTTTTTGGAATTCCATTATCATCCTCGTTAATTATGATATGAGATAATCCCTGCTTTAAATCTGTTTCTACGGATAAATGATTATATTGTTTTTGTGGAGGTAGATAATTATATTGTTGTTGTAGAGGTGAATAATAATTTTGTGCACCATCTCCATGATCCGTGTAGATTTCATACTCAAAATTATTTCCTCCTAATTGATGGTATTGATCGCCACGGTGTTCATCAATTATATGATTTTTGTTTTTAGTTGTTTTTCCTAAATCTTGGTTAATATTTTCTTCCTTAATAGGCGATGATGTTTGCACCGAATGTTGGTCCTTATATCCGTTTTCGAATTTTATCAAACTTTCTTGTTGTTGATTCTTTGAAACTTTATTTACTTCCTTGCTATCTTGTAGAGGTTTCCGCTGAATCTGTTTATTTAAATTCGTCCTTTGTTGTTCTGGATAATTCTGTTTATCTGAGTCTGAATTTTGTTGTTCAAAATACTTTTCAGATTTCTCATGGTCGCCATTTTTATTCCTCAAGTCTTTCTTACTTTCTTCAGAAGATTGGTTATTTACGGTTTGTTTGTATTTAATGGATCCTCTCTGATTACCATCTTTTACATTTAGGTTTCTGTTTTGATTTCTGTTCCTCAATTTTCTACCACGGCTACCTGAATTTGGTTTTGACACATTATCAACATTTTTCGCTAAATGGTTAGAAGTATGATCGTTGTTACTTTCGGATAATGTTTTAACCGTAGAAAAAAAATCTTCTTGTCCTTTGTTAGTTTGTAAATTCATATCCTTCACATTTTCATTATTGTTATCGTAATGAACGTACACTGTATCTTCAGGAGAATTAATAAGATTAATGTGACTGTAGCTTTTAGGAATATGATTTACTCCAGATTCTTCATGATGTTTGTAGGAGTTAGATTCATGGCTGTATAAATAAGTTGAAGGAATTACTTCTTCAATTTTTTGATGTGTTTGAAAATCTTGATTATGTAAAGACTTGTCAATATTGGAATTAACTTGTTGGTGATTAGAATGAATGTATTTGTTGGTATCATGATCAAAATTGTTTTTGGATCCGTAATTAATTAAAAATTCATCATTGTTGGAACTTGGATTTGTCTTGTTTCGAATATTAGCTTTATTCCTTAATCTACTATGTGTTTCCGTTTTAACTTTTGAATTTTCTAATTGGAGTTGTTTAAGGTGATCTGAATTATCATTATTTTCAGATTGATGTAGGTTTGAATCATGTTCTTCCTTATATACTTGAATGTAACTTTTAGGTTTATACGGTTTGGAATTATCGTTTAATAGATTTTGTTTGAGAATTTGTGGATTTGTGTGGTGATCATAATTTTCAACAGCTGTGCTGGTTAAGTTTTGTTTTTTATGTTGCTTATTTTTAAGAGCAGCTTGCAAATGGTGCCACCTGTTTCGGTTAATACGTCTCCTCCTTTTGATTAACTTAACAGGTCGACTGTTTACTGTATTGTTTCTTTCAGAATCGATCATATTAGCCATCAATTTTGTAGTTGGTATAACTATGGATTCAGAATTTTGAAATTGTTTGATTTTCATTATCATATCCTTATTTATTGGTTGTTCACTTTCAACTGATTTCTCATTATCTGCTCCAGTCTTAGTAGTTATTTCAGTATGTTGATGTTGTTCGACAATATTGAAACCCTCTGGATTTCCTTGTTCAGTAGATTTATGAACATGGTAATTAACTGGTTTCATTATTTGTTGAGAATCATCAACCACATAATATTTCGGTCTACGATGTTGGGGCACACGAACATCAAAGTCTTTCGCTGATTCTTGTTGATTTCTATAACTTAGATGTTTATTTTCTTGATGAATTTCACTAGTAGTGTCTTGTTGATTTTCATCACGAGCTACAAAATATTTTTGTCTTCCATATTTAGGTACTTTTAAATCTGCATGATTAAATTCATAAACATTAAATTCGGATGGTTCATGAATATCAATACCTAATGGCCTTCTAGTTTGTGAATCTTGTACAATAAAATCGGGTTTTTCGGTTCTGTAAATATCAAAATCTGCTGAATTTCCATGTTGATTCTCATTATTTATTGAAGTCGTTTGATATCCACTTTTTGGTCTATTTTGTTTAATAATATAAATAGGCTCCTCTTTTTGAACGACGGTGTTAATTGGTTTTCTTTGTTGATGTTCGGAAATAAAAGCATCAGGTTGTTGCAGTTGAGAAACTTCAACATTTATATTTTCAGTTTCTGATTTTTCCCTTCTGTATCCATTAGATGGATGTCTACGTTTAGATGGTACCCTTACCCTAGTGTACCTACCGTTAAGCTTCTTGTTATCATTCACAATTACAGACTTATGATCTCTGGAATAGTCTTCGTCTTGATTCAATTTGATTGATTCTTGTTCACCAGAAGAACCTGCTGGTATCCTAGCTCTTTCGTTTTGATACGGATTTGGCCCTGGATTTTGACCGTCACTAGAAACTGAGTTTTGGTGTTCTTCCTGATCATCATCCGAGGTTAGAATAACCGCTTGGTATCCATGTTCATCATCCGCGGTATATTGCACGGTACGCAAGACGCCATTGGGATCCGTGATTGTGTATTCACCTCGGACGGTGTCGCCGTCCCTCTCCTCCACGTGGTTCTTATAGTCTCCAGTTTTGAAGTCTTCAACGTCGTAGGAATATTTGTACTTTGGATAAGTCTAAAATATTTATTTACAATACATTTAGTATAATTAGATTATTTTTGGATAAATATTACTTACAGAATAATTCTTCACGTTTTTAACATCTTCTGGGCCGTCACTATCCGTCTCCTCCAAAATTCCAGCAGCTTTCTTCTCGGGAAGATGCGGCTTTCCGGATGTGAATTGGGTGAGTAGAGAAATCGTGGATAGGATAATCAGTAGCTTAAAAGTAAAGACCAAATTTTTGGTTAAGTTATTGATATAAGATTGGGTTACCAATATTTTTCCAAAATTGAAAAGGTTCACATAAATATTTCACTATAGCCTTAATTAGAATTGTAATTTAAAGTGTTTAAAATGCCATTTTCTTCACTGTTTTTATTTTAATACTAAATGTACATTTCAAACACGAAGTGTTCATTATCAATAGTTATATACAAACTGAGATAAAATATAAATACAAAGGTCAAAAAAACAAAAAGCTTAATTATTATGTTAAAAAAATAAAATAAAATAAATGGAAATTTTAGGCATTTTAAACACTTTGAATAATAACTCTTCATATACTCAGCATCCCAAACGAAATAGAATTGTAATATTCAAAATATATTTAAAGAAAATACATTTGAATTTTGTTCCTGTACTAATAACAAGACAAACCAAATTACAATTGAATGCACTTGAGATAATAAATTATCTACTTATTTTTAAATTGATTTTGTATAAAAAAATATTATATTTTCTGAGTAATAAATAAGCAGATAATATTCATGAAAAATTAGAAAATGATTGAATTATTATTAGGTTATTAAATCGATAATTAAATTAAATATTGTAATTAATCAGTTAATTTATTTCGCGTTTACTTACCTTACAAGACATTGTGTTCTGTGTGTATAAGTGGATGGAGGTGTTGATGATTTCTGACTAAAAATTCGGACCCCCGAGGTATATATAGTCACGCGATGTTCATTCAAGAATAATTAATTACAAGAAATTTCTGACTAAAAGACCGTAACGGCACACATTTTATTATTTCGGCAAACCGCTCCAATCGGTAACAATCGTTAACTACAGAACTTTAATTAATTATGCATATATTACAGTTTATTGCTTTATTCATTTAGATCATTAATTATATCAATATTAATAATAACGTACGTTTACTGTTTTAACAATATGAATTCATCCAAAATAACATATAATCTTAACTTAAACATTGATTATAAAAGCACGTAATTTCATGGAATTGTAAAGCTGCCAGTTACAGATAATTGGAATCTGTGGAAAATTATGATCAGAAACTTTTAACGAGGGATCTAGGATGCTGAAAATGCATTTGCAGGAGCTGACACATAAAGACGATAATTTGTCCAGAAAAATTATTTTGAAAACCATCAGAAAGCAATTTGTATCATTGTTCGTGAATATTTGATATTTCAAGAAATATGAGGGTAAAATAGAATACTATTTATAAACTGTTTACAACTGACACATCAATTCTAAAAAGGCCTTATCTCAACAATTATTATACTTTTTACATTTACAGCAACCGATAGTTGAGCAAAATGAATAGTAACTAAATATATGACAGCTATGATGTTCATGAGGAGTAGATGATCAGATAATCTGGTCAATTTGTAACATCAGACAACAGCAATGGGTTGTTAAGAGAAATAATGTGATAGTAAAAGTGGCGATTAAAAAGTTGATCCACAACAACTATTAAATTAGTTGATAAAGGTACAATGAAGAAACCGCCATTCAAATCACACTATTATTGGACCGTAAGCCATGATGGAACAAGTAATTGATTTTTTATAAGATAGCCAGATACATCAATTATAAAGGCGTTCATTGCTAAGATTATTAATATGGAGTTGGAGAGTGGTTTATAGGTACAGAAAATTGACATAGCATTCAAGACTGCTGAGAGTTATGCTATGGCACACTTTGAGGTAACAGTTGATGGTATACAATTAGAATATCAAATATCATGTAGGTGCCTGGTGCTTGCACTTATTTTTAATTACACTAATTTTGATAAAGTTATTGTCGTTAAACTTAAGAAAAACCTATTGTGAGTATCTGGAGTGTGTTTGCTGAGGATGGTCAAAGCAAATCATGGACAAGGTTTCATAAATATTTAAGTAAAGAGGTCCTAAAGAAGTATGAGACGACTTAGTTTGCCGACTATAGTCATCGCTAAATAAAATGTGTTATACAAAGTTAAAAAAGCGTTTTAATTTATATCTTGTCTTAAAGTGTACGCTTTACTTATTGTCTATCACATCTCTGCTCTGACCACAGGACAGTCATTAAACCTAATAAATTCCCACAGTTATATTAGTTTGTAAAATTTGATGAGGCTCAAGCAAGATGGGTAACCATCTTATTTAAGTAAAAAATTCTGAAGTAATATTAGACCACAATTGCTAGCTTAGTAATTCAATATGTATAGAAACGATATCTTAACAAAGATCTTGAAGATTCAGCACCAGATTGGCATCGAAGTTAGTAAGAACGACGAGTTTTGGAAAGCATATGTTAAGAGTAGGCAATAGAGGGCATACTATACACGCTGAGTTATATATTTTGTAACCTTCATTCATACACAGAACATGTAGTATGTTAGTTAGCAGAGTGAACACATTAGGAACTTAGCTTGCACAATGATCATTGCAAAGTATTAGTTACTTTGAGACGATATTAAAACTCGTGCTTTACACAGTTCTAAAACAGTATCGTAAGAAGTAGCAGCATTCTGTTAATCAGGTCAAGATAATGATGTGATAGCTCACTAATTAAACATATACGTCTATAGCTCTTCACTTCGGAGTCGAATGGTACTGAAGCCACTCGAACCTATCATTTTTTATATAAACATATATAAATTATGTTTCAAATTAGGTCAAATAATCTCTCTTTTCAACGAGTGTAGCTTTGAGATCCTTGCTTATGAGAACCAATTAGTTTCGTGTAATGTTGAATAATTCTACTACAAAAGGATTGATTTTGATTACAGCATTTTGATATTTGGAATAGGTGCTTATAAATAGACATTTGGAAGGCGATATGATTTATATTTACAAGATTGTTAGTGCAAATTGAGAAAGTTTACTTGTTTAGTTGTGGAAGTAACACACTTAAATTTTCAAAACACTTTATTATTGCTTTTTTGAAAACGCAATAATAATGTGTTTTGAAAATTTAAGTGTTTTACTTCCACAACTAAACAAGTGAATATGAATTTTCAACATATGACAGCCTCATCAGTTAATATATTTTAGAAAGTTTATATTCGCTTAAACAGTGGCCTATCTGCCCTTGATATTAGAAGGCAGGTTTTGTAAACAAGCCAGAGTTGTGAATATTTGTCTAATTCTATTAGTTCTCTCCAAGTACGCTGAAGGAATTCTTATCTGGGTCTGTAGAGTGCAGGGACCTTTAAATGTGGGGTCATTAAGCCCAGCTACATTTAAAGTACTACAAACAGAAGAGATCCTAAATATGAGGTCAGACTTAACTAAAATTGTACACCCATCCCGCAGATTCAAAACAATCATACGACAGCGGAGTGAATGGGCAAATGGAACATACCCGGGAATGAATTAAGGATCCATCTGGTACACAGACGGGGACAAAAATACTAAAGGAACCGGGGCTGGTATCTATGGGGGGGTGCAACCGGAGCAAACAATTCGTGGTTGCTCTGGGGAAACATGCCTCCATCTTTGAGGGCGAAATAGCCGCCATTGAGTGGTGTGCTCATCACGTAATGAAATCGGGACATAACCAAGGACAAATTACCATTATATCGGACAGCCAGGCAGCCATAAAAGCGTTAGCCTCGCCGATAGTTCAGTCAGGCTGGTTTAGATCTGCATGAATAGTCTGGACGTACTGACAACAACAAGAAAAACACAGATAGTATGGATACCCAAGGATCAAGGAATTATTAGACATTTGGGGGCCAACTTTCTGACCAAACAAAGGACAGCAGGTGAATTCATAGAACCTGAACCCTCTTTCGGTATACTCCATGCAACCGGAAAAGAAATAATTCGACGCAAGCTAGCAGAGAAGCACAAAAAGGCCTGGTCAAAATACTAATGCTCTCAGGACCGAGCAGATTGACACATAGAAAAATCACTAGTCTCTGGGTACTGTGACATGAAAAAGGACAAACAAAGGATGTCTTTATTATATCTTTGCACTTCTTTCTTATAAAATAAATATCGAGTATAGCCACCTATGCCATGGGTTTCTAGAAGAAGGGTAAACTCCCTAACCTCTTCTGTATACATGCGAAGCATACAGACGACAACTTATGGAGAAATTCGGGAAGCCGGTGCTTCCTCAAGAGCATCCCCTGGCTCCTGTACTTCATAGAAGACACAGGAGTACACAGGTAGTAAAAAGAAATAATCCGACGAAAGTAGCAGAGGAGCACAAAAAGGCCTAGATAACTGATGCTCTCAGGACTGAGCAGATTGAAACAGAAAAATTACTAGTCACTGGACACTGTGCCCTGAATAAGCACAAACATAGGATAGAAATCGAGGCTAGCCTCCTATGCCTTGGGTGTCCGGAAGAAGAGGAAACTCTCCAACACCTACTGTGCATACACTTGGAAACAAACACTAACATTTTCTTCAAAATTTAGTTTTATTTCAATAAATGTACATACTCTATTGATAATGAGTACATAGTACATCTAGCGAAATAAAACAAAATTGTGAAGAAAGTGTTAGTGTTTGTTTCCAAAGTGTATAAAGTAAGTCTTTACGTAACTTAAGAACAATGAGAAAAAGGTACAGGGACAAAGACAAAGAAAACAGTTTGATTGAAACATTTGTTCAAAGAGATTGCGCCGTTTTAAAGTGTTCCAATTATCTGAGCGTAAAACACGGCCCAAACTGCGAAGAAACTAGATGGTCATCATCTTTCTAAGCACGTACATATTCGTTATATGTGAGAAAGAAACATCTAATCATCAAAAATGTACCAAGAGTAAACCAAATATTGCAGATATGCTAAGTAAATTGACCAGCAAGTAAGTATTTTAGGTATAATTTTATGAATTTCCTATTAGACATGAATATTATTGTTGAGTTCCTTGAGTCATGTTATTGTTTGATATTTCTGCTGATATAGCCTGATCAATTTAAATAATTGTGATTTTTTCACTATACAAATTGATGTGTATGTTTGTAGAAGTTACTATTTAATTAAGTAGATTTAACAAAGTGTAGCAAAAATATTATTTTTTTAAATTTTGCATTCGAGTATAAAAAATTAAACAGCTATGTACATATTCCTATAGGTATGAATTTTGTGAAAATATTAATTATTTATTTACAACTACATAAAGGACTTAAATATATTGAGTAAATTCCATGCATGTGCAATAGATACCTTGTATTTATGAGATTAACATGCAGCAACAATAAGGCTAAATTTAAGAGAGTAAACAATTGTACAAAACCTTAGGCAGAACTTTCAAAGTCGTTTTGAAACTACTGAAGACACTTTGACGGCTTTGTATGTTCTTTTATAATGAGGGAACACTAAATGAAGATTCGGATCGGATAATTTTATTTATTCAATGTGCTTACATAATATATTCAAATATTAAGTTTTCGTTTTTACAGAAATTTCGGTCACACACAAAAAATCTTGAGTTCAGTTCTTATGTTCTTCCACTCGCGCCCATTTTTAAGCAGACTGCGGATGACACCTTAAGTTCCTTTATCGATGGTTCAATAATCAATTACTAGGAACTTTACGCACACAAGGTATTCATACTAATCGCTGCATACCTGAATGAAAATTGCATCAATCAGATGCCACAAGGAGCGATGGGACAACACGATGGCTGTAGGGTATCAAAAAACTTCATCGCAATGAATACCAGAACGGCCAGAACTATATGCAACTATCCAGAGAAAACTTACGGAAGGTTTTAGGGCTCCTAACAGGACACTGCAATTTAAGATTGCACCTGAACAAACTGGGACTACAATCTAGTCCTACCTGCAGAGGGTGTGAAGAGGAACAGGAAACCGCTGAGCATGTACTTCTAGACTGCCCGGTGTTATCCAAACTGCGTGAATCCACAAAGGAAGCGTCATGTCTAAAGTCAGCAGACATCCCATGAGTCCCTCTTTGTGCAGTCCTGCTGTCTGCCAATGCATTGGGTCGCTTTGACCGTAGCAAGGAATGAAGACTCAGATGGGAGGACGTACAAATTGCCCACTGGGGCCTAATTGCAGCTCTCCCATCGAATAAATCCAGATCCAAAGATAACAGTCGAGACTTGCCCAATATATCGGATGTATCTAACCGTATCTTCTAAGCTAGATATCGCTTATGCTGTCAATTGTGTATTATATATAGATTCTTAGAGATATACTATAAAACCGTTGTCCGGACAGAGTTTAATAGTATTCAATAACACACAATCAAACATCTAGTTTCTTCTATTTTCGATAAATGTCCTAATGTCGATTTTGTTCTTTTGTCTTATAAGTTTTGTCTTGAATTCTATCACTAGTTTAGTTCTGACATTTATATTGCCTTTCTTGTCATGTAATAGGTAGCCATTGGACTTGGATATTTGTTTTTTGGATGACATATTTAATTTTTAAGTAGTAATATATAACTATTAAAAATACAGAAAAAATAGTGTCATTCTTATCATGTTATTGATATGAGTCGTGCTGTTCTCTAATAGTTTGATACCTCTTTTCTACTATTGCCCATGTTAATAATTTTTTACACAATACTTTTCGTAATTGAGAATGACCTCCAAGGACAAACATCAGTATATAAATCAGAAGAAATTATAAGAATCTTAAATACTTGCTTAGCCCAAAACTATTTTAGATTCAATAATAGGTTTTACACACAACGAGAAGGATTAGCAATGGGTTCTCCACTATCACCTGTTCTAGCAGAAATTTTTATGAAATTTAAAGAAAACGAATTATTTAAATCAGACCATCATCTAATTAAAAACGTCACTTACTGGTGTAGATACGTTGATGACGTATTTTGCATATGGAGCGGTACAGACAGACAATTTGATTCATTTCTTAAGTATCTAAACTCAATCAATGAAAATATTCAGTTCACAATGGAGAAATAAATCAATGGCTCACTCAACTTCTTGGATTTAACGCTTTCGCGGACCAATAAGGCACTTAAATACTCAATATATAGAAAACCAACAACTATGGACGCCATAATACCTGCCGATTCACACCAATCCCAACATATAAAACTCGCAGCCTTGAATGCACATAATCACCGCTTAATCAATATACCACTCGATACAACTGATTACAATAGAGAGTTAAACATTATTTATCAAATAGCAACAAATAACGGATACAATAAAACGACAGTCGACAGAATTTTAAAACGAAAATTAAAGAACATAGCACAGAAACTTATGTACCAAGGGACTACAATTACCTAGGACTTTATATATGCAGCCATACCTTTTGCAAAATATACCAGTAGAAAAATCTCCAAAGCTCTACTCAAACACAATATCAAGGCTATTGAAGTGAACAGAGAAAATTTGGGTAGACAAAACATTAATAATAAAATTGAAGATAGGGACCCATTAAAGAAATCAGGGGTATACCAAATTAACTGTCGACATTGCAGCGAAATCTACATCGGACAAACAGGGCGCAATTTTAAAACGAGATTCAAAGAACATCATAAGTCAATACAAAATCAAACCGATCCGCTTTTCGGAAAAAGGACATCGACTTAACTTGATGGAGGGATTAGAGATTAAAAAAGCCATTAAGGAAGGAAAGTGCCTAGTCAATAATCATAATGAGTTATTAACGAATGACAACATCTTAATCGCCGGCATCTAATTCTTCCTCAGTATATATTTAATAGACCGCTTCACTTAAAATTAGTATTCACTGTATCATCTTTTGATAATGGTTGTAATTAACTGAAACACATGTCAGGAAACTGAATATATTAATATGGAAAATAACAAGTGTTTTAATTTAAATTTTTCCAATATTTTCCATTGTTTTTAGTATTAATTTCCTAACTTCTTCTATTATGTATTTTTCTTGGTTAGACTTCATGTTTGGATATTAGTATATAAGGTCTGGAAAGAGTTGATGATTCCTAACAACTCTAGTAAAATATGTTTACAGCAAAAGGTGAAATCGTATCTACCCTCTAAGCTTTGATATATTCTTTATGAAAGAGAACTTTAAACGGCAACAAATATGATTGAGATTATTCAAAAAAGCACAATTGAAATATTAATGAAATGTGAGGTACAGAGAGTGAGTATATTTGGGTAATTGTGGTAAAGAAGTTTTAAACTTTTTCTAAATGCAGCAGTATTGTATGTATGTATGTATTATGTTAAGGATGCTATGGGAAAGCAAAGAAATGCTAGAAATTATCGATATCCAGCTACACATTAAAAATCTCACTTATAGAGGAGGTCTAGTGTTTTTAAGGTTCTTTGTCTTGTCTTGGCTGCGACAGATCCGATTTATATGTCTAATAATATAATTGAATCGTCGAAAATTCGGATTCTTTTCCCCTTTTGTCAACTGTTTTATCGTCCTCCGTAGTTCTTAAGCTATTGAAACTTGTCGAAAACCTTTATCATTAGATCTCATCAAAACTGTCTCATATACATTTAAGATTCTGAAAAATCGGAACGATTTCTATGAATAGTATTAGCGAGAATATCGATTATTTTGTTTTTTGTTAAGGCCGCACATAGTACTGATGTTTATTGCAACGAAAAAATAGGTTCTTAGTAAGTTTGTCAGCACTTGGGTTAACTATTCAGAGAAATCTCTCAGAATATACATCCTAGCCATGCTCATTCTTTCACCTCATTAGCAGCAATGAACTCGGCTAAATAGACCGATATCTGCAGCATTGTAGGTTTCTAGATCTTTATAACTTCGTATGCTGCTCCTGATACATACAATTTTTTATTTGGCATGGCTACAACTTACAATCAATTATTACCTAAAAATAATTTATAATATCACTGTGATGGTATATTCATGGTTTTATTTGAGTTGTGTGAAGATATCACTATTGAATTAAAACACTTTGTTATTTTTTTCCTTTATTTCTATTTTTATAATGAGTACATGGTACTCGAAATGTACATCTGACATATAAAAATAAAAGTGAAGAAAGGAAATAACAAAGTGTTTTAATACAATGAAAACCAATAATAATAATACAATTCGACGATTTGTAAATCTGTCAAAGATTCCTTGTCACGTCTTGGCCGCTACAGATCAGATTCATATGACTAATCATCTAATTGAAGCGACGGAAATACTGACGATGTGGTATACAAGCATTATCTTTATATCTTGTGTCTTATAGCTTCACAATAAAGAATCATTTTTCTAGCTTCACTTTTAGTTGGTGTAAACGTAACTCATTGTGGAAGAGTAGGTCATCTGTAGGATTGTCAATGAAGTTTAAAATATTTAGCTTGAACAGTTTATTTTGTAATATAATCGATGTGTCATACGTAGCATGACATGTCAGGACCACCAACATAAACTTCTTTTTACAATAATTTGGCTGGTCAATTTATAAGTTTTGTCCGATTCCTCGAAACTCGCAGTGAATATAGTCTAAATGGAGAGCATCAACAATGTAAATTGTAGAAGTGATTTGTGATTGATGTAGAATAAAAAATCACATGTAAGAGTATTGATAATTCACTCTTAATTTTAAATAATATAAATTTAAGCTTCTTTAAAACAATTCTTTTATTATTTATAGCAAATATGCATGTTCAATAATATAGTAAACTATTAATAATAAACGATAAATTTTTGTGGGTTGCGCTATTCATCCATCAATCCACCCATCCCGTCCAACATTGGCGGATATTGTTTGAAAGGGATACACGGGGGGCGGGCGGCCTCTATATTGTGGGTGTAGGGTTAGTTGCCTGGTGACGGAATTCGCGTGTCCCTGCCGGATCAAAGGGAGTTTGCGGAATGCAGCTAATATCAGCCAGTGCACTCCACACTAATGGGGAAATATTTTACCTGCTTATTGCCTCCCTATCTTCCTATCGGGCGTCTCTCGTCGCGCAGCCACCCCTCTCGCTCTCGCCGCCAACACATTTTTCCGTGCGCGAATATTGCCGTCGCCACTTCCGACCGCAAGCTCGCAGCACTTGAACGAGCCATCCGAATATGAGATTTTCATGCGGCAATTTTGGCATTCACTGAAAATCGTAGATCGTACGGAATTAAATGATGCTGAAGCGGTATTAGAGATACGATGCGGAATTAATAATAAGCGTGCGTTATTAGTGTTTGAAAAGAATTAAAAAAGAAAGACTGGAAAGATACACTTAAGTATCACGTAACTTCAATTAGTAATTATACAATAAATAAATTAGAATATCGGAAAATAATAAGTTTTGAACTTTGGGGCTAATTCCTTTATCAATCTTCTTCTTTAGTTTTCTAAAATTTTGAGTTTTACGTCGGGCAATATTATACCTAATTATCACAGTATGAACATTAATAATTAATAGAACAGACTTTAGAAATTAATGAAAACATGGATTTGTGGAACCTTGAGGAACACCTCATGTGAAGGATAAGTAGTTTTAAACTTAACTTTCTATCATTTATATATTAACTAAGTAGATTGGGAATGAAGTATGGGATGTCAACTTTATATAGTATATGAGTATAAGTATGTACAGCAAATCTTAAAGCCATACATAGTTCCTTCTGAATGTCTAAAAATCAGAAAGCAAATGTCTTTAGACATTAAAAGCTAAACTAGGTCGAGAATATACTTATCGACTAGGTGAAAAAAATAGCATAGAAATTAATTAAAAAATGTTTTCCAAAACAAGAAAGAAGAGCAATAGGATATATTTAGAAAATAGTATGAGTTTTGTTTCTAAATACATACTGTTGTATCTCGATTACAATTACAAGAAATTAATTAATTAGTAATTGAATCTAGTGACTATATAAGAAGTGATAATCTTTAGTTATAAATTTTTCATGCTCTAGGATTTCTAGGTTAACTTTAATACTATTCGTGTATTATTATTATTTAATTAAAGCAAATAATAGATAACTTAATTATTTAATAACATGATTGAATATGTCTAAGAAAACCTTTCTTGTATGAAATTACTACATCAGTTTTTCTGAATTTAAACTATTAACATAAATGTAAGGACTGATCTTTTAATAGATTTTTTAAATTTGTAAAATATAATTAGAACTTAAATATTCACTTTTTTAAATTTCATTGAGCAAAACAACTGCAGAAGCTAAATTCTTCTGTAGATTATTTTATAACTACCTATATATCTCAAATATCAAATGTTGATTTCTTCACATTTTAGAAGGACCTAAGTCTCTAGTGCTACTTGAATTGTTTAAAATGTGAAATTATATAAAGAGATATCATATTTTAAACGATGAGCAAGAAAAAATTACACATCCTGAAAGGTCGATAGTTATTCGAGACAGCAAATGTTTGCATTCTTGAGTCTACCAGTTTGTATAAGTATTAATGGTAATTTTCAAAGTTGGAAGAATATGTGTGCAGTTGGACCAGCAGCAAATTTTTACACTAAGGCAATGTGGACACAATGTTCTACTTTTACAGTAATATTACCTTAATCGTCTTAAAAAATAATACATTCATATTCTTAAGCTAACTGGGCAGAATAAAGTTTTAATGACAAACTTCAGAGTTAATATAGAGTTTTGTCTGTTGGAATCATATTTATATAGTTATTTTATCACCGAGTTGTATTAAAACGTTCATTCATTCTAGATTCCTTGATGAAAATGAAAACTGCCCGAAGAAAATGTTCGCAACTTGGAAGAAAAATTGCTGGAAAATTTAGGTAAAAAGTAAAAATTATAGAAAATTTTCGATGAATAGTAGAAAATTTGAAAGAGAGGTACTTACAGACAAGTCGACGAGGGAAAGAAATAAGCCATGAAAAAAATCTCGAAATTCGGCAACAAATATGGAAGAAAACTTTAGGTATCTAAGAAAATGTCTAGTTTGAAAGAACATTTGGTAAAAAATTGGAACAGATAAAGCAATACATTCGGGAAAATTCTTGAAAAAAACTAAAAAAATTCGAAAAAATTCTAAAAACTTGAAAGAAAAATTTTTGGAAAATTGTAGAAATTCGACAAATCTAAAAACTTCGATAAAAATTACCGAAGTCTATAACAAATCTTGTACCCTCGTAGATAATTTTCGCAGAATGGAAGAGAGCTACAAAATGACGATAAAATAAACAAAGAAATTATTGAAAATCTTAGATATCTAGAAGAAAAAAGCAATAAATTGTAGAAAGTTCTTGAAGAATTGTAAGAAAAGTACTGAACAATTCAGGAAAAATATTTAAAAACGTAAAAGATTTTAAACAAAATAAAAGAATAGGCGCTGCAAAATTTTGAAAAAAAGTGAGTACCATAAAAAAACCTTGAGAAGCAACTGGAGTTTTTCAGAACATATTGGTAAAATAAAATCTAAATCCTTTCAAATGCTGGGATTTCTGAAACGAAATTCTGAAGAACTTCATAATGTGTACACATTAATTAGACTCTTTGTATCGTTGTATCATTTATCAGGCCTCATCTTGAAAATTGCTCTCTTGTTTTATGAAATCTGAAAGAAACCTTGCTTAATGTATAGGTGAAATAAATCAAATATATACACAATTTTAAAGAAATCTAAAAAAAAATCTGAACATTTTTGAAATCTCAAAGAAAAATTACAGAAATATCGAAAATAATTTTGAATCCTCGAATCAAATTTCTAAAATTAACATTAATAGAGTATAAGATAAAGAAATTAGTAATAAGAAATTTAAAAAAAAATCGAAAACAATGTGCAATAAAATTCTAGGTTCTAGAAGCAAAATTGTTAAAAGATTTTTAAAACCCTCGAGGAAAATTATCGTAGTCTTGAAAAAAATGTACTGAATATAGAAAATACATTTTTAAAAATTCTTAAAAGTAAAAAAAAAATGTGCTGAAAATTTTTAGAAATCTGTAAAAAAATTCGATATACAAATTGCTAGAAAACTCTTGGACCGTCGAAAATAATTTCTGCAATTTTGAATCATGATTCCTGTCAATAAGATAAAGAAAGAAAAATATTTTTTTTAAATATGCTGAAAATTTTTAATTATCTATAAAATATCTTGCTGGAAAAGTTTCTCAATTCGGAAGAGAAATACTTACAAAATGCTAATAAGATAAAAACAGAAGTGTAGAAAAAGTAAAAATATATAAATTTTGCAAAATTCTAAATATGATATCTGGGAGAAATCGATGTTTGTTTTTGGGTTTCGTGAAGAGTGAACACTATAGTATCCTTTCTCTAGAGTGTGAAGAAAAGATTCAACCGTGTTATTTATCTAGGGCAAAATATTGACTAATTCTAAAACCTTCTAAGAAAATTTATAATTTAGAATAAAATGTACTAAAAAAAATGCCCAACATTAAGCAATAACTTGTAGAATATATAAGCCAAAAAATTTTTATAAATCTGTAAGATAAGAAGAAAGTCGAGAGAAAAATGGCTTAATTCTAAAATTCTTGAACCGTCGAAGATAATTTATTCCATATTCGAAGAGAGATTCTGGAAAAAATCCTATCAGATAAAATAGGATTTATTTAAATTTAAAGGTAATTTATATAAAAATTTGAAATACTTAACAAAATACCAGAAGATTTTAGAATATTTAAGGTAAATTCTCACAACTTACAAGAGATCTCTTAAAAATTCAAGTGGACTGAAGCAAAAAATAGTGTAGAATCTCGAAGAAAATTCTCCCAGTTTAAATAATTCTTGTCACATTAAGAGAAAACTCCGAAATAGAGAAAACACTGACTACAGCGACAGTTTTATGTTATCCTCTACCAGATTTTAGAATTCATGTTAGTGGAAGCTACCACATCCCGGTTGGATAAGAAAGGTTAATCAGCTACTTTAGTAAGATCCTAAAATTAGTGTGCAATTAATACGTGGCATGAAAAAGTCTACTCCTAGTTATTTATTCAATTATTGCATCACAATGGTATTACAATCTATCTATCTAAAGTTGTTTAAATGGGTCAAGATTATTTAAACAACTTTCGAAGAACATTTTTGCATTTTCGAATATAAATGGAAAATGCCAATAAGTTAAAGAAAAAAGAGTGACAAGGAAATTTCAAAAGTACATAAAAAATATACTTAGTACTTCTAGATATCTACAAAAAGCATAACTAAAAGCTCTAGAATGATCACATTTTTTAAAAATTTAAAACTCTTGTAGAAAATTTTCCCAATTTAGAAGAAAAATACCGATAGAATAAAGAAAGAAATGGTTTTAAAACCTAAAAGATAAGAAAATGTTACATATTTAAAAAATAAATTACTAAAAAAAATCTTGAATTTTCAACAGAAAAGTACAGAAAAGTAATAATAAAAATTGCTTGATATTTATGTGAAATAAAAAGTAAACATTTTAAAGAAATTTAAAAAATAGGGCTGAAATTTTTTTGGAATCTCTAAAGAAAATATTCAGAAATAATTTAATCTAGAACCCTCGAATAAAATTTTCATATTATAAAACATATATATCTAGAGAATAATATATAGAAAGAAGTAATCGAAAATTCTAAAAAAAAAATCAAAACTATATGCAGGAAAATCTAAAAATTCGTTTTGGAAATTTTTTGGAAAAACAAAAAAAAATGGAAGAAAACTGCTGGAAATGTTAGGAAATACGACAGACAAGTTGTTTAAATAATCTTGAACCATGAAATCTAAAAAAGTGGTGAAATTTTTTTGAAACCTGTCAAAAAATCTTAAACAATCTGGAATACAACCCTCGAATAAAATTTTTAAATTATGTACCAAAATACCTAGAGAATAACGATAAGATGAATAAGAGCAGTAATAAAAAAATCCAAAAAAATTGAACATAATATGCAGGAAAATTCTAGGTAGGTAGGTATTGATAAACGTTTTCTAAAACCTTCCAAGAAGATTCCCATAGTCTTCAAGAAATTTTACTGCATATTAAGCAATACATTTTGGAAAATTCTTAGAAGTAGGAAAACATGTTTAGAAATCAAATTGCTAGAAAGCTCTGGAACCGTCGAAAAAATTCCTGCAATTTCGAATCATGATTTAAAAAAAATACCAGAAGGTTCTAGAATACTCAAGGTAAATTCTTGCATTTTGCAAGAGATTTCCAGATAACTCAAGTGAATTGTAGCAATAAATATTGAAGAATCTCGAAGAAAATTCTCCCAATTTGAACAATTCTTCTCAAATTACGAGAAAATTCCGTTATCCTCTATCAGATTATAAAATTCATATTAGTGGAAGCTACAAAATCCACCATGGATAAGAAAGGATAATCAGCTACTTTAGTAAGATCTTAAAATTGTCAAAAAATCTTAAACAATCTGGAATACAACCCTCGAATAAAATTTTTAAATTATGTACCAAAATACCTAGAGAATAACGATAAGATGAATAAGAGCAGTAATAAAAAAATCCAAAAAAATTGAACATAATATGCAGGAAAATTCTAGGTAGGTAGGTATTGATAAACGTTTTCTAAAACCTTCCAAGAAGATTCCCATAGTCTTCAAGAAATTTTACTGCATATTAAGCAATACATTTTGGAAAATTCTTAGAAGTAGGAAAACATGTTTAGAAATCAAATTGCTAGAAAGCTCTGGAACCGTCGAAAAAATTCCTGCAATTTCGAATCATGATTTAAAAAAAATACCAGAAGGTTCTAGAATACTCAAGGTAAATTCTTGCATTTTGCAAGAGATTTCCAGATAACTCAAGTGAATTGTAGCAATAAATATTGAAGAATCTCGAAGAAAATTCTCCCAATTTGAACAATTCTTCTCAAATTACGAGAAAATTCCGTTATCCTCTATCAGATTATAAAATTCATATTAGTGGAAGCTACAAAATCCACCATGGATAAGAAAGGATAATCAGCTACTTTAGTAAGATCTTAAAATTAGATTAAATTACTACATGGCCTGAATAAAATCTACTTCTAGTAATTTATTCAATAATTGACAATGGTGATACAATCTTTATACATCTAAAGTTGATTAAATGGATCAAGAACATTTACAACAATTTTCGAAGATAATTTTTGCAATTTCGAATATTAGTGGAAAATGCTAACAAGTTAAAGAAAAGAAGTGACAAGGAAATTTCAAAAATATATTAAAAAATGTACTTCTAGATATCTACAAAAAACATAATTAAAAATTCTAGAAGTATCACAGTTTTACAAAAAATCTTATGCTCTCATAGAAACTGTTCCCAATTTGAAAAAAATACCTACATAATAAAGAATGAAATGATTGTAAATCCCAAAAGTTAAGAAAATTTTACATATCTAAAAGAAAAATTACCATAAATATTCTCGAATTCTCTTGAAAATTCTCAAAATTTTGAAGGAAAAAATAAATTGTAGGAAACTTTAAAAAGTAGAAAGAACAGTTAAGTGAATTAAAGCAAAAATGTAACAAATTTTAAAGAAATCTAAATAAAAGTGCTGAAAAAATTTGAAATCTAAAAAAAAAACATCAGAAACATCTAAAATAATTTTGAACTCTCGAATAAATTTTTTATATTATAGATCAGAAATACCTGGAGAATAAGATAAAAAAAGAGTAATGAAAAGTTCTAAACAATTAGAAATCAATATGTCAGAAAATTCTACGTACATCGATCAAATTCTGGTAGTCTTGAAAAAAAATTACTGAATATAATGCCCTAAATAAAATACTGAATCGTTCTAGAATTCTCAAACAAAATTTGAATTTGGAATAAAATTTTGGAATAAATTGTTTTTGGGAGAATTAAAACAATATTATTATAATTATAGAAAATTCTTGAATAATAGAAGAAAAATAACAGATACATCTAGAAATCTACAAGAAAATTTCCTGAAAAATTATACAAGCAGGCAGAATAAAGCAATTATTCTTAAATGTTTGAATCTTTGAAGAAAGATGTTGTAATTTTAAAGTTCTGAAGAGATGAAAGAGAATAATTTAATTTAAAAAAGAAAACTGGCCAAAAAAATCTAAAAACTCATTTAAGAAAATTTTTGATAAATATAAAATAGTTCCGAACATAATTGTAACAAAAAATGGTGGGAATTCCTAGATATCCGACAGAAAACTTGTTTAAATAATCTTAACCATCGAAGAAAAATACCGATAAAATAAAGAAAAATTATTGTAAATCCCAAAAGGTAACAAAATTTTAGATATCTAGAAAAAAATTAATTACTAAGAAAGTTCTCAAAATGTTTAAGAAAAATTTTAAAAAGAATCGAAAGAAAGTACAAAAAAATTGTATAAATCTGAAGGAAAACTTGCTTGATTTTTAGGTGAAAGAGAGCAAAAATGTAAACATTTTAAGGAAATTTTAAAAAAAGTTTTTGAAATCTCTAAAGAAAATTTTCAGAAATATCTAATATAATCTTAAACCCTCGAATAGAATTTTTACATTATGGAACAGAAATACCTAGAGAATAAGACAAGGAAAGAAGTAATATAAAATTCTAACAAATTTGAAAACAGTATGGTATCTAGAAAAAAATGATTTCTAAAAAGGGTGCTGAAAATTTCTAGAAATCAATAGGCAAATTCCTAAAGAAATTCTTGAACTTCCAGAAAGAATTTCTGCAATGTCGAATCATGATTCCTGTCAGTTTATTTATTTATATATTGGCACACTATCAGACTTGCTTTATAAATATTATTAAAAATTAATAAAACAGTAGCAAAACCGCACAAATAAGTTCGTGAGCAAACTGACAGACTTCGCTTTTGAAGAATGTTCTTCCACTCTCACCTCTAGGTCCTCCCCTTCGCTGTGTCACCATAGATGAACTCAGCTTCAGATACATATATTAAAGCTATAATTGCGCAACTTTTCCAGAAATATATTTTCCAGCCGTTTAAAATCTTAAGCGTATTTAAAAAAGATATTTTGATAATTTCTTCTTTCTTTCCTTTTTTTTATCTTATTGACAATGTATATGTCATAATATTTTCTAAATTTACCCCATTATTAGAAGAAATATCTAATAATGGGGTAAATTTAGAAAATATTATGACATATACATTGTCAATAAGATAAAAAAAAGGAAAGAAAGAAGAAATTATCAAAATATCTTTTTTAAATACGCTTAAGATTTTAAACGGCTGGAAAATATATTTCTGGAAAAGTTGCGCAATTATGAATTATGAAAATACAGAAGTGATAGAAAACCTTAAAAAAAATGAAAATAAATAAATTTTGCAAAATTCTAATCGATGTTTGTTTTTGCGTTTCGTGAAGAGTATAATCCGTATAAATAACACTGTAGTAAACTTTATTCATACTTAAAAATGTGAATAAACGATACAACCGTGTTATTTATCTAAGTGAAAACTTAAATAATTCTTAAACCCTTAGAGAAAATGTTTGCAATTTAGAATAAAATATACTAGAAAAAATGGACGAGATAAAGCAATAACTTGAAGAAAATCATTAATCCATGAAGAAATCTATAAATCTGAAAGAAACATTTTCTGGAAAAGTTTTAGAAATTAGAAATTCTAAAATTCTTGAAGAAAATTTATCCCATATACAAAGAGATATTATGGAAAAAATTATATCAAATAAAATAGAAATGATTAAAATTTATTGGAAAATTTGAAATACCTAACAGAATACCAAAATATTCTAGAATACTCAAGATAAATTGTCACAATTTACAAGAGATTTCTAGAAAATTCAAGTGGATTGAAGTAATAAATGGTGAAGAATCCTTGCAGAAAATTCACCCAATTTGAATTATTTTTGTCAAATTGCGACAAATATTCCGTAATAAGGAAAACACTGACTACATCAGCAGTTTTAAGTTATACTCTACCAGATTTTAAAATTCATGTTAGTGGAAGCTACCTCATCCAGGATGGATGAAAAGGATAATCAGCTACTTTAGTTTTAAAATATTCTTAAACTCTCGTAGAAAATGTTCCTAATTTGGAAGAAAAATACCGATAGAATAAAAAAAAAGAAATGTTTGTAAATCCTAAAAGATAAGAAAATTTTACATATCAAGAAGAAAAGTTACTAAAAATATTCTTGAATTCTCTTGAAAATTCTCAAAATTTTGAAGACAAAAATGTTGGAAAAATTGTATGAAATAAAGTAATAAATTGTAGAGTGGAACTCTTTAAAATTTCTTACAATTTATTACTTTATGTAATCTAATTTTTCCAACATTTTTCCTTCAAAATTTTGAGAACATTCAAGAGAAAAGTACAGAAAAGTTCTAGAAATCTGAAAGAAAACTTGCTTGATATTTAGGTTAAATAAAGTAAAATGTAAACATTTTAAATAAATCTAAAAATAGGGCTGAAAAATGTTTGAAATTATTAAAGAATTTTTCAAAAATTACTAATATAATCTAGAACCCTCGAATAAAATTTTCATATTATAAAAGAAAAGAGTAATGAAAAATTCTAAAATAAAATCAAAACATTATGCAGAAATTTTTAAATATTTAGGAAAAAATTGCTAAAAAAATTTCTTCGCCTGAAGAAGCCACAGTGTGGCGAAACAATAGTAGCGTCTTACAATATATTTTTGAAAGTTCTTATATAGTTTTATTCATATAAAGTGAAGATGAACATTTATCAGCCTCATCAACCAATTAATTAAAAAAAGTGCTGTAAATTTCTAGAAATCTGGAAGAAAATTCAACAGCTAAAAAAATTTTTTAAACTTCAAAACCTTCAGGATTCCTGTCAATTTATTTATTTATTTATTGGCACTTTATTAGACTTGCTTTATAAATGTAATACAAAATCTATAAAAGAGTAAACAGAACCATACAAATAATTTAGTCAGCAAGCTGAAAGTCGGAGTTTACTCTTGAAGAATATTCCTTCTACTCTAACCTGTAGGTCTTTCACAGTATCATCATACATGAACTGAGCTTCTTAATTTTAAATATGCTGAAAAATTTTAAACGTCTGGAAAATATATTGCTGGAAAAATTAGAAAGAGAAATACCTACAAAATGCTCATAAAAGAAAAACAGAAGTGATAGAAATAGGAATCTTTTAAATAAGTAAGAATATATAAATTTTACAAAATTCTAAATATCTAGGAGAAATCGATGTTTGTTTTTGGGTTTCGTGAAGAGTATAATCAATATAACATCCTTTCTTGACATATTGATGTGTGAAGAAAATAGTAAATGTGGGGATATTTATGCATTGTCTTTGTCCCATATAAAATGTATCATAAACTAAATAGTTTCACCGCTCACAAAGCCTATAAATGAGATAATACCAACTGGAATCTTTTCTGATGTCCTTAAATTGACTAAAATTATACCAGTTTATAAGAGTGGCGATGAACAAGATGTAAACAATTATAGACCAGTCTCAATCTTACAAATTCTATCAAAAGTAGTTGAAATAATTATGAAAAACCAAGTACTGAAGTTTTTTGAAACAAATCGACTTTTCAACAAAAGTCAGTTTGGTTTCAGACCTGAGTTGATTCAACATCAGATGCAATAATTGCCCTCAGTGAATGGATTATGAACGCTTTTGAAAACAAAAATGTGTCTATTGTATCTTTAATTGATTTGAGCAAAGCATTTGACTATGTCTCACATGATTTGCTTATTAAAAAACTGTATGCCTATATTTTTTCCGGAAAAGGTATTAGTCTCATGAAATCGTATGTTTCCAATAGATACCAATCAGTATATTATAATAGTATTATATCTAAACCTGAAAAGATAGACTATGGGGTATCACAAGGGTCAATACTTGGACCTTTGTTGTTTTTAACATTTATAAATGACCTTCCTAATCAACCAAATATTTCAAACACCATATTATTTGCTGATGACTGCACCGTTATAAATACCGGTATAACAATAGAGGAAACTAACGTGGCGAATTAGTCAACAATGGATGCTGTAAATACATGGGTTACAAAAAACAAATTGATTTTAAATAAAAATAAAACAAAAATAATTAACTTTAGTCTTAAAAAAGGCACACCTCAAAGAAAATTTTTGCAATTAAGAATCAAATGTACTGGATTAAATGGTCGGGATATAGTAATAACTTGTAGAATATTCTTAAGCCTTGAAGAATTCTATAAATCTGTAAGAAAAAGTTTCAGGAAAATTTTAGAAAGTCGAGAGAAAAAATGCTTGATTCTAATTTATTCCAAATTCAAGAAAGATTAAAAAAATTGTATCAGATAAAATAGAAACGATTTAAATTTATAGGCAATTTACTGGAAAATCTGACAAAATACTAGAAGATTTTGGAATAATCAAGATAAATTCCTACAATTTGCAAGAGATTTTTAGAAAATTCAAGTGGAATGAAGCAATAAATGTTGATGAACCTCAAAGAAAATTTTCCCAATTTGAATAATTTTTGTCAAATTCTGAGAAAAATCGGTAATAAGGAAAGTACTGATACATTTCTTCTACAAATTCTGTAATCACCATAAAGGCAGCTTCAACTCGACATAACCACTATCAAATACTAATGATTATAACTTAAGCTTATCAAAAAAGAACTTTTTTAACCTTTATAAGTTAAACCAAGACGTCCTCTACCAGATTTTAAAATCCATGTAGTGGAAGCTACCACATGTAGGATGACCAAGAAAGGGTAATCAACTACTTTAGTAAGATCTTAAAATTAGAGAGAGTGTGTGGAGTGAAAATAATTAGAGGAAAATTCTGTGTGGAATGAAAAAGATCTACTTCTACTAATTTACTTAATAATTACATAACAATGGTATGACAATGTGTATATCTAAAAATAAATCTAACTTATTCTAATTAAAACTAACCATCCGTGAAGTAGGGGTTTGTGTAAAATAAACAACTCAAATTTCAAATTTACCATTTCTTTGAGAATTGCCAACAACTACTCGATCCATTGTCTTCTTGTCCACATCTGTTTTTCATTCTTCTTTTCCTTAACTCTTCTTTATTCTGGCACGTCCATGCCTAGGTAGCTACTCTATCCACCAACGGTTTATCTGTATGAACAATTACTTCTTCTACATGCTTCCTTCCACTATTATGTCCCTGCTGACTGCTCAGTCCAGTGGTAAATTCAGTGATGTATTTTTACAAACAGTTATGTGGAAAAAATACTATGTAATTCAATACCTCATAACAACGCAGAAAGAAATTTACGGAAAAAAATAAGAAATAATGCAGGAATATTTCTGAAAAGTTCCAGAACCTTCAAAGAAAATTCTCAAAGTTAGAAATTTAGGTGGGATAAAGCAAAAATTGTAGCAAATTATCAAAGAATAAAATAAGTACTAAAAAATTCTAGAAATGTTAAAACAAAATTCTTGAAATTTCTTCAACCTTAATTTTCACAATTTGGAAAAGAGATTCCCACAAAATGTCAAGAAGGTGAGAAGAAGTTTGATGAAAATTTTTGTAAAATTGGAACAAAATATGCAGGAACATTCTAGGTATCTAGAAGAAAAATTTTATTATATCATTTTAAGTATTAAATAAATAATAAATATAATATCTATGTAGAAAAAAGTCACGATGCTGTTCTTTAATGTATTTAAATAAAGTATTCAAAATAAAAAGGCGCTAGTAGATTTAAGGAATTAAACTTTAATTTTGAAGAAAATCTGAGGTGATTCACTAAAACGCAGATGCTGTATCTCAGAGACGATGTACAGAAAATCAGTGCTAATCCATTGATAATGGTCACTTTTTTGTCCGAAATGTACATTTGGTTAATCAAATAAAATTGTGAAGAAAGGTTATTAGTGCTTTATTTGTCAAATTAATTTGATCTTCACGTAACTCAAGCAACCAATTTAGATAGTTACTAAAGTATAAAGGAAATCCAAAAGCAGGAGAATTACTATATGTTAAAGTTCTTGGTGAAAAGGAAGAAGAAACATTAAAACTATACCAGACTTAGTAGAATTTTTGTGTATTTTATAATTGACTGTTAAGATATATTATTAAAATTTCAAAGGATCGCGATTCGTATTGTATTCTCACTCTAAGGAGTAAACTTCTATATCATAGGTAAAATTAACTTTTTAATGAATATTTGGATATATCTATGATGTTCTACTTCATAAAAAAACATGAAAGAAAGGTACAAAAAATGTGTTTTAAATTCGATAAGAATTGGTTAACAAAAAACAAATTAAAGCAGCTAAGTGCAACTTTGGTAGTTTAATTAAACGCATCACCACTAATGTTGCTGGACCGTTTCCCAAAACTCATCATCGTAGAAAATGATGATTCAGTAAATAGGTTGATATTGCTAACCCGAAAATAATGTTGAAGTTAGAGTAATTATGTCATTTCTCTATACATTTAAAAATGCATTCGTGTTAAGGAAAACATATTTAACCTCATCTCATTTTTAAAAGGGAATGAAGAATTCCTTAAATCAAAATGTCAAGTCGTTAATTTAACATCCGCAATTCAATGAAACAAATGAATAGAACTATCAATACGAGTGCTAGAGGGTAGTTTCTGATTATCAAGAGATTGAGACCGAAATGTGTTTTTATTTCCCATGCGATGAGCTTTATCAAATTATAGAAAGGATCAACGACGCTATATACCAGATTTAAAAAGAAAACACACATATTTTTGAAAGTTTATTACTTTAACATCATTTGTTGGCGAAGATACGATGCGACGATTTGTGTGAAGAAGCAATTATAAAAGTTAAAAATTAGCGGACCTATGAAGACAATACAAATCTTGTGGTTATTATCTTGCATATTGATTACATAATGACAATGAATTGCTACGAAAATTTTAAAGGTTACAAAAATTATTCATCCGAATATAAGAAAATCGTCCACTATTTACTAGATGGAAGAAGTACTTCAGTCTAGATAAATATAGCTATTATTAGACCAACTGAATATTCTATTATTTTCAATATTCTAAAATTTCAATTTTCTTAAATTTTCTATACATGATGAGAAGTTTGGATTTTTTTTTCTACATATTTTGTGTATTAATTTTAAACTAAATTTTTAAGTGAGAACAAATAGATAACTAACATATTTAATAATTTAAATTTTATAATCGCAAATCGTAAATATATTTGTTAGATTGTATTCAAAAATTAAATTAATCCAAGATATTAATAAAGTGTTGAAATTTAAAATCTTCAAATCGGCTCTTATTTTACTCGATATCTCCAGTTTGATCTAGTGCACGAATTATAGACATTTTACGGCCTAATTCAACAGATAAATTCTATCATCCGTGGACTTATAACCTGGACATCATTCTTCCTTAAGCCGCACAGACATCGGTATAGTTGCGATAGTGGGTGAGGAGCGTTAACGTAGGAGCGCGTCGCGGCGCCGGGCGTCGCTTTCACTGGCGACGAGGACGGCGATGACGTGCGCCATTGCGCCAGAGCGAGACGACGGATGGAACAATACGCTCACTTGTTTCTCCGCCATTTTGCGTTCCCAGGGGAGACAGGCGAGTGCAGTTTCGTGTCCGCATTACTCTTGATTTCCTGCCGTGACGGCCTCTATCCCGCTATTCCCTGCTATCCCGTGTTCCTGCCTCTGCCTGCCTGCCTGCTGAGACGTGGCTCTCTTCCCCCTTGCTAAAATGCTCCTGGATTGTTTTAAACTTATTGATAAACTTTTCCTGGTTTATACTTTCAGTCTAGTCTTGACCGTAATCTTTATTGTCTTTGTCCCTAACTTATATTCACAATAAATATTAAACAACACAAAAAAAACAACAAAACTTTACAATCAATACAGTTAGGTTAAAATTGTTATAGATAAATTAAGTATTATGCGTTATTATAAGCTTCAACTTTAAATATTAATAAAATTATTTAAAAAAATAATATCAAACGTGATTTTCGATTTATATTATAAAATGGCCGAATGAAACAAATGTGAATAATTAAAATTGTTTTATATATCTATATACCAACAAACGTGTTTGAATGAAAATAATATATAAAATTTTAATTGGCGAATATTGGGAATACAGGGTCGATATGAAACATTCCACGGATGCTGGAGCCGAATTTTTGCTTTGAACGATGGAAAAAAAAAACGCGCATTCCGCGTCCATCCGAATAACTCGCCGGAAAATCGACACGCGTTTTTCTCCGAAATAAAATATAAAACATAGATTTAAATACTCTACTACGCCCAGGCAACAATTGTAATTGTAATTGTAATTTGAAACAGTTTTAATATTCCAGTATTTCTAAAATTGAATTATTTATTACCTTGAAGATAATTTATTGTACCTGTTGTATTAGTAAAATTTAAGTTAAACAAAGACATTAATAATTGACATACGAATTAATAAATGATTTGGCCTGGAAAGTAGAATTCATAAATAATGATCAAAATTTATTTTTCATTAGAAAATTATAATTTTTTAATGAAGCTGCTTTTTGCAATTAAAAAAGGCGAAAACATTCTTGAACTATAAATTTTTAAGGAATTTTAAATGCAACACGTCATTTGGACTTTTTTCAATTCAAACTAATCACTACTTTGATTGTGCTGTTTCATAATTCACATGGTATAGATTTCTTTTGTAGTGAGAACAAGGTGAGGAAATTTGGTTATTTCACATTGGCTCTTCGAGAATAATTGGATATTAGTTTTATTACTTTAAATATGATGTAGTTTTTCTAAGGCTATTCTAAAAGAAGTTTTCTAGATGTATATAATCTAGAGTTTAGGAGAGGTAATTTAACACCAATTGTAACACTAACTCAAGTTTATGCGTGTAGATTACATGTAATATTGGAAAAACTATTAAACTTCCTCACTTTTTAATGAAAGAAAGACTAATAAGTAGCATTCCAAACATTCAAGTGCCTATCCTAATTTATTTACTACAAAAGTAAAAAAATAAAATTTGAGCTAATATATTAAAAATTCATTATGCACAATAGGCGCTCATCAAAACTTTGTTACTACCTTCAGATGATTAACTGCATTGACAAAATATCTGCTTGATTGAAAAAAAAATCTAACTAATGATTAATCACAAATTATGCTGTCCAATAATATGGAAGGCCATTTCATAAGATTATTAATGGTTCAGGAGTTTACTTCCTATTTTGTAAAAACTCTGGGAATTAATAATCAAAAAAGTAATTTTACCAAAGAGCTCTAAAAGTTTTAGAAATGAATATATTGAAAAGTAACCCATGATTTAAACTAAAATTTACTTCTTTGTTTGTTTCGCAGATAATTTATTATTTCCTCTAAGAATAAACCAAGGTATCTAAGAAGTAATTTCTCTAAAAAGTTGTTAAACCTGTAGAATAATAACTCAAAAATGTCAATCGTGCCAAAAAAATGTAAGAATTTAAGAAATGAAGAATAAAAAATATACCCCATTGGAAGAATTGAGCAAAAAATATAATCACTCTTGGAATGAAGAATCAAAATAATCAACCATATAAAGTTATAAATGGAGAAAAACAGAATAAAAAATTCTTGCTTTAAAAAACTATAAGCACTATAAGAATGGAATGTAATAAATCGATTTATATTCAAACATTCTCACCATTTAAGTCTTCAGGAATGGATGGAGTTGGTAACTCTGTTTAGGGCCTGTATAGCTTTTAGATATGTCCCCCAAAACTTGAAAAATGTCAATGTGGTATTTACACCCAAACAAGCTAAGGAAGACTACAGCCATGAAAAATAATTCAGACCGATAAGCCTCACAATGTTTATGACAAAAACCTTCGAGAAGATTTCTAATTGGTTCTTTAGGAAATAAGATCTTTAAAGACGAATATTCTTCACCCATATCAATACGCAAACATACCAGCACGCTTAACCAAATTAGCACTACACTGTATGATTACCCATATTATCCCTCATAATACCAAAAAAAATTAGTGTCAAGTAATATCTGGAGTCACATTTGACCCCACAACTCTTTACCTCAGGAAGTTGTCGGTATATTTAAATTTAAAATTTATTTCATTTTAAAAAGTTAAAAACTATTAAATACAATGAATTGTTAACCAATTTAATAAACTTTTCTTTACATTTCTTTGGGTTAACATATAGAACAAACAAGGATTGTGTGATCACTACACATGAAGCAATTGCATTTATGACATGTATTTGAATATTTTCTGTCTACATTTCTGGGACACTGTGTACTGTATCTGTTTCTGTAACCAAAAGTTTCTTTCTTAATTGCAATAGGAATTGTCTCCATTTGTATCCTTTTTTTTATTTGCCAATCTTCATTTAGGTGACAGCAAATAATATAAACGTTCAAGGCACTAATATAATATCTATAGTATCCTGTGTGTGTTCCAACTAGCTTATCTACACTTGATTTTGTGTTATTTCAGTCAATTATTTTCACAAATTTTGCTGGTTTTATGCATAGTTGAGAAATAAAGTAAATGTTTTCCCTTTTATGGACAGAAAGATGGCAACATTGCTTGGTTTTAGAATTCAAATTTAATTGTCCCAGTTCTTAGGACACTTCTGCTTTATTTTTTCTAATTGTACCAAGCACCGTAAGGTCCTTCTTTTCTTGCTATCTACTTCAAGACTTGTACAAAATTATCTATGTGGACATTCCGACTTGATTTTTCTATAACTTCAACCATGTCTAACGTTTACCTTGATTGCGTTTACGCTGGTCGTCAGTTTTTTTTCAGTACAGACTACTCAGTTGCAAATGTAAGTAGTTTTACTATCTAAGCCCAAATCTTTAAACTGTTGTTTCCTGGAAAGTCCTTAATGGACATCTACCACGAAACGTAAGCAGCTATTCGTCTACTGTTATATTTTTATAAGCCATATAAGCGTCTTGAAGTATAGGTTATCTGAATCTCGATTTCTTCGTCGGGCTTCAGCATTATCAAAACGCAGACACTGAAATATTGTTGTAAATCTGTTTCGACTCGTAGTTTGGTTGAATCTTCAAGATTCCATTTACTTGTAATTCCTTCAATGTGAACTTCATTAACTCCTGCCACTATCAACAACCCCAAAAAATCGTAGCAACTCCTTGTCATTTACAGTTTGCCAAGAATCTCCATGCTTGAGTCCTTCTGCATATGTCCAATTTACGATATGATTTACAATATTTTCTCTTATAAAGAGGCAAAAAGTACTGCGAATTGTATCCGCATGCTGCTTTGCGTATCTCGTAAGTTCTTTTTCTTGATGCATACAATTTCGTTGTGGGCATCGTCCACATTTTTCCTTTTGTGATACTAAATAGCATACCAATTATCACGTTACTTTAGAAAACATAATCATTTGCATGTAAAAATTATGATGTTGACTGTCCTGTTCTTTGTTTACGTCAGACTTTGTGTCAAAATAATTTACAATCTTAGACTGGCTGCTCTTCAACGAAATTCTCTTCGTCATTATCACTAATAGCATCGCCATTGACAGCAGCGTTTTCCTCAACATCATTATCTCCTTCTCTAAGCCACCTTAATAATGTTTCTTCGGCACATTTGTCACCTATACGAACCGACCTGATTCCAGCCATCATCACAGAGTATATGAGTAAAGCACACAAGTAATAAACGGGAAACGTCTAACAAATATAGAAAAATCGGGGAACTACCGAAAAACTGAACCGGGATAAATATGTAACTAAGTCAGTTTATTTTAAAACTATGTTTTTTAGAAAACTAGTATATTAAGAGTAAGAGTAAAACTCGTGGATGGGCAAGAATATTAGCTTATATACAAAAAATATTTAGGGTCTCAGCAGACCCCGTTGGTATTACATACAACATTTTAAGTTTCTAGATATTCTATTTACTAAAATAAAATTCTACGTTGGTAAAATTTTAAAAATATCCTTACGTCAAAAGTACATTTTTTTAAGTTTTAACAATAATCGTTACAAGGATATTTGATCACATATCTTATATGGGGTCTTTAGTGACTCCATGGTATTATGAGGGTTAAGGAGGTGTTGGTAAATAAAATGTCGGCATTCAACCTATTAATCAACATAGAAGGAACTATTAACTAAGCCTCTTTCAAAAGCATAGGACAATCTCTTATAAAGCTCGGCATTCCAGTAGCACTTAGTGAATAGATAAAACAGATGCTAAGCAAAAGGGCAGTCCAAATATCAATAGGAAATGGAGTCTACAAAGTGCTGTCCGCGTGAAGGACTACTATCTCCTCTCCTGTGGAACATCGTGATAGACGAATTGCTAAAGAAATTATATGAATCTGGAATTCCAGCCATAGGATATCCAGAACACATAATAATTCTGCTTAAAGGCTGCTATGAATGTGTTGTACTCAGTGAACTAATGCAAAGTGACCTTAATATAGTGAAGAAATTCTGTTAAAACAACAGTCTCTCGGAAAAAAACAACTAAGATGGAGCTGATGCTGTTCACTAATAAAAAGAAACTGGATAGAATGAAGCTGTCCAGGATGTTCAACACCACACTAACTCTGGCTTTATAGGTATGGATTATTCCAGATCTTAAACTGAACTCAAAATTACCAAGTGGCTATAAATTGCCGTTATAAGACCATCCGTAATATATGCATCAGTCGTATTGTGGCCTAGGGTTAAACTCAAAATTGCAAGAAGTTAGCTATAGCACATTCAACGTCTAACATGTATAGGATCCAACTACCAGGTATAGGACCAACATCCACTCACAAACACTGAACTTAAGGAGGAAATACATTGAACTATCAAGAAACAGTTTGCAACTGCTAATCGGTACCCTTAGTGGGCACTGCAAACTAAAGAAACACTTCCACAGCAGAGGGGTGGCAAAATTCTAACAGGAAGAGAAGACCCTAAGACACATCCTGTGTGTGTAATTACGTATTTGGAGAAGAGTGGCAAGACGGGTGAAAGCTAGGCAACACTACACATGGCCAATTACTCGACTTCACAAGAAGTTTAGGTTAGCTTGAAGAGTAGGGCTCAGGAGGTGGCACAAAGGACCAATGGTCTAAGTGCTGCAAAAATCTGGTCGCCCTCCACAAACCATCTTCATGTCTGGGAATTACTGGTACCATGCTTATCATACCGACGTCAACAATGAAAGCATTATTAACTCTTCCTCCCCATGTTTTGCACATACACGAGATGGCCCTAAGTACATCGGTAAGTCTGGGAGACAACGACCTTTAATGTCCAAAAGCTGACCGGATTAGGCATTGGGCAATCCTGGAAGGGCGATTTGGATGGGTGCCCTTCTAGGAAAGTGTCAGGGATACTCGGTCATTTTTGAAAACCAACAAGGCGCCTGTGCCCCCATCAAAAAGCAACCTCTCAAACATACTGCAAGACATAACTCTAGAAGCACACAAAGTAAGATGGAAGAACGTCTCCATTTGTGTTTATTTCAGAAACACAATACGAACATCCAACTCTAAAGTTGCCGAATATTTCAAACCCAAAATCACTGACTGAACACTGTCAGTTAAAAGTGGAGTCGGCTTAGCATAGCCTCTGCTATGCTCTGGCAATATTAAGGAAGATCCTACTGGGGTCATAGCCAAAACTGGCCAACCTGGAAATCCTGTTTCACAGCAAAATACTCAACTTGATCAAAGGGGTAGGGTGGCTGGAGAGCTAGTTCCCCCATCACTAGAGGTTATAATAAGGAGCATGCATACTGTGACTTTGTCATCCTCCCCTTTATCCGTCTCCGTAAGTTACTAGAAAATTAAAGAACAAAAATGTCAATTACAATCAACAAAAAATAGTTAATACTGTTGGAATGAATCAGAAAATTATTAGCTTTGGATAAAATAATTTCTTTCTTTCTTTCGCCTTAGGGGGATTTTGCCTTTTGCCTCCAAAAATCCATCACTTTCGCAGATACATGAGGCGCTTGTTTTGCACGCCCAACCTTCTTTTCGAAGGGCCAAGTCAAACATTTAAATTTATATAAAATAAAATAAATAACTCTAAGAATGAAAAATCAAATAATTGCTTTAGAAAGTTGTAAAAATGTAGAAATGAAGAATAACAATTTTCCAGGAAATTGTATGAAATGAAGCAATCAAGAATCAAATGTAATAAGAAAATTATTAGTAATACAGGAATTAAGAATTAAGAACAACAAGACACAAGTACAGCTACAAAAATCTAAAGAACTGTAGAAATAAAGAAGAGTAAAACAGTTTATGGTCTTAGAAAATTATAGAAAATAATAAGTACCCTACGAGTAAGGAATTAATTCACTCTAAAAACTACAAATACTGTACGAAAAAAAGAATAAAAATTAAATTAACGTGACAAAAAAGCTAGTTGTCTACTAAAAATTGAATCAAGAATAAAATAATAGGTAACTGATTATAGTTTCCAATTCATTAAATAGATTTTTACAAATTAGATATGATTTTAGCAATTAAGATAAATTCATTTACAAGAACCTAGTATGAATATTTTAGCAATTAAGGATCGAATAATGTTTTACTTATAAACAAAAAAATGTGAGCATTGTGGAAAAATCCAAGTATACGTTTTGTTCATTTTCACTACTATACTTACCTGACCTTTCTTTGAAACCCGAACACTCGCCTTGTAATCAGCGATCTTGAATAAGTACTGCTAAAATCAAGAGCTTCAATTTCTAGATAATTCCTAGCCTTACAAGAAGGTATAATTAAAATATTTAATTGCCAATATATTTTTTTTAAATGACATATAAATCTATTACAAATTAGATAAGTGACTTTCTGATGAGAAAGTATTCGGATATTCAAACAGTACTGAGAGGGAACAATTTTCATGAACGTTGCCAAAATACTAAGAATTTAAGAACCAAAAGCTAAAAACGCAGGTTAAAGTCAATGAAATAAATGCTGCCACCTTCTTATATGAAATACAAATATTAATGCTCACTCATTTTAGGTAGAGAAAAAGTAATAAAGCAAGGAATTCCTTGGGATCTGATGGTCAAGTAAATATAAAAGGGTATTTTAGAAAATCTTTTGTGAAAACATAAGTATACAACCACAGCTACCACAGCTGAAGCGTCTCTTCAAAAACCCAAAGTTAGATACAATTGCAATTATTCAGCTAACATCATGATAGATATAATTTTAAAGTTACTAAATATATTTCAACATGAGCCAGATATAATAAGCAAATTATGGCAGATATGTTGACAATCTTGATGAAAGAGAAACAACAATTTTGGGTTGGAGCTAAATATAATCAAAACTCCTTTTTATTATATTTGGCCCCAACCCAAAGTTGCATTACATTGAAAATCTTCTTAGAGTCTTTAAAATAATGGTATGAACTATATACAGTCGTTGATCGGTTAACGAACATAATTTGTTACAAGACTATGTTCGCTATTCGATTTGTTCGTTAACTAATCACAAAAAAAAACTATGGTAAACCATGTTAAATCGATTAATTTATTCTGGTAAGTTTATTAAAAAAATAACACATACATATAGCCTTGCATATTAATAAGTCCTTTTCACTTTTGGTTATGGGGAGGTAAAGAACATGTCCAATGTCAATTGCTTTTATCTCTTTTGGTGATTTTCTGGAAGTGATTAAAAGCATTATCGTTGGAAAGATCCCAACCCTACTAACATCAGTTCGGTTTGGGTCCATTCTAAGACCATTTCTCTGATATCCTCCCACTTCTTCAAAAGATCTATAATGACAGATGTCGGCATTGGTCTTCTTTTGTCTTCCTCTTGTTCAGAAGAAGACACCTTTTGCAGTATTTCTTGGTGTTCTTCATTCAATATTTCTTGAAATTCATCATCATCTTCCATTATAAGCTCTTCTTTGTCATCATCGTTTGCCTCCAATTCCAGATCTCTAGCAATAGATATTATTTTAGTCATTTGACCGGAATTAATACATTAGCTGCCACGTGTGTCCCATTTGGCTAACACTCAACTTAAGTTTTGTTTCTACAGGCTGTGTTGATCCCATTGGACCAACACTTTTGATTGCGTTTACCGGGCCGTTTGACCGAACACACATAGCTCAGCCTATTTGAAACTACCAACGCGGCTCCCAAGACTAAGATTGTACCATCAGTTTGTGGAAAACAATGATAATAAATGGTGTGGTTTTGAATGGAAACAAAGTTATCAAAACAATGTTTGTTATCAGAATAAATGTATACATTATTGACATATTCGTTATTAGGACAAAATAAAAATATTTTTACAATAAAGAAACGAACCTTTTTATTTTGATGCAGTTCGTTGTAACAATCGATGCACATGGGTGGTTCCTTCTCACAAGCACTGCAGTATGTATCTAACTTTTTTGATTTATTCATGGCATACTTATGCCCATGTTGTTCATTATTTTTCTTGTAATAGTTCTTACACATTTTCCTTCTCTGGTGCTTACTTCCGTCTTTCTTCATCTTCACTTGATGGTCTTGGAGTGTGTGCAAGTCTTTCTTCATCTGTAGGACATGATGAGTACCTGACGGTCTTGGAGTGTGTGCAAGTACATCGTCGTAATTCTTTACTAAATGTTTCATTATTTCTTTTTTGAGGGTCAATATTTGGCATGTTATTTTTGATAACATTCCTATACAAAATAAAGGATCATCAATATCGTTCGTAAGAGTTTGAAATCAACTTTTCTGAACCATTTAAAACTTTTTCTTTTTCTTTTTCTCAAAGGGTTGGAGTAGTCGACTGGTGCTTTGCCTTTGTTATAATCAATTACTACCTTTGCTTTAAGTGTCGTTGTCCTATTACAAGTAGTTGTTACCATGTTCTACATGTTTAGTTGAGAGCATGAAACTATTTCTTTTAACTCTCCAGTTACAAATTGTGATTCCATTTTCGTTTCCCAAGGTAGCAATTTTACCGTTATTCAGCTTTGCATATGCCACTCCTTATGGTAATTCCTTTCGTGATTTTTGGATTGTCCCTACTAGATGAGAATTGACTTTCAACAATTTCTCCGTGAGTGGCAAACTCGTATACCAATTGTCGGTTATGAGGGCCCCCCCTTCATTTTCTAATTCTTTCATGAAACCCAGTACAACATGTTTATGTTTATGTTTATTAGTCTTTAGCTTCCATTCAAAAAAATACATATAGATATACACAAATATTATTAAAAATGTACAAACATTTTGGATTGATGAAGCTGGGCGGAGTTCATGCAGCTGCGATGATATTCCACTCTAACCTTTGCTTTTTCCATGATGCTGAGGGAGTAAATATCCTCTTGGACATCCGGACTCTTCTACAATGTTTTTGTTTACTTTTTGTCCCCTTTTTAGCTTATTAGTATAACCAGATTCGGAACATAGTTTGAACAATTTTATTCCATATTTATGCCGTTTCGACTGTATGTATTGTTTGAATCCGAATCTTCCCCTGAACGGCAATAGTATTTCATCAATGCACACATATTCCTCTTGAATATAAATAGCCTTACAATTTGATGAAGTATATCTGTGGTTTTAGTTTAATAATTTGTCGCTCCTATCTGCAGGGGAATTATCCGAAAATGTATCATCCTTAACAGAATCTCGAATCGTTTACGTGTGATTACGTGTGTTATGGCAAATATGTTTATATGTAAATAGGTCGTCATTGCTCCAATAATTTGCAATTTTTGGTATTTTTATTAGTCCTATCCACATTTAACCCTAATAAGTGTCTTATTTCTCTCGTTGATGTCGGAATCCAGTTATGTAACCGAGAATTTTGTTCAGCGTCACTTGCATAATTATTGGTTTGATCCAAATCAATGCTATAATTCTGTCATCGATAATAGCCCCAAAGAAAGTTTGTCATCTGCTAGCATAGCTACCACATTTGGAATCACTCAGGGTACCTCATTGAAAGGAGCATTTTTTATGGTTACCCTTTACTGGGCCCTAGGAAGAAGTTGTTGTGATTTACGGATCAACATTTCGCTCTGAATTATCGGGTGTGACGGTAAGTACAATAGTAGAATCGTTAGGCTGCATATTTTTATTCTGTTGTTCATTATTTTGCATTTGTTTTGCTTTTTTCTCTCTACGTTGGAGTAGATTGAAAAGTCCGATTCCGTTTCGGATTCAGAACAAACAAAATCACTCCCTACAGTGGACACTTTTGAATGATAGGAATGAATAACTTCAATTTCAATTTATTTTTCCAAAATGTTTTTAAAGTCATTGTTGACTTCAAAACACCGACGAAACAGCGTAAGACTGTACAATTTCTTGAAACCCGCAATAACTTTCTGATCCATCGGCTTAATCAGCGAAGTCGTATTTGGAGGTAGAAACTAAACTGTCAGCCAGGGAAAGCCTGACTGCAAATTATCTTTACGATCTTTTGGGTGTCCTGGTGCATTTCCCAATAGCAGAAGTGCTTTCAATGGCAATTCATTCACAAACTTCAAACAGTCATTTTTTGAAAAGAGCCTGCTTGATCCATGCCTTCTGATTCGATCTCCACATTACTGACAGTCTTCTCTTGATTATGGATTTGTTTTTTAATGCTGTAGAATTCTTAAAGTGGTAAACGAGTATCGGTCTTTTATGGGTTTATGCTCAGCAACACTTTTCTCATCTTTTGTGATGTAGGTACGGTTCGGCATGCGCTTCCAAAACAAACCAGTTTTATTACAATTAAATATTTGTTGTGAACTATGCATTTCTGTTTCAATGAATTCTTGAAATTTGAGAGAGTACTTCTCAGCTTCTTCTTTATCTGTTCTAGCAGACTCACCATGCATTAATACATGTTTAATTGCAGAACTTTACAAACCAGTGGAAGCTATGAATTCTAACCCCTCGGACGACGAACCTGGAGTTTGTTCTTTCAATTTCTCTAAAAACGTCTCTAGTCTTTTCTTGAATGATAGCCATACTAGTTACATCTCTTTTCATTTCCCGTTCATTTATCCAAACTAAAAGCAACCTCTCCATTTTCTTTCGTGGATGCACTTCTTTGCTTCGAAGATGTGCTTTTCGTTAATCCTTTAGCTACTTTAGCTATAATCTCTTGATTGGATTTTATGGTAAGCACAGTTCTTTATACTCCACTCTTTTTTGGACTCATGATATTATCAGATTTTCAGTTTTTTTATATAGGGTTCAGAATGCAAATACGAAAATTTAGAGGATCGAAACCAACTGGCATACACAATTGACAAAGTTTCGGCACATACTAGCTACGCTGCGGTATGCGAGAACGAAAACCGAAGAGTCGAGAAGTGTTCCTAAGAATCCGTTTTAATTCGTTATCCGAATATGTGTCCGAACACAAAAATTTTTCTTGAAAATGTTCGTTGTCCGATTTGTTCGCAGTCCGAACTGTTCGTTAACCGATCGCCCACTATAATGGCAAGCATACCCTTTTATTTGGCATTAACAACTAACAATTAATTTAAAGCAACTCACCCATTAAACAACACTAATCAATTTGTTCATGCACTCTTTAAAAACAATCTCAAATTGAGATGAGTTGTGCATCTTAAAACTTAAATCCAGAAGGCGAGTGTAGTAATCTACAAATGAGACATAATGCTAATTAACTGTAAGCAAAAACCTAAAAAATTATACTACCTGGGTAATTCAGAACGAGTTAAACTCTCTAGGTACGTATAGGAAGTAATTTTGAATAACCGACTGCAAATTGAGATAGGGTTTAAACTTTGAGACTAAAAATATGAGGATTTCGGTATCTTTGTTAAGACAAAAATTTCTCTGTGATTAAAAACTGCTATAGAACTTTGTCGTACCAACAAGTGTTGAGTAACATAGAATTAAACTATGAGATGGAAAAAACTAAGTATATTCAACATCCAGTGCTATATGTGGAATTGATGAAGTACTGACCAATAATTGAAATTTTATAAAGAGACTTTACTGTTTAATGAAAATTAATAGTGAGATAAATTAAATATCTATGAGCATTTCTGCACTTATGTTTTACAATAAATGTAAAAACTCCAGCTAACAGTTAAAATAACTTGTTGTTTTACAATTTATTGTAAAAATACGCCAAATGGATACAGGGGAGAGCCAGAAAAGCTTGTGGCATAGTGAGAAAAAAGTGTGGGAAATATTTTGCTGTATGGGGTAGAAACTTGGGGAATGAGGAAGTATGAATGTATTGAGAGGGAGCAGTAGTTATTCCTGAAGCAGATTCTAGGGGTGGAAAGATCAATACCTGGGTACATTCTGCCTCAGGAAACAAATAGAATGAGTGTGCGTGGAGAGGCAATGGAGAGAGTGGTAAAATATGAGATGGATTTGGTTAGATTGGATAATGAGAGATTGGTAAAAGAGGTACCGAGAACTTTCATGGGGTGAAAGGGGAGTGAGTGGAGGTTAGACCGTAGAAAGATGGATGAAAGGGCAGGAGTATCTGAGAATATTGTAAATGAATGGTTGGAGAATGGGGTAAATGTGCGGGCATGGATGAAAGAGAAGTGGAAGGAGGTTCAGATGAAGGAGAGGCAAGGTTGTATCGGAAGGAGCTCATATAATCCAGGGTATGAAAGGAGGAGTAAGGGGTGACGGCATAATAACAGATAAGTCCGACCCAAATGTCAACCTCGCCTGCACGTTGGTGCTCCCTGCTAGAAAACTAAAGAGGCTCTGACGACGGAGTCATGGCGGTATAACCATTAAAACAGAGAACTAAGGAAATGAATTCTCAACTCTACCAACCCGCACTGGCCAGCGTGGTAGTCCCCGGCAGCTCGCTTATCCCCGACCAAGGTAGCGGAAGGACAAGGAAGCGAGCAGAGGGTGCGAAAAATCTCCGGTACAGGATAGGCTCCCAAAACCGAAAACTGACCATCGCTACTCTAAATACCAGAACGTTATCAAAAACCCAGAAACTACAAGAACTCGAGGAAGAACTCTCCCATATCAAATGGGATATACTAGGAATAAGCGAACATAAAAGAACATATGAGGAACAACTAACACTTCACTCAGGCCATCTGCTACACCACAGAGGAGGCCAACACATAAACGAAGGAGGAGTCGGGCTCCTAGTACATAAAGAGCATATACAAAACGTCACCAAGATCCACAGTATCAGTAATAGAGTAATGTACCTCATATACAAACTAAACACTAGATACTCGCTAAAAATTATCCAGGTATACGCACCTACATCCGCACACTCGGACGCGGAGGTGGAGATATTCTATGATGATATAAATACCGCAATACAGCAAGAACCTACCCAATACAGCATGCTAATAGGGCACTTTAACGAGAAATTGGGGCATAAGGAAGACGAAACAGAAACACCGTTGGGAACCCACGGATTTGGAGTGAGGAATGAGAGAGGTCAAACTTCTTGAATTTCTCCTGCAACATAACTTATTTGCAATGAACAGCTTCTATCGTAAAACACCACAGCGAAAATGGACCTGGGTCAGCCCCGATGGCTGTACAAAAAATGAAATCGACTTCATCATATCTAACAGAAAGGAAATAGTGCGAGATGTAACTGTGCTGAATAAGTTCTCAATAGGCAGCGACCACAGGCTGGTCCGATCCAAAATCTCAATTAATATCAAGAACGAGCGGCGAAAGCTTATTAAACAACCAACATCCAGCAAATGGAGACCGCTTAGAGACGAAACTCAGTATCAACATAGAATAGAATCACAGCTACACATATGGAAAGTGTTTTAGACCCGAATGTAGAGGACCTGAACGCACTTATTACAAATTCTTTAAAAAACCGCAGTAAAAGAATGCCAGACACAAAGCACCCAACGAAAAGAATAACTCAGTACAAGCACTAAACAACTAATGGAAAGGAGAAGAAATCTGACAAATAAACATACAACAAACGCAACAGAATTAAGACGCCTAAATAGAGAAATATCCAAGGCAGTACGAAGGGACACAAGAACATATAACACAAATGAAATCTTAAAGGTAATTGAGAAAAATAAGGGCATGAAATCACTACGAAAGCCATTCTCCGAAGGCAGAAAAAACATCTGCAAGCTAGCAAAACAGAGTGGCCAAATAACAACAAATAAAATGGAAATATTAAAAGTTTTAGAAGACTTCTACGCGACACTATATAGCGATAAAAATGCAGTGAGCTTGGACACCAACATAAATAGAGTGCAAAATCAAGGGTCCGAGGATATTCCAAATATTACCTTAGACGAAATAAGGGGGGCACTAAGAGATATGAAAAACAATAAAACAACACCTTCCCAGTGGGATCGGGCAATAATTATAATACTGCATAAGAAAGGAGATATCACCAACTTGCAAAATTACAGACCCATTAGTTTACTATCGCATATATAAGCTATTCATGAGAATCATTAACAAGAGGTTGACAAATAAATTCGACCTATATCAACCTCGCGAGCAAGGTGGCTTTCGAGCCGGATTTGACACAAATGACCATCTACAAATAGTCAAGTCCCTTATCGAAAAATGCATCGAATACAATAAACCCCTCTGCTTAATCTTCGTCGATTACGAAAAAGCCTTCGACACAATAAACCAGCATAAAATGCTACAAGCTCTTGCTGAATGCCGTGTCGATCATAGATACATCGAGGTCATCAAACACGTGTACCAAAGAGCAAAAGCTTATGTTAGGCTGCAAGATGATTCCCAAGTCTTTGATATTGCACGAGGTGTACCCCAAGGAGATGTCATATCGCCAAAGTTATTCACAACCCTCCTAGAACATATGTTCAAACAGGCCAACTTTGGTGACATGGGCATAAACATAGATGGCGAAAAAATAAACCATCTGAGATTCCCGACGATATCTTAATTATCGCAGATAGTATGGACGAAGCAAAACAAATGCTACGGAGGCTATGGGAAGCATCGAACTCTGTTGGACTCAAAATCAACACCAACAAAACTCAATACATGACAAATCTTGTTATGAGTGAGGCAATCAAGATAGGCGGAGTAAGCATAGAACAAGTAAGCTCTTATAAATACCTTGGTCACGAAATCTCTATTGGTAGAGACAACCAAACCTGTGAAATGTCGAGAAGAATAGGCCTAACATGGGCGGCCTTTGGAAAGCTGCGCAATATCTTTAAGTCAGACATTCCAATATGCCTAAAAAGAAAAGTATTCGATCAGTGCGTGTTGCCTGTGCTTACATACGGGGCTGAAACACTTACCCTCACAAAGAACACTACAAATATAATAAGTATCGCGCAGAGGAAAATGGAGAGGTCGATGTTAGGTATATCACTAAGAGACAGGATCCCAAATATACCAACCTTACCCGTATAACAACCTTAAAGTGGAACTGGGCTGGTCATGTGGCGCGACTTACGGACAATCGCTGGACAAAAAGGATACTTGAGTGGAGACCGCGCCAAGACGCATACAGAAGTAGAGGCCGTCCACCAACCAGATGGACCGACGACATAAAAAGGATAAAGACCAACTGGATAGAGACAGCACAGGATCGGCCACGATGGAGAAAGCTACGGGAGACCTATGTCCAGCAGTGGATGCGATTGGTCGCTTGATGATGATGATGATGATGATGATGATGAAAGATGGCAGGTATATGGGAGGGTGCCAGGGTACCTAACTAATTGTGTCTTCTCAAATGAAGAGAAGATTACCCTGGCGCGAGCTAGATGCGGTACGGAAGAGAGGAGAATGGAGGTTTAGATGGGAGAAAGTTATGGTAGGTGTGCACTGTGTACGAATGGGATGGATACATGGTGTCATTTGGGAGAGGAGTGTGAAGGGGTTCGTGAGGAATGGATGAGAGAAGATGAAGCGCTGGTCTAAAGGTTTTAGCCAGACTTAAGTGGGAGAGGAAAATAAAGAGGAAAATATGATAGAATGTTTTTATGTAGAAGTTTTTATATATGTGTATGTAGAAAGTTGGTTTTGTAAGTTAAAGTTATGCCAATAAAGGTTCTTTTTTTAAGAGACTTTTTATTCTCTATAAACATATTTTTTTGGAACCTCATACGTGTTTCTATATTTTATTTATTATTATTTATTTTTATGAAAAATCATGTAAAATTATAAGACATACATGTTTTTACCAAAAGTACTTTTGTAATCACACCAACAAATTAAAGTTAATAAATATAAATGTTTACATATCATTATATTAATTTCTTTGTGTTAATTTTAACCCTGAATCTTAGCTCTAATAATTAAAATAATAAATACTGCGTACGGAAACGAGAAAATTATTCTCATCATCGCTTTTATTGTGCACAAAAGGTGTACAAGCAAGACCTGTGGGAAACGCGTAGGTCAGGTGAAGCAATAACGGGAGAGGAGGGTAAGTTTTGCGTAATGAAATCATAAAAGGGCGCAGGAGAGGGTGTGAGGCGATGACAGGTGCACGTGCCGGTCACGTGTCCCCCGGGCACCCGTCTTTGATGGAAACAATCGAACGGGCAAGCGTGCAGATGATAAAATTAAGGTGATTTATATTCACGTTGACGTTTACAATTACAAGAGGAGTTTTCACAAACGCTGCTTGATAGAAATACTAAAATTATTTTATTAATTTTCAAATTATTAAAAAAAATCAGCAATGATTCGATTATATTAAAATTGTGCGGTTTCACTTGAAAGAATCCACGAAACTATGGAATAACTTCACTGACGAGTTCTAGTACAACGAAATACGGGTCTGAAATTCTGCCATTACATAACAACATCTGTGGCGCATTTAAAAAATTATAACAGCACAATAAATCTTACTTTGTGATTTATGTCTTGTAACGGCAGCTATTATTTATGTGATTTAATGCTTTAGTACGAGAAGTTTTTTTTGAACTATTAGCTCTCAGTTCTTACATCGATGTGAGATAACGGAATAGCAATGCCTAGAAATTTTTTTTTTGCATTTACATTTTAAGTTTGAATAATACTACATTAACATTTTATTTATTGCATTTCTTTGTCAAATTTGAAATATAAACTAATATAATATTATTTAATTGAAGAAATTTTATTGATTACAATATAATATCTGCTGTATCAGTCCTGGCACTTTTTATAACATATAAATTTTTGTGTAATTTACTAATGATTCGTCTCGCTTTTTTTTCCTTCTTTATTATCGTGGTTATCCATTTAGTTTTAAGAGGCACCATTAATTATAGCTCTATTTGGGCTGCGTGCTGTTTGGATAATTGGACACAGAGCTGCCGTCGTTGTTGTTGCAGAGAGAATGGAGAGAAAAAAAACGAGGAGTGATTGTCGCGGAACGGCGCAAATTGAAAATGTCGTTCAGTGCTGCCTGAAACAGGCATACCACCCACTATGGAAATTGAATTAGAAAAGTGTACAACTGCCTGTCAGAGAGTGGCGGCACTGCTCGCTGTACGCGTACACCCGCCCACGCCGCTTTCCCGCTGATAACCCACTATCAATCAGCACCATCCCGATTATTATTATTCATTTTCACGCACTAATTCAATTACATGTTTATTTGTAATTATAAACAAACTTTATCAGGGCAATTATTATTAAATATAAAAATTTAACTTATATTTTAAAATAAAATAAATCATTTGGGAAAAGTTAATTTGAAGATCAAAATAGCTTTTAAAATAAAATTAAAAATTTTAGCATCTATATCAACAATTAAATGACTTTTTATAATAAATACCTTTATGCATACAACTTTATAAAATAGTGCATAAAACGTTGACAGATTCATTGCACTTTGATGATCAACAATTAATATTTTGGAAAAAGTGTTTCTAGACCCAATATGAATTAAAGAAAATTATTGAAATTTTGAATATTAATACATTCACATGATATTTTAATATATCTAAAGCTTTGATATAACGGGTGTCCAACAATTATTGCAGTCCCGGGTGGCGTTGGAATCAAAAACGTAGGTTAATTCTTTCATGTTAATTGTCAAACATAACCTAAATGTGCATTAAAAATGTCAGTTTATTTATTTGCAACATGTAAGAATCGACTTACGTTTTTTATTCCAACGCCACCCGGGACTGCAATAATTGTTGGACACCCGTTATTTACAGTGAAAGAAAATGCGATGCCTAAATTTGCAATTTCATAATCACAAATTAACATTTTGAAATGGTTATAAAGTATCTATGAACAAAATTAAATTATTAAAATTTTTCGGGTTAAATGACTTCATAATATAATATTTAAAAAGTTGATTATTAAAAATTAACATTCTGAAAAGTGTATTTATAGAGGTTATATGAATTATACTAAAGTAATATAATTTTTGCGTACTATTTCTTTTACAAACTTTACAATATAAGGTTTTACTTGTTGACAGATTAATTGAGAAAAAAATGGGATATATATAATTCCATTCTGATGGTAAAAAAAAAACTAGCATTCTGAGAAGAGGAATTCTTCTTATCATTAATAAAATACATATCGTTACAACCTTGACTGTAAAACCAAATGCTCAAAACATTTGAAATACGAGCTCCATCCAGAAAGAAGCTTTGAGTAAAATTATAATTTGATGTTCCAAAATTCACATTCTGAGAAAAATCTCAATTATACAGTCCTTTGTATAAGTTCATTGCGCTGAATGAATGAAAATATGATTTTTAGGAGTTTAAACAATTGGATAAATCTTATTAATCCAAGATGTTAAGAATTTGGGTTATACTAAAAACTTTAAATATATTATGCTAATAAAATGATAAAAATATATATAAAATGCAAATTCAATGATCAAAAATTGTTGTAAAATTCTACTAAAATCTGCATAACAGTATAACAATGAGGTATTTTTCAAAATGCTTTTAAAAAGTTTAAAGAGGTGGAGAGGCAGGAGAGGAGAGACAAGTATGTATGGAGAAGAGTAAGTACAATGAGGATCATAGGGGGTAGCAGGTACATGGGAGGAGGCCAAGCTACCTGGAGTATAACCGTTTCAGAAGAGAGGAAAGAGTGACCTTGGCGAAGGCAAGATGCGGAGAAATACAAGACAAGTTCTAAAACCTTCAAAGAAATTTGTTTTATTCTAAAACAGAAGATGATAAAAAAAAATTAGGCAGATGGAAGGCTACTTCAAAAATCAAACATTTTTAAAAGAGTTTTTTTTCCACAAAAGGAGACAAAATATGCTACAAGATTCTAAACGTCTCTGAGAAAAGTTTGTGGAAAAATCAAAATAGATAACATTGAAACTTTAGGAAAATTTTGCTAAAATAAGATAAGAATTAATGGGAATTTGTTGAGAAATTGAAGAAACAAATGCTGCAAAATATAACAAGTGAAACAAAACTGCTTGTAAATTTAAGAACCCTCGCAGAAAATTGTAGGAATCTAAAATAAGGTTTCGTAAGAAAAAAAACGATTTCAGAAAAATTTCTAACCAGCTTCTCTATGATTCCACTTTAGTTATCCCTATCCTAGAACGCCTTCGATTCCTATAAGAAAAATTCTCCAAAAATCCTTTCAATGTTCACATATTATCCTTATATTGTATTCCTAGAAATCCTAATGAAAACCCCAAATTTAAAAATCCTAATTCAACAATTTTTGATTTTATCTCATCATTTCATCCATCTACGCATTAACGACTGACGCCATATGACTGGACAAAACAATGCAGAAAGACCTATGGTCGAGAGCCTTTTAACAGAATAACTCACTAACATCTCATTCATTATTCACTATGTTATTGTAAATATTGTACAATTTATCAATTATTATATATATATATATATATATATATATATATATATATGAAATTATGATAAAAGTATAGTAAAAAATGGTAAAAACATATTCAAGAAATCTAGAAGAGAAATGATTAGCAAAATTTAGTCAGAAAAAAAAACTGACTAATTAAGAGTAATAATTGCTATAAATATAACAGACATTTTTTTGGAAAATACCAGAATTTGTAAAATATCTTTTTAGAAAGTTTTTCTGATAAATCATGCTGAAAAGAGCTATAAACTTCTAGAAAGCTCAAAAACAAAATCTGAAAAAAATTGATAGAATAGATAACATTAAATAATTTTGATAAAACAAAAAAAGGATTAATTGACATTTCTTGAGAAAATTAAGAAAAAAATGCCAAAAGATGTAAAAAAATAAAAGAGATTTTATTTTTTTTTTGTGAGTTACGTGAAGATAAACTTGATTATTTAATAAAGCACATAAGGTTTTCAGTGTTTTATTAATGAATGAAAGAGAAACATGGAAGAAAATTGTAGGGACCTAAAAAATATTCTGAAACATTTTATGGAAAAATAATTGCTGGAAAATTTTAGTAAAATAGTTGAGAAATTCTGAGGTAAAGCAAGGAATGGTGGAAAGCTCTCAGATAATGGAAGAAATATATAGAGGCATTAGACTTACTGACACTCCAGAACTTAAACAGAAAATTAACAACCTTAACAAAGACATCAAAAAAAATATAAGACAGTCATTTGGCTAAATGCATGTGAAGACATAAATAACCTTAAAGGAGACCGACGAGCAGTCATTGATTCAGACATAATCGCTGAAAAATTTTCCACACATTTTAATGAGATCTATAAAAGACTTCAGGACATACATTTTGACAACAAATTTTCAAATATTGTAGACAGTTGGTCGAACGACTGTTTCATTACGACAGACTTCACAGAACCAACGGACTATTTACCCAAGACGATTACAACTACATCCTAAAAAGAGGAAAAAACACTGCACCCGAACACTACCACATACATAGACGTATCCTTAAATCCTTACCTTCCCATGTCCATCACCACATCCTCAACATTATCAACTATTCTTACAAACAAAATTATTTTCCACTAGAATGGAAAACTGGCATAATAATATGTATCCCTAAATGCGACCACGATCCTGCCCTTATTCCTAGCTACCGCCCTATAACACTCCTACCAGTTCTAGGCAAACTGTACGAATCCCTCCTCAAAAATAAAATCCTTTCTATAATTGCAGACCGTATCCCTAAATATCAATTTGGTTTCCTTCCAGCCTCCCACTTACGATCCTTACGTCCAATTTACAAACTACCCACCTTGAAGGCAAATCATCTGCAGCACTCTTCCTTAATATCCTTAAAGCCTTTGATTCCGTATGGCACAAAGGTCTCCTCTACAAATGTCACATCCTTAATATCTTACCACCCCATCTTATATATCCTAAAATCATTCCTGTTTAATAGATCCCTCAAAGTAAAAAATAACAACTCCTATTCCTCTACATTCACTCCAAATAAGGGGTTCCACAAGGTCCCCCTCTATTCCCACTCCTCTACAACATCTTTTGTTCCGATATATATAACCCCGATCCAAAATACTTCAATACCTCCAAATATATCCTACAATTTGCTGATGATACCGCTCTTATATCCTATGCTCCCTCTCTCCAAATGGAGAATCAAAATTAACCCTCGAAATTCCCAGCTACTTATTCCCTACCACAAAATCACTAATTACCCATATATCATTTCCATTTCACAGAACCCTATATATCCTTCCTCACGCATCAAATACCTTAGATTTAGTTTCGACACAAAAGCTCAAATTTAAGAAACATACTTGCCTCATTAAAAATAAAATAACAACCAGAGCAAAACTTTTCAGAAACCTAACCTACAAGCAGGCAGGCATAAACAATAAAACAGCAGTTTCAATTTCAGCCTCCTAATTGACTATGCATCCATCCTTTTTCCACAATCCAGATTCCCACACTACATTATATCCAGGTCAGTGAGCGAGCCTCCCTTAGGACCCTTACCAAACTCCGACATCCCTTAAATCAACTACACAATCAAACCAACTCCTTTACGATACTACTCATAGAAGAACGCCTTCAATTTCTTGTTGAAAAATTCTCCAAAAATCCCTCTAATTACCAAATCCTATCCCTATATTATTTCCACAGAAACCCCACAATTCCTCCAAAATACAAGTCCCCCATCAACAATTTTCGAACACATTTTAACATATCATCCATTTACATACTGACTTGACTGACTGACATTCGACATAAATGACTCTCCCTGGCAGAAATTCCTCTGGTCGATAGCCATTTAACAGTGACAATTACGTAAACACTTTTTTCACTAATTGTAAATTATAATAATTGTAGAATATATGTATCTGTTTGTTAAAAAAAGATGTTGAATATATATTTTGAAAATATAGAAGGGAAATTACTTACAAAACAAGAACTAACAAATTTAAGCAAGGAAAGTACTAGAAATACAGAAGAAAATATTTTGGAAAAGAATAAAATTATTTTCTCATTAATCGAGGCAACCGATGCTAATAAATTCTAAAGAGTTGAAAGAATAGTTTCTAAAAAAAGTTGAAAGAATGGAAAGTATTGAAAATAACACAGATTATTCCTTACTTTACTTGTTTATTAAGTATTAAATGTACATTTCGTTCACAATGTGAACATTATCAATAACAAACTTTGATATTGACAATATCAAAATTTGTTATTGATAATGTTCACCTTGTTAACGAAATGAACATTTAACACATAATAAACAAGTGAAGTAAGGAATAAACTGTGTGTTATTTTCATTTACAAAACACTTCACGTAAACTCAAACCAACAATAGTGGATAACATTGAATACTAACTTTAGGAATATTATGATAAAATAGAACAAGAATGAAAAGCGGAAAATTTTGAAGAAATATAAGTGAAATAAATAATAACTTAATTAAGTATTGTAAAATTCTGTAAATTTGAAAGAGAAATTTAAATTAGATTGATAATAGAAAATTGAAAATAGTAAAGGAAAATTCGATTTTTAGAAAATTTTAGAATCAAGGAAAAGTATTGAAAAACATCTGAAATTATTAAGAGAAATACATGCCGGTGGTGGCGCATCGGTTACGGCCCCGAACTGACGTGCAGCAACGTTGATTCGGGTCAGTAGTCGGATGGGTGACCGGTACCATTCACCATTGGGATACAATTAATGGTGCTTTAGAGTGACGGGGGCGATCCTTTAAAGTAACAAGCTCATTTACACACACAAATACACAAATGACACATGGCGGAAGGACCACGTGGTCGATAGCCTAACACTACTACTACTACTACTACTATTAAGAGAAACAAAACAGGGTAAGAGACGCTGAAATATTCTAGAAAACTTAAGGTAACCGAGTAAATTAGAAGTAAATAATTTCAGAAGAGAAGTTTTAGAAAACTTAGAGAGAAAAAGAGGAAACATACTAGACTATTTAAGAAACCATAGCACAATTAATTTAAATAAAATAGGTTCTTATTCTGCCGATGTTTTTAACAATTTGAGGTTCTAGCATTAGCAAATAGTAACAAAAAAGGTTACAGGGCCTACTCTGACAATGATTGGAAATGGAACAAATATTTTGCAAAGATTATTCTAAAGTGAAATAAACTATACCAACTTTGTTTGCATCTAGGAAGTATGTATAGTAAAAAATAACTTAATAAATTAAAAGTTGCTGTCAAAAATTTCAAGAATATCTTAAGCAGTTTAAATTAGATAGAGCTTGTTAAATTTAAGAATAAATAAATAAATAATGTGGAATTTATTTTAATTAATTATACTGTATTCCCATTGGATTAAAAATGCAAATTCTTTTGACAAAAATAAGTTATTAATCAAAATATTTACAAAAAAGTTAAATTGGTTTTTATATCAAATTGTAGTTATTAATAAAATCAAGAATTTTATTTATTAAATTATACCGAAATTTCAATAATCATCATAGCAAATAATGGATCATAACAACTTTTTACGAGATATCTAATTGGTTGCCCAATTGTTCAAAAAGTTGAAATATTTATATAAACTAGGCGAGAAAAAGTTTCCAAATACACAAAAAGTATTAACCAATAATTACATCATAAATATGAATGATACGCCTTGTCGAGTTCCAACAGTTTATGCCGGGTTGTTGTTGGAAAGATTATGTTATAACGATATATTTTGTATATTTGAATTCATATATTTGAATTGCATTTTTGACAACTTATTGCTATTTTCAAAAATGTAATATTTACTTACAAAACTTTGTGAATGGTAAGCTGAGCATTATTAATAAATTCATTTATTATACAAACAACAAAGATAAAGTGATCTTATAAATCGTTCAAATATTGACATCTTAGAAATAAATAAATAAGTAACAACAGCAATTTGATGAAATTTTTGAAAAGTAATTAAAATTGGAAGTTTTTAGATAAGGTACTATCTAGTTTTTAACTACTATCAAAAAATGATGAAATTAGAATGTGATAATTAAACTTACCTTAGAAGTACTACTCAATTAGCTAATAATGTTAGAAATATTCTAAAAACTTCAAAGCTTTTAAAGTTTATTTGAAAGGCAAATTTTTGTGAGTGCAACTGGAATTTAGCAATAATTGTTTTTTTTTTCACCAAAGTCAATTCTTGATTTCAACTTTTAAATAACATTTGTAAAAATGGAACTTTATAAACTATTTAAAGAGCTTTACTAATAAACATTGACGGAATTTACAATTATATTTATTTGATTAAACTATACTGTCACTAAGTAGTAATTCATGATGAAATACTTACTTCTTTTTTAGCTAATAAAGTAGGTGTTTTAGTTTAGTTTACCTTAGTTAATATCTGATTTAATATTGACATTTTTAATTAAAACACTTGGTTTAGTTTCACTTTGTTCATATATTTGCTCGACTAGTTTCGACCGTTAGTCATTCTCAAGGAAGTTATTATATTTTATTCATCGTATTGACTTTTTATATAAAATGCGTCTTAAACTTTTTTTTCTTCTTATTATATTTAACCTTTATATGTCAGTTTTTGCATTAACATTCAAGAATTTGTTGAACGAATTTATCTAAATTTTCATAAAATAACTATTTTCATGAAACAAAATTCTGTTGTTTATTTTTCTTCTATGCCCTTAGTAACAATAAATTTGAACAAATTAACCAGTCAGTGTGTAATTAACTGTCAATTTTGCAAATTGTTTTTTCGCAATTTCCTTCTGAACTTTGAAACATTGACTAGAGCACGTTAATATCAACATTTTTTCCAAAGAACTGATTTTGAACGTGGGCGTATTATTGGTATCTGGTCGTCCCCGGAGGACTAAAGTAAAGTAAAGTAAAGTAAATGTATTCGTGTTATTACCTAAAGGTTTACATAAGTCAAAAATATATGAGTATTCTAAGGAACATCTTACCGCAATAAATGAACAATATTAGTATAACAGCATTAAAATTAAATTTCGTATATGCACTAACTAATTTTTAAATAAATTAAATCAGGTAATATAAATATTAAAAACCAAGCTGAAAATCCAGATAGTTTAAATTATATAAAATAAGTGATCATGTAATAAAATAATATAAAATAATTGTAAAAATAAAAGTTCAATAATAAGATCACAGCACATTATAAAATACATAATAAACAAGTTAAATGTAAAACCTATAAATAAAATCTTAGTAAAAATGACATATTAAAAGTATATAACCACCGCATAAATAAATTTGGTAATAAAATACGAAAACATTTCGTGAATCTACAACAGTGAGTCTTAAGACTACAAATTGTTTCAAATTAATTTGTTTTGTAGTCTTAGTAAGACTCACTGTTGTAGATTCACGAAATGTTTTCGTAGTTTTAAATTTATTACAGTTTTTGACTTATCTGGATTTACTACTAATCTATTTTCATTAAACCATTCAGTAACTCCAAGAACTGAAGACTGATTTTCACACAATGCGTTTATCCGATTTGCGGATGTGTTTTTCACAGTCGTGTCGTCAGCAAATAAGATCAATGAGCAATTAAGACGTTGAGGAGGCAGATCGGTAATGTATATTAAAAAAAAGTAGGGGACCAAGAACCGAGCCTCGAGGTACCCCGTGGTAGAGATTAAGTTCGCTTGACATGCAATCTTTAAATTTAACTCTCTGTGACTGATTGTTAAGATAAGAATTCAACATACGACACGCACATGGTAACAAATTATAGCAATATAGTTTTCGCAAGAGGACCTTATGAGAGACGCAATCGAATGCCTTGGTTAAGTCCATGAAAGTCGATACAGAGCAAGCACCCGTTTCATAACCCTCATAGATCTCTTCCGTAAAGGCTACGATTGCGTCGGTCGTTGACCTCCCTCCCCGGAAACCGTATTGGCGGTTTGATAGTATATCTTGATCAATCAGGAACTCAATTAATTGCTGGAATAGCACTCGTTCTAATACTTTAGCAATTACAGGCAAAAGCGAGATTGGCCTATAATTATCAATACCATTTTGACATCCCTTTTTGAAAATGTGTATTACACACGCTCTTTTCAAACAGTCAGGGAAAATATTCTGGGAAATACAAAGATTTATGAGTTTGTTTAATGGGTAAATAATTACATCGGTTATTCCTTTCAATATACTTGAGTTTATACCATAAATATCACGAGCATTAGAGTTCTTAACATTACGAATTACTGACCGAATGGTATTAGGGCCAACTTCGTGAAATTTAAAATTCGATCTAGATGATGAAGAATTTTTAATCAAATATTGAATCGAGTCGGTTGTAATAGTGGGGAGTGTTTTTGAAATATTTTCGGCTACATTTATAAAATGAGCATTAAATTCATCAGCATTGATATCACAGATTTTATCACAGTTTTTATTAATTAAAGACTACATTGCTCTAATTGGATTACTAGAATTTTGTATATATACAGAGTTAGCAGAAGTCCTGGCATCTGCTAACGCAAGCCTGTAGTTTTTTTTCAAAGTTAAGTAATCACCCTTCAATCCAGGATTTTTACTACTAGCTTCCCTCGACAAACTCAAGACTTCACGCATTTGTCGAAGGTCATTATTGAACCAGTTAACCATAGATTTATTGGATAGCTTTGAGATAGACTTTTCAGGGAAAGATGGCAAAATATAGTTTTCTATAATATTCATAAAATTGTTAAATTTATTATTGACACAAGTATTATCCTGAATAAAAGTCCAGTCAGTATTATTTAATAAATTATATAGTTTATATCGTCCAAGCTCGGTTATTGGGCGCGTTGTTTGTTTAATATATTTTGTGAGTTGTAAACATGATTTACTGGTAACATGAATGCCAGTGTGATCAGAAAGTTGTGAATCTAACGCTTTTATTTCTAAATTTGTAGGTTCAATATTTATAAATATATTATCAAGGGAAGCATGTTGTGTTGTATTAAATGTTACTCTATTGGTTAGATCATTTGCAAATAAATCACACATAATAGTAGCCTTTGTGTCACTAGTATTAAATTTAACATTAAAATCTCCACCTACATTACAAGTTAATTTCTACTGATTTTATCAAGTGAATCGCTTAAAATATTAATAAATTCATTAAAATTTCCTAAAGGTGACCGGTATACAGGAACGCAAACGATATTAGAAGGCAACACCGATGCAGTTATTTCACAATGAAGTTCTCTAGATAGTTTGTTTATACTATTAATAGGTACGCAGAACTGATCACTCCTGTTTAACTGCATCACGCCGCCGTGAATTTGGTTAGTGCGCGCAAAAAACGATCCAACCACGTAGTTATTTAATTTGAAAACTTGGGCTTCAGCATTATTTAACCAGTGTTCAGTTAAACAAATTGCATCGAAGTTAACATCATTTTCAGAAAGAAACGCTTCAAATTCATTAATCTTATTTCTCACGCACTGAATATTCGTGAAATACAAGTTTACATTTAGAGAATTATTTGAACTAGAATTGTTACTTTTTAAAGGACAATTGGCCACCCCTTCTAAAAATATAACGATTTAAAATTATACCTTTGGGCCAATTTGCAGGATCAGTTAATTTTTCATGATTGATAAAATCTGCACCGATATTAAATGCCGCATTACCATTGTTAGTGTTAATTTTTTCGCACGTGAAATTGTCCGACTAAATGATGTTAGTGATATATTCACGTACATCCTCTTCGGTTTCATTATTACGAATTCGCTTTATAGATAACCACGTTTTCTTCGGTTCAGCTTGCACCTTTGTATTCACTGTCTCATTAGTACCTATAACTAAGTTTTTATTTGACAGCTTACGTTTTCTTTTGTGGGACACTTTAATAAACGCATCCTCATTCATACTATCGAGCGGCGCAGGGATGACTGTAGTAATTACACTTTCACCGTTGGGATTTAATGCACTGAGCGGTTTGTTAATTTTTCTTGATTTTAGGTTAATCAGCAGTGGATTGCAGCTAATTTCATCCGTGATTGGAAGCAGTGTTTTTGAAGGAGTTGCCGTTTTAATTTTAGCTATTTTATTAGGATTAACCTCACTACGTAACCGTGTAATTTCATCTTGTAGTCGATCGATTTTTTCCACAAGTAATGAGTTGTTTAATTTCAACTCATGGACAAGCTTTTTTAAATTTAAATAGGCCTCCATCTCAAAGCAAAGCGGGGCATCTCCAATTTGGCTTACACTGTCAATGATTCCATCCTATAAGGCTAATGCACAACAGCTTTTTACCTTTTTAATGCAACTAGGGTGATAAAAGCAATTGCAATTATGACACTGCACTCCAGATTTCGCCATTGAACCACAGGCACAGTTTTTATTCGAACTTTCACTAAGTTTTCGATTATTATTTACTTTTCGAGATTCACGACCGTTTACGTCGGCCATCTTAGATTAAAGATCTCTCGTGTCGTCCATTCTGATGTCTTCCGTCTACACCGCTTGACCGTCTACGCAGGCTAGAATGTAGCAACGAAAGAGCGAATAGAGTATCAAATTATGACGAGTCCCGATTTTGATGGGCCCACAATGGCTGAGGAAGGTCTGACGAATGCATGGACTGTATAAATCCATCAGAAAACAGTTTTGTGGAACGCAACACAGTTCTCACACAAGGAGTGATGATATGGGGTGCAATATATTATGGTAGCAGATCACCCTTGGTCTTCATTGACGGTAACATAAAGGCAGCTTACATTGTCAGTGTGCTAGATCCCGTTGCGCTTCCATATCTTCAGGGGCTGGAAAATTCCTTTTTCCAACATGATAATGCGCAACTTCACACCACAAGGGCTACAACATGTATTTTTACTTTCCCTACGGGAATTTTTTTGCGGAAATATCCGTTTTGAGGTCCCCCTAAGTCCATTCCACAGATTTCTAGAAAATTGTGTCTGTGAGTGTATGTGTCTGTCAGTCTATCGGTGGGTGCTGTGTCTCAAAAACGAATTATCTGTTTGGGATGAAACTTTAACTTAACATTTTATCGATAAAAACTTGAATTGAAAAGCTTTTTTAAACATTTAAAAAGTAGATGTTCCGATTATATAACAAGATTTTTTGGGATCCTCCGTTTGTGGTTCACCGAACTTCTAGAAAGTAACTTAGATGCTTTATTATTCTGTGATTTTGTCTTGTTGACTTTTCTTAAATGTGGTGTTACGCACTGCAATTCAGATTTACAAAATGGCACATTTCATAGTGTTTTGAGTTACTCTCAGCTTCTTTCATTTTGTTGATATTTTCAATTTTGGCATTTGTCTATGTCCATAGAGCTCCTTTTCTTCCATTTTAGGTGCGTTTAATGATGATGATCTTTGTGAGTCTCGTTGGGTTTGATATGGATGGTAAGTTATCATTGAATCTTTGCATTTCCTTCGTAATATTTATTCTGTTTGTAAGTATTGCCCTAAAAGTCTTTAATGACTTTTAGATTTACAAGGTCTTGTGTCTTCTGGAAAGCTTTGTTTTAAGTACTGTCATATGTTTGTTGACCACTATGGTTTTAATGATTTGTTGGATTATGTATTGCATAATCTATAGTGTTTTGTAATTTGGAGAGTCTTTTTTTATATTAGTACTAGTAGTTTTTTTTTTATATTAGAAGTGTCAATTAAAGTATTTAAAGTATACATTTGTTTATATGCTAATAATCTAAAGTTCCTTTTCAGTAATTTTTTTGTTTTTAAATATCTTTTTTAATTGATATACACCAAATGTTTCCTGTTGATTGATGAACTATCATAATTTATCATACCTACTCAAATAAACATTATTACAAGTTGAAGAATTTTATATGTAAGCAATAACCAGCGTTAAGTCGGTTATGAATGGTTTATTTGCATTCCGCGTCTAATACAATAAAGCGGATCGGATGAGCAATAAGCGGTAACCGTGTGTATTATGGGGGGTGGATTAGAGATGTTTTCGGGGGTTGCCGCCTTGTCAGTGACTACATCAACGTACGTGTGTGTGAGGAATATGTTAGCAAAAGACGGTGTAATGCCGCGCACGTGACCCTCTGATCCGTCTGATCCGCAATATATTGGTGCTCTGATTTATTGATACTGACATGAGCACTCAATTACACCGGGGAATATATCAATATAAAACAATTACACACTCCCCGTACACAATCATCTTGCCGTGTATCTCGCTACCTGAATTGAAGAGAGGCGATATTGTGTAGGTACGAATTTAAAATTGCTTTTTCCGTACACGTGCAAAAATTGATTGATTGATTAGATGGACAAAAGTTTAATTATTTTTATTTATATTTCTTATTGCCTATTGCTCTTTTTAATATTGATTTTTTAAATTAATACAGCTGTGACAGTATTTGCCTTAAAAATGTTAGATTTACTATTTCGTAAATAAATTTCTTATTGATTAACACTGATATTAATATTGAGATTTTTAATTCACCCTTTATAACTTTCATATTTTGTAAAGAGTTTTTTATGAAAATATTAAAGTGGCGAGAAATCTGTCTAATTTTTATGCAGTTTTTATTTTAAAAGAAATAGTTCTGTGTTTTATTATTAACGTCAAATTTGGTATCATTTCTAAAATTATTGTGGCGTTGATATTTTGACCTTCGAACCGATTCTGTGTATCGAGCCATTAACGCTCGTTGGCGCCGCTGTCCTAATTAATAGGTTATCTAACTTTTTAGCACCCGGTACACAATTATTTTTCTCCTGCCGGCGCGAAAACTGCTGCGAGTGCGGTGGCGTTTTAATTGATCCATCACGCGTAACTACCGACAAGACTACCGTTTCTTTTATTCATTTTCGGGTTGTAAACAAAACAGGTTACTAATTGGAATAAAGCCAAATTTCATCACTGGTTAAATATAATATGGTATTTAATGATGTCATTTAGAAATGAAATTTTTTCTTGAACATTTAGGGCTTGACGTAAGAAGTAAAAAAATGATAAGCGAACAATGATGAATGAAAGATGATACATGATCAAAGATACTTGATGAATGACAGATGCCAATTTAAGTGAAATATGGCAGTTGACAGATAATAGTAAACAATAGGCGATAGATGGCAGTTTACTAATAATACAGGTGGTAGTTGACACACGATAAATAAGAGGTAATAGATGAAAGATGTGAGTTGATAGATATTTCTTTTAATATTTAGTTTAATTAATTTATTTTACAAAATCCATTAAAAATTTGGAGCATAAAACTTAAAAGCAAAAGGCCTTTTTAATATTAAAAAAAACAATATGGCAGATTGTTGTTAAAAGATGACAGATGACATAAAAATTGTAGTTGACAAAAGAAATAAGTTGGAAATAAATTACAGATGGAAGACGGTAGTTGATAGATAAAAATTGACAAATCAAAACTCAAATTAGAGATAAAAAATGACATATTGTAGTAATCAAACAATTTTTAGAATTAGTTTAGTTTAGATCATTAACTTTACTAAACCGTTTAAGAAATAAAAAAAATATATTAAATCAATTCAAAAGTGAGAACACTAAAGTTTAATGGGCAGCTCTAGGCTTTCTCGTATTATTTTATTTGACCCATTATTCTTGACAACCAATTATATTATTCATCCGGTGATTTTGATCACTGAAGAGATATAACTGTTATTTATGGCGAATTTATGTCCAATTTTTGTTTTGAATGGTCTAATATCACTGTGACATTTAAAATATTAGATCTTTTAATAATTACTGTTTTACTATGTTTATATCATTCTTTTCATAAACAAAATATATGTTTATGAAAGAAGACAAATGACAGATGGGAGATGGCTGATGACAAATAACAATTATTAGTTGACAGATGATAGATAATAAATAACAGATGATAAATAACATATGGTAGTTGATAAATAAAAGTTATCAGATGATATGATGATGCCAAATAGCTGATAAAATATGACAGATTTTGTCATCTTTCATGAGCCATTTGGCATCTACCATATAGCATATGGATATGACATATTGTAGCACATATTTTTTGGGATTAGTTTAGTTAATTTACTTCAATATCTTTGAGAAATAAATAAAAGTACATATATAAATACACTAAATAACTTAAAAATTTGGAGTATAGATGAAAGAGGTGAAGTTCATGTTTTGCTGGTGTTTTTCCACTTGACCCAATACGATTTGAGTTGATGATACTCGCCCTTGGGAATATTTGACTACTGAAGCAATATATTTGCTACTTCTTGCGACTTTATTTCAATTGTTTCTGTTTTTTTTTTAATATTCTTATATAAGTTTGTATTCACCTTATTAACAATATATATCTTTCGAAGTCAAGAAATGATAAAATTAACAATGTACGATATTATCTATCTGCGATTTTGACTACTGAAACTATATAATTGTTATTTCTGGCAAATATAGGTGAACTTTTTTAGTCTCTTAATTTTGTGTGACTTGATTCAGTGTGACTTTTATTTGTTTTTTTTTTCACTGTGTATACAGGGTGAGTTTTTTTCGATGTTCTATATGGGGATCTCGGAAACTATAAGAGATAGAGAAACGGTTAAATGGGGAAAGAAGTGTAGATTTACGAGACGAATAAAATTCCACTTTCAAAGTTTTCAAAAAGTCAAGGGTGATTAGATATTTTGAAAAAAGTAAAAAGTGTCAATTTTTTCAAATCAATATATCTCGGTTATTATAACAGAGAGAAAAAAACTGTAAAAGACAAAGTTTTAGATAATTTTATGCAGATTAATAAAAAATAATCAGAAAATTTTTATCGCCATTAATTTCCGAGATATGACGCAAACTTACATTTTTTTAAATGGAAACCATAGTTGGCTATGGCCTCATTCAAAAGGTAAATTTTTTCTCTTTAATCCAATGTGGCATACGACATAGTTATTTCTAAAAATAAGTGAGTTATAGTCATTTTAAGTTTTATTATAAATAAAAAACGGGTAGCCATGAAAAAGATGAAAGTAAAACAATTGCAGTTGTTTATAATAATAGCAATATTGTAATTATTAGTTTTACAAAGTTAAACAAAAATGAAAAACCAGCATAAGAATAATCATTTTTTAATTATCAAATGGCCTTCTGTATGTGGTATAAACACATTTGCCAAGAAGATAATACTTTTCTTACAAGAATATTATGAACACAGGAATCGCGATTCACTAATTGTGGTATTTTTAATCGCCACAATGAACATAGATGAACTCAAGAGAATCCAAGAGAAGTTTCACAGAGAAAACTACAAATTAACTTTGGGTTTAATCTATGGTGTGTTTGAATTAATAATTCTCGGTCCATATATTTTTGAAAGCTGACTAAGTGAAAATGATTACTTTCATTTTCTTCAGAAAACATTTGAAGATACGCTCCATTGTTTAAATTTATCATTACAAGCAAGATTGAAATGGTTCCAATATGACGGTGTCCACCTCATAACATGTTGGCTTTACAAATTATTTAAATTATGCTTTTCCTAACTCATAATTGGGAAGAAATAAACCAATCCCAGGGCCACCTAGATCTCCCCGCGCGTTTTAGAATTTTTTCTGTGGGGTTATGTAAAAAACAAACAATATGAAAAATCATATCAATACGTGGAGGATCATAAACTAGCTGTTATTGATACATTTAATTCAATTTACATGAAAATAGTCAAAAAAGCCATAAATTCAATTTTAAAAAGATATAATTTATATCATAATATTATTAATAGTGGACTCTTTGGCCATATTCTTTTAATATTAAAAATTCTCTCCCATTGATATACTGATAATTACAGAATTACTTTATGCTGTTGTTTTATTTTGGTTTATCTCTCTAAAACTAATAATTATAATATTGCTATTATTATAAACAACTGCAATTGTTTTATTTTCACCTTTTTCATGGCTACCTATTTTTTATTTATAATAAAATTAAAAATGACTATAACTCACTTATTTTTAGAAATAACTATGCCGTATGCCATATTGGATTAAAGAGAAAAAAATTACCTTTTGAATGAAGTCATAGCCAACTATGGTTTCCATTTAAAAAAATGTAAGTTTGTGTCATATCTCGAAAATTAATGGCGATAAAAATGTTCTGATTATTTTTTATTAATCTGCATAAAATTATCAAAAACTTTGTCTTTTACAGTTTGTTTCTATCTGTTATAATAACCGAGATATATTGATTTTAAAAAATTGACACTTTTTACTTTTTTCAAAATATCTAGTTACCCTTGACTTTTTTGAAAACTTTGAAAGTGGAATTTTATTCGTCTCGTAAATCTACACTTCTTTCCCCATTTAACCGTTTCTCTATCTCTAATAGTTTCCGAGATCCCCATATAGAACATCGAAAAAAACTCACCCTGTATATCAATATTTTCGAAAACAATATGGATATTTGCGAAAAAATAAAATCGAGGGAATACCCAACGTAAAAATCCAAAACGTTAATAAAAAGTCAGCGGCTATCGACCGGTTGAGCCAATTTCAGGCATCCATGTAGGACCCGCCGAGGTGGTAAAAAATGGCTAGACTAAATTTGATATATACAAACATCAACTCATTACCAAAAAAATCTCACCTCCTTTCCCATTTCCTCTGTAATAATCCAATAGATGTAACCCTAATGGTAGAAACTAAAACCACCAAACCCTTTTCCTTCAAAAACTGGTCCTTGATCCAAATCCCGTCTTCCATTCCCAACCAAAATATCCGTGGCGGTTCAATAGTAGCAGCAAGATCAGAAATTAAACTCGGGAAGGCTAACCCCCCGAAAATTATTAATATAATGAACGAATGTCTGCACTGCACTATTGAACTCCAATCATTTACCCTCCATATTTTCCTTGTCTAAATCCATAATTCCTCCTCTATTGAAGACACAATCCTCATAAAAGCATCCTTATATCGAACTCAAATTTTGTGCGTATAAATACTCCCCCTACATTTATTATGTCCCAAAATCAGTCCACCACCCCCGATGTCCTCTTATGTACAAGCAACATACAACATCTACTCCAAAATGTTGAACTAATTCCCGACCTTTGTTCAGACCACCTATCCATCCAGTTTTCAATTTTACAAGAACCTCCTATCCCTGAACCTCCAAAAATTATATATAGACATAAAGACTGTGACATTGACAAGGTGACTAAAGACTTAAATGACGTTATTACAGCCTACCCACAAGTTAACCCATCCTCTATCTCCTTATTCCTCAATACATTATCGGACTCGGTCAAAAGACATACACCGACATATACAAGGTAAGAATATAAATATCCCCTCCCAAACTTCATCCTAAGACTAATCAAATTCAAGAGACAACTGTACCGGGACTTAGTTTGACGGAAAATGGCGAATTAAAACGAAAATAGTTTAAACAAAACCATACAAAGACTTGTGAAAGAATATAAGGCAGACATATGGATTACGACATGCAAGGGCATCAATGACATGCAAGGTAAACAGTATTGGGACGAAATTAAAAAACTGACAAAATATAGAAAAACGGACTATGTACAGAAAATACAGGACCCTATTTCAAAAACTTTTTTAACGGACGAACAATCAATAGCTGATGTTTTTGCAGACCATTTCGACAATAGTTACACTATGACAGTTAATAATGCATTTGACAACGACTTTTTCAATTCAGTAAACACTTGGTACGACAGATTTAAAACTTCCCCCAATCCCTATATCCCCGAGGACGATATAAAAGAGGAGGAATATTTCACTTGCCTATACAAAGGTAAAAACACTGCACCCTGTTATGACAATGTTCCTAGAACTATCCTTAAATCATTTCCAGATAATATCCACAAATACACCCTAAAAATATTTAACCATATATATTATTCCCAGCCCATACCCAACGAGTGGAAGCAGGGTATTATAACATGTATACCTAAATCTGGCCAAGACGCACTAAAAGTATCAAGCTATCGCCCAATTACCCTGCTTTCAGTCTTGGGTAAAACCTTTGAAACCATATTAAAACTCAAATTAATGCCCCATATATCCCACCACATCCCTCCTTACCAATTCGGTTTCCTAGAACATCGTTCCACTTCTTTACCACTTTCAATCCTTACCTCAAACTGCCAAACGGCACACCTCGAACGCCAGAAATCGGCAGTGGTCTTATTAGACATTCAAAAAGCATTTGACTCGGTCTGGCATCGGGGTCTGCTGTTTAAATTCAATTCCTTAAAGATCCCACCCCACCTTCTCAACCTTATTGACAACTACCTATCCAACAGACTCCTACAAGTTAGAATCCACAACACCCTATCACGTGCATTTATCCCCCAACAAGGTGTCCCTCCAGGCTCCCCTCTATCACCAATCCTTTACAATATCTTTGTTCATGATATTTATAACCCTGATCCACATTACCTAAATCCTTCAGCTTACCCGCTCCTGTATGCAGATGACACAGCCTTAGTAGTACATGCCCCCACCCTGCACAAGGCACTCCATTTCATTCCATGAACAATTATGGTTTGCAAAATGGAGAATAACAATCAACCCCAATAAATCCCACCTTCTAATTCCTTTTCACCGTTCCCATAATTCACCATTCACACTAACCATTAATAACCATTCCATTTCACCATCTCCTTTCTGAAAATACCTTGGAATTACATTTGACCCCAAACTAACATTTAAAATTCACTCCCAAAACCTCAAAGCAAATGTCAAGAAGAGAGCTCGGCATTTCAGAAGTCTCACGTACAAAAATCAGGGCATAACAACAAAAACAGCTGTTAATATTTACAAAATGATCTGCCGACCTCTTCTTGAATATGCTGCTATCCTTTCCATAAGCCTCATCCTTCTGTCCTTAAAAATATCCAGGTATCGGAAAGATCAGCCCTTCGTACACTAATAAAAATTAGACACCCACTCAATTCCATACACAATCCATCAAATACCCTCCTATACCATTTAACTAATGTAACTCCCATTGATGAACGCCTTTCATTCCTCGCCCAAAAATTTGCTACCAACCCACATAACCTAGAGATCCTTAGCCTTATGTGTATCCCCCGCAATCCCCTAACAACCCCTCGATATAAACACCCCAAAATCACCATCTATCAATTCATCACCTCACCTCTCAATGACATTAGCGATCATGACGTTTGAAGAACAACGGACAGTTAACACAACAAGACATTAGCAATCATGACGTTTGTATGACAGATAATTACAGGCTGAAAGACCGCGGGTCGATAGCCGTTGGACAGAAAACTAGAAGCCAGTGTCTCACATTAGAATTTATTTAATTCATTACAAGTACTGTACTTTTTTTTCTGTAAATAAAGATGTTTAGTAGTAGTAAAATCTGACGAACGATGATAAATAACAAATGGCATACGACAGATAATATAAGATTGTAGTTGACATACGAAACGTGGTAGGTAGTAAATGCGGAGTTTGCGGCTCTTGTCTTCTTCCACCCGACACATTACTCTTGACAGCTCGTCAAGCGATTTTGGCCACTGAAGAAATATATTTGCTTTTTCTTGCAAATTTAGTTCAAACTGTTATAGATCTGTAGAAATATATCTAAATACACTAATGACAGATGAAAGAAATAGATGACTGCTGGCTTTTTTACTGGCAAGCATAGACAGGGTAGCAAAAAGCAAGATAGGTTCTAAAGAACAAAGAAAACATTAGTAACCATGTTTATAAAGAGATCCTCGTGACTTCGTTAGCAGGCAAACTACAAAGTCCGCTAACACACAAGTTTTCAAATAAAATTTGATAGATGACAGATGACAAATAACAAGTGATATGTTGTAATTAATAGGTGACAGATACAAATTGACAGATAAAAATTTTAAAAAAGACTGATTATAGTTAATAAATGCCATATTATAGGAGACAAATTATTTTTAGGTTTAGTTTAATTTACGTTATTAACTTTACCAAACCGATTAAGAATTATAATGTCGCACTTTCTGGACCACTGATTAACAATCGCGATCTAATCGACTAGCACCCCAGTCGATCGATCGACAGATTTGTGTATTGCGCTTTTTATGCGAGCTCCAGCACCACGATAAGGCGAGACACTGATCACGGGGGTAAACCACTTATTCCAGAAATTACTGGCGGGAAAGGGAAGATCGAGAATAAACCGAAATGGTGTTTCGGAAAAACTATAACACTGAACAAGAGTGTTCACACGGAATCAAAAATTATTTTCACGAGGTTGGGCAAGATTTCAGAGTTAAATAGAGATGTAGGACAAGGATGCGTTAACATAGGCTCTTCTTTTGTGACGAAAGGTTACATCGAAGCAGAATCGCGTTTTAGATCTCATTAACGTTGATTTGTGTGGAGCGTAGAATCAGAACGCCCTATTGTACAGTAATATGACATATAACTTCAAACACTAATTTTCTCTTCACGCCAAAGTCTCTCTAAGTATGGACCGAGCTAGGCGACCCCGTCGCTGTGATGGCCCATGCGATTATGCGAATAATGCTCGTGGCAAAAACGGTAGCATCTCCGGATAGGAGGCATATATTGAAGTGATAATAATAATATAATATTATTTACTTGGCTCACTCCAGGTTCGTAATTATGTGGTAATCAATAAATGGAGACAGGCTCTATCCTGCATCTGCGATTCCGGCCGGTACTTCGGAGGCCACTAGTCATTTTCTCAGCTCAACTAATTTTGCGCCAATTGTTACCAGCAAGCTCAGACGGAGTAGCAAGAATCATGATGGGTTCCTGAGAATTAACAAAGCATTAGTAAGAGTGTCTATAATCAATTAGCACCCAGTGGATCGGTTAAACAGTTGTAGCCATTGCACCAGCACCGCGATAAGGTTAGGTACAGATGACTGTACTAAATCAGTAATTCCGGGGATTGCTGGCGGGAAAGAGAAGATCGAGAAGAAACCGAAATAATGTTTCGGCCAAACTGTAACACTGAGCAAGAGTGTTTACGAGATTATATATACGCGGCACTAGACAATGATTATTATCAAAAATTATTTTCACGAAGTTGGGCAAGGTTTCAGAGTTAAATGAGAATGTAGGAAGAAGAAGCATTAATATGGCTTCCTATTTTATGACAAAAGTTCCCATCGAAGAAGAATCGCTTTTTAAATGTTCAAATGGCGAGGCTTATGTGGAGTCGGGTAGCTTAGCTGTTTCTAAGACCTCATCAAGTTTAAAATAAAACACAGTAATAACATTGTTTGTATAACACGAAATTTATTATTGTGACTGCACGTACCATTTTCAAACATAAAGTAACTTTATGTTTGAAAATGGTACATGCAGTTACCGAAACTTGAGTCACAAAAATAAATTTCGTGTTATACAAACAAAGTTACTAGTGTGTTTCATTTCTATTCAATATATATAACGAAGTAGAAGCCTTCAACATCATCAATATCATCAAGGTTGATTTGTGTGGAGCTTCGAAACAGAACGACTTCTTCTATAGTAACGTGACACACGATTTCAAACCCTAATTTGCTCTTCATACCGAAGTCGTACACTGCAATCAACTTTCTCTTTGACATGGCGCTCTTGTATTGTTCCACTCGACACACTTCATCAAGCGATTTTGACCACTGAAGAAATATATTTGCTTTTTCTTGTAAATTTAGTTAAAATTCTTATAGACCTGTAGAAATATATCTAAATAGACTATTGACAGATGAAAGAAATAGACGACAGCTGGCTTTTTTACCGGCAAGCATAGACAGGGTAGCAAGAATCAAGATAGTTTCCTAAGAACAAAGAAAACATTAGTAACCGTTTTTATAAAGAGATGGTCCTCGTGACCTCAGTTTTCAAATAGAATTTCATAAATGACAGATGGCAAGTGACAAGTGATATGTCGTAATTAACAGGTGACAGATGAAAAATAGTGGTTGACAGATACAAATTGACAGATAAAAACTAAAAGAACTTATAACTTATAGTTAATAAATGCTATATTATATATCATTTTTAGGTTTAGTTAAATGTACGTTATTAACTTATCTAAACCGATTAAGAAGTATTAGTATATATAACTTTCTGGGCCACTGATTAACAATCGCGATCTAATCGATTAGCACCCAGTGGATCGATCGACAGATTTGTGTATTGCGCTATTTATGCGAGCTCCAGCACCACTATCACTGATCACTGGAGTAAACCAGTCCTTCCAGAAATTACTGGCTAGATAAAATCGAGAAGAAATCGAGATGATGTTTCTTAAAAACTATAACATTGAGTAAGAGTGTTCACACGGAATCAGGAATCAAAAATTATTTTCACGAGGTTGGGCAAGATTTGAGTTTAATAAAGATGTAGGACAAAGATGCGTTAACATAGGCTCTTCTTTTGTGACGAAAGATCACGTCGAAGCAGAATCGATTTTTAGATTTTCAAATAGCAAGGCTGCTAGAAAGTTGGAGCTTCGAATCAGAACGCCCTATTGTACAGTAATGTTATAAATGACTTCAAACTCTAATTTTCTCTGCACGCCTAAGTCTATCTAAGTATGGACCAAGCTGGGCTATCTTCGGTTAGGAGATATATATTGTAGTGACGACGTGATCTGGAGGAAAGTCTATTAACTTCCTGGTAATATTATTAACTTGACTCGCTCCAGGTTAGAAATTTTGTGTGAATCAATAAATCGAGTCAGGCTCTCTCATAACTGGAGTGCGACTACGATTCCGGGCGCGACATCTGGGGCGTCTAGTCATTTTCTCGGACCAACTAGTTGGACGACAATTCTTACCGGCAATCTCAGAGGGGGTAACAAGAATCAAGATGGGTTCCTGGGAAGAAATAAAGCATTAGTAAGTAGGTCAATAATCGATTAACCCAGTGGTTAAATAGTTTTGGCCATTTTACCAGTACCACGATAAGGTGAGGCACTGATCACTGTAGTAAACCAGTAATTCCGGGAATTACTAGCGGGAAAGAGAAGATCGAAAAGAAACTGAGATGATGTTTCGGTAAAACTATAACACTGAACAAGAGTGTTCACAGGATTAAATATACGCGACACTAGGTACTGATTCAAAAATTATTTTTACGAAGTTGGGCAAGATTTCAGAGTTAAATGAGAATGTAGGAAAAGGAAGAGTTGACAAAACTTCCTTTTTTGTGACAAAAGTAAACGTCGAAGAAGAATCGATTTTTAGATTTTCAAATGGCGAGGCTGGTGGGGAGTAGGGGAGCTTTACTTTTTCTTGGAGCTCATCAAAGCTTATTTGGGTGGAAATTCGTACGCCTTCTTGTACAGTAACGTCACAAACCCTAATTTGCCCTTCACATCGAAGTCGTATACTGCAATCAACTTCTTTTGCCAAATCCAATTGTATTTGGGCAATACGAGTATGGACAAGCTGGGCGACAACGTCATTGTCGTGGACCCATTCGAATAAGTGATTAACCACAAATTGGCATATTTGGCTTCACGTGCTTATTGGAGTGACGACGTGATCTAAAGGAAACGTCGAGTCCAGTAATATTATTAACTTGGCCCGCTCCTGATCCGTAATTGGAGAGAAGCCCTCTCTTACAGCGGACCATGTTTTCAAGCCAACTATTTGGATGCCAATTATTACTGGCGAGCTCAGATGAGGTAGCAAGAATCAAGACGGGTTCCTGAGAACAAACTAAGCATTAGTTGTCGTTAGCAGGCAAGTGGCGTAAGTCGGACTTTTTGGACCACTGAGTTGATATGGGGTTTGGGCTAAGGGTGCTCTGATTAACAACCGCGACCTAATCGATTAGCACCCAGTGGATCGATTAAACAGTTTTAGCCATTGCACCACGATCACGATAAGGTGACGTACTGCTCACTGGAGTAAACCTATAATTCCGGGAATTACTGGCGGGAAATTTCTCTTTTGTGACAAAAGATCACGACGAAGGAGAATCGAGGTTTATATGTTTAAATGGCGAGGTTGATGGGGAGTCGGGGAGTTAACATTTTCTGGAAGTTCATCAAGGTTGATTTGTGCGGTACGTGGGCTCTTCTACAGTAACATGACAAACGATTTCAAACCCTAATTTGCTCTTCACCTCGAAATCGTACACTGCAATCAACTTTCTATTTTTTCATGTCTTCTGTACCTAATTGTCATGCCCATTCGAATGAGCGAATAACCACAAATTTGCTTGTTGTAGGAACAGAAGTATCTCCGGATAGGAGGCATATTTGGATGCGCGCACTTATTGAAGTGACGACGTGATCTAGAGGAAAGTCGAGTAAATTCCTAGTAGTATAATTAACTTGGCCCGCTCCGTTCGTGATTTTGTGAGAATGAATAAATGAAGACAGACTCTCTGCTACGTGAGGCGCGTGTACGTCTTCAGTATCAAGATGAGTTCCTGAGAAGAAATAAAACATTAGTAATCATGTATATAAAGCGATGGTTCTCGTGACCTCGTTAGCAAGCAAGAAGCGCATATCAGACTTTCTGGACCACTTAGTGGAAAAGGATATTTTGAATAGAGGTACTGCTCATTTTAAAATCTCTTTCAAGTTGGCGTATACTCCTACGAGGATTTTCTTTTAAAATATTCAATTCATTTTTTTCTTTTGTCACCTGTTTAATTATTTCTTGTTTTTCGATGTAAAAAACACTTCCTGTTGCAACAAATCTTTCCAAATGATTTTTAGATCATTCTTCTCTTGGATGGCGCCCCCGTTTAGAACATCTAGCTTTATGCACTCTACTTGCCAGCAACGGATTTCTTGAGCAATTTCCATAAATAAAAACCAATGTAAACCAATTCATTTTGGAAAAAATAGTCATTTAATCAAAAAAAGTCAATACTAATGAACAAATTCGGTAATTAGTATCTGCTACTAATTTCTAATGTCAAAGTAAAGTGTCAGAACAAATTTTTTTCATGGCGCGCTAATTACTGAAAGACATTGAAAATCAAAAATACTGCGAATTAGTAGAAATTCTCAAATTAAAAAAAAAACTATAATAGATAAATGTAAACAATCTCATATCGTTAGAAAAGTGATGCACAAAAAGTTGGTAGTTCCATTTAAAAAAATCATGTTACCCATGATAGAAATTTTGTAAATTGGCGAAGTGATTTCTTTTAACACAAAAAAAGTTTGGCTTTGACCTTTGTTAGTACATTTCATAATTAGTAACATTACAGAGTCATGGCCTTCTAAGTTTTATGATAGCTGCGATATTCAACAAAATGTAGGCCATATACTAAGGTCGCTTTAATAGCTTATGACCCATAATAGATAGTAGTTAACAGGTAAAATACGACAGATGACACATGGTAGACGATAGATCACAATTAACTGATGGTTTATGATAGATAACAGATGATAGTTGACAAATGATAGATAACAGATGGTAGTTTATAGATAGCAAGTGGTAGATAAGACATGACATATTATAGAAGACTAATAACAAATGATTAATAATATTTTACTAAATATTTGGTTATACGTTCTTTTAATTCAACAATTACTAACATCTAACTAAATATATGTTTAGATAAAAATTAATTCTGCGTGAAATGGCTTTAAACAATCATATTGCTCTTAACTTATTCTCATTTCTGCTTTGATTACACTGCTACCACAATAGTTTTCTCATTCTGCTTGTCAGATATGATTTATTTATTTAACTTATGGTTAAATGTTTTAGGCCTTGATGACATTTTTGTAGCAGTTTTGTACTGAATATATTCATGGCATGATTATAATATTCAATATAGGTATTGGCAAAGGTGGAACATCATTTGAATATGAACTCGAAACTTATTCATATTTATATACAGTTTTCTTTTATAATGTTTTCCCTAATCTACTTGATAAATATGGTTTATTTGTTTTTAATGGGAATTAATTATTAAAGCTGTTATGCTCTTAAATTAATAAAATACGGATGTTTAAGGCTATATATTTATTTGTAGAAACACTGCTACAATTGTTTCACCAAACAGTAGATTTATCAGGTACATGAGTAATGATAAAGCTACTGTGTAATGGAACAATTGTGGTAGTATCTTTACAAATAGTACAAGACTTTTAAATTAACGAGTTTTGTCAACTAACAATCTCATCAATATAAAGATCTGTTGTTATTTTTAGTAGTTTCTCACTAATAATTAACATGACCTTTCTATGATATTTAACATAAGTAAGAGAACATATTTTTTAGTTCAAAATCTAATAAAATTTACATCTTTTTAAATGAAAGTTATAGATTAAAAAACTGGAATAATTTTTACTTAAACCAAACTTTATAAACATATGGTTTTTAAAAAAACAAAAATATAAAATTTTTAGAATTACGACAGTAAGAGATATTAATTATATAAGAAATAATTATATATAATAATAAAATGATTAATTTCTAAGTATGTAAAATGTTGTATTTCATAGAGAAGTGCGACGAAATTATTATAAAAATCAATTCTAGTTTGATATTGACCAGCTAAATTGTGTCAAAACTATAGTCATAAAGAAGGAATAAAGTTTATGATATAAGCAAAGTTTAATTGTGTTTTTGAAGCTAATATAAACAAGGTAACTTTTTAAGTAAGTCTACGTCAAGACATCTTTTGTCAATTGTAAACAAAATTACAGGATCTATTGCCCGGTTTCTCTTTAAGTTATGGACAGTACTTCTGCTATCTTCGAACCAAGCCATTTATCATGGCTCGTTTCAGACCTAGAGTTTTTTTTATTTGCAAGTTTTTGTGGCACCAATTCTATAATTCTGCACTTATACATTTAAAGTTCAAAAACGCTATTAAAATTTTAAGTTTAATCTGTCCTTGCAATTTATAAGATATGATATTTATCTCCTGAAAGTTGCAAATATTACCGCATTTCTTCCTTAAGCACCCATTATAAATAAAGTTCTTCAATTCCTTCAATTGAATAAAACTCCAGTTATGATTTTGGAAACATCAAATTAAAATAATTTACACAAATACAAACTCTAAATCCCCCACCATCGTAATTCCCCTTTTAACATTCTTATTTCTCAGGCAACTGTCCCTTCTTCTTTCGTAAAATACCTAGACTACTACGTTATTGGACTCTGGTCGTGTCTTGTTTTCTATCTTTCGCAAGTATGGGGGTAACACAAGGATCTATTTTAGGACCTATACATTTTCTACTATTGAACATAAATAATTTACAGTACCTAAATCCTACTTCTAAGTACTTGTTGATTATTAATAATACAATTTTATTAAACAAGTTACCTAATATAAGCGTATTACTTGAACTGAACAAATCAAGCCAAATATATACGTCTGAACGATTTATGTAAATAAATGTACCTTTAATCTCCTTTTCGTTGAAATCTGAATAAATATCACCTAGATAATAAATAAACTTGTTGGTACATATTTCTATTAAAACAATGTTGGCCACATTCTACATCTGCATGCTATACTTCTTTGTCTGGCACATTTAACCTATGGTATCATAATTTGGGGGCATATAATCCAGCGACAATTATTAATGTGTAGAGCTCTGAGAGTGATATTTAACTTACAAAGAACACATTACATTTTTCTGGGTATTCTTACTTAAGTCCTTATTTTTACTGGAATATAACCCTCTATACATATCGCTTCCCTAGCCTGAACCCAAACAGATATATACCCAGAATGGTTAAGACTTATTAAAAAAAAAACAAATATTTTAGAAGTAGCCTCAATCTATTTAAGCAATAAAAAACTATAGTACAACAATTAACTACATTAAAGAGACACCGTGTATATTCTATTCTAGGAGTAAATATATTTCCAAAATTCTTTGGGATAATCTTTCAAAACACGTCCATTTTGATTTCTTCCTGGATTTTAGCTTAGTACTGAATTTTGTTTTACCTTTTTTTCAATAGTTATTTCATCGGATCTAAAGCTCACGCTAAATACTACGTTGGCATTCCTTATTTGAAAATTATATATAATGACAAATCTTCCATGTAGAAGTATATTTTTTTATAGAAATTTTCGTCATAAAATTGTTAACTTATTCTTCAACATATAAATAAATGAACATCACTACTCTAATATTAACTTCAGCAACTCAAGCTTTTTGTAATTAAAAACCCGTAATATATTTTGTGATGATTCTTCTTTTAATTTTCATTAAGGAAAATGTCGCGACAAAAGCAAATAACCTTCCTACTATAGCTCATCTAAATCAACCACAAACCGTTACTAATTAAACAATAGAACTCTTTACACGGTGCGTAAATATTAATTTATTATAATGAATAACAAAAACGATCGTTCGTTCATGACGACGAATGCAGTGTTTGAAAACCGTCGACTTTCTACCATAAGTTTTACTTTCAATTTAATCACGTGCATGTGCACTATAACAAACATAATGGGAGAACGGTTTCAATTTCTGGTAAAGGTATCTATGTATAAATGGTAGGAAGAGGCGAGAAGCGTCAGTTTGTGAAAAAAATGTGTTGGGCGATGGACAACGGTCTTCGTACGTTTTACAAAGTAAGAAAATTGTTTTGTGTTGATTCCGTTATGTTTTTAATATACACGCGTCTGTATTGAACTATTAAACTAGTGGATATTGTTTTTAATAAGTGCAATATGAATATATGGAAACTTAAGGGCTAAAGTATTTAAAAATTAAGCTTTATTTGTATATTTTTTTTAATTTTTATTCGTAAGTTAAATTTGTATTAGCTTAAATAAAGTAGTTCTTTTGATAAGTGATTTATTATATAAAGTCTCAATAAGAATTTTATATTCATGAATTCTAATTTTGTAGATTCGAATTGATTATCGTTTCTCTTCCCTTTGCAGATTTTAATTGTGTTGGTCATCTCCAACCAATTCGTTGCCGCTTCGAATCATGTAGTGGAAAAAAGGAGTTTACCTACTGATTTAAATGTAAGTATACACATCTTACTACTAAATCTTTGAATCGACTTTTTAATATCACTACAATAGTACAAGATTGACCAAAAGCCTTCTTTCGAGGTTTAAGGCTAATGGAAACAATTATTTGTATTTACAGATAATATTTAATTATTTGCTATATTTTGTTTCGATGAAATTATAAATAAAAACTGGAACTATTAAAGGTATTGGTATAGAAAACTTTTTTAGGACTTTTTAGGTTTTTAAAATAATAGATATTCTAACACATTTAAGAACGCATTGAAAAAAATATTCTAAACTAAAAATTTTATTTCGAATTATACATCTTAATTTTCCTTTCTTCTTGTCCTCGAGTGAATTTTATTCATTGTGCATTTTGAGTCTAAAAGCAAATGCTACTTGTGTTGCCCACCTCTCTATAGACTCTATATACAACTTTAAAAACTTCATTGACTCTTCAACAAACTTTCTTACTTCTTATAGTTAAAGCTTATAAATATAAATCAGACAATAAGTGCATTACTTTTAAACTCTTAAGCCGAATAGATAGGCTACCTGGTAAATCATCACCTTCATTTTTTACTTCAAATATATTCTAGAATCAAATATTTCTTTTATTATATAGTCTCATGAGAATAAAAGTATTTCAAATGATATTTCACTTCATTATTAACATGATGAAAGTTTTATTATTTGCAAGACAATATCTGCTACTGACTATAATTTTAGAAGCTTCAATTGATAACATATGTAGTGAGAACTTTAATTTGATTTGATTAAAACTTCTTGAAAATATTACTGTTAAGGCCATGTTTTGAAAATCAGTATTTAATAAAAGCAGATCAGCCGAAAGAAAACTTGTCTTCAGTTATTCTTTAAATAATGTTGATCTGTAGAAACTTAAATATTTATGTAACTCTGTTAAATGAGGGCTTCATTTTTTACTATCAAGAATATTTAACCACATTTATTTTTTGTTATCAAAGTTTTCATCAAGTGATTATCAATAATAACGAGTTCATTAATATGATTAGCATTAAAAACACAGATACTTTTAAGATTCAGTGCTGCCTTCTCAAACCAATCCCTAATGTTTCCTCTGTAACCTTTACTGAGTTGCTAATAGCCTACACACTTTTTTCAATTATATTATTCTTTAATAAATCTACATACTGGTTAGTTATTCGTTCAGCAGGATTTCTTTTCGTTAAACTATATCTGGAATAAAATAATTAAGATATTTTACAACTGGCTTACTAGAAACAAGGTAAAATATAGCCATCTTATTTAATATAATCGATACTTTTTCTGCTACTCTCAAATTGGGAGAAGTAAAACTCCTTTTCTTTTTCTTTAAAGAAATGGACTTAACAAGAGTTTTACTTCTCCCAATAATCTTATTTAATACTCGAAAAATGAATAATCTATCAAATATTGCCTATCCTTCATCGAACATAATTTTCAGCAAGTGATCACTATTTATCTCTACCTTTTCTGATTAGTTAATAAATAATATGTCACAATGACTAATGTCAAATAAACCTTCCAAAAAGAGACAAAAACGGCGTATGCGCTTAAATACATTATAAGTGAAGAATTCAGAAGCTGCCAGCATGTGTTTCTTGATTGTGAATGGATATGGATTCGAGTGGAAGAGAACTCCGACCGTGATTCTTGCTGTGTAAATATGTTGTACGTTAATCATTAATTTATCTATTCTTTGGTAAATAAGTTGTAAGCAAGAAGAACAAAATTATAAGGAATAAAGAAGAATAAAGAATTAACCTATTCTTGAGCATTTAAGAAAGCAGCTGCTCTAATTGAAGACTACAACCATGTTATATGGGAAGTCTCCTACTTCCTTCAGTAATTACTTCAACATGCAAAATGCAGCTGTCCTAAAAGTAGGTGCATCAGTTTGAACGACATAATACCTCTAAGTAGCCAAAAAAGTTAACGATTAATTTTTCTTATCTAAGCAGTGATTCTCCGAATAGCCACCAATAAAGTCATTAAGCTTTTATCTCGAATAACATGTTAGATACTTTTAACTTGGCTCATTGAATATATTGTAAATGTACTCTTTTACAATATTTAAAAACTATCTCTAGTTATCTGCTTGTAAATAAAATGGTTGTGTCCACTGAAAAATGTTGATCAAATGTTAATAACATAATTTTATACCCTTTTTATATTATTGTTATCAATTCATCTCCTTAAACAATTAAGTTAGTATTTAAGAATGCAAACGTTATAATCACAGCTGACTCACATAGAACCAACTTGCTTTTCTTGCCTCAAAAATATTTTAATATACGTGGGTGAATCAAATTTAAACAGGAATTTAGTATGTATGTATTATTCTAAAAAAATCATTAGTTTGAGTCTTCAGCCAATTGCTCACAAACGTTTCTACATATTGGTTACTGTGAAAACGGCATCCTTCCAATTTGTCTTTGAGTAGACCAAACATATGAAAGTCACACGGAGATATGTCGGGGGTATAGTGCGGGTATTCCAAGATTTCCCAATGAATTTTCTCCAATTTTTCTTAGCTGTGTGTGGCCGAACATTGTAATGAAGAAAATCACACTTCGGATGGGCATATTTTTTGTCAATAAGGCAATTTGCCTTCATCAAGGAGCTTGCAATATTAAGGAAGGAAATCAAATCTATCCTAAAAAAACAGCTACAGCTTCTCCAAGTTGTTTCCACTCCATGCTTGTTTGATTAGATTCTGAGGTGTAATGATGCACCCACTTCTCATCACAAGTGACAATGTGACTTAAAAAATGGGAGAAAACCATTTTTATAGTAACCAAGATTTGGAATCGTTTGTAAGCAATTGACACAATTGATTACATTTTTTGATAATGGCATCAAGAGACTTTCGCCTCGCTGGGAAAAATGTGTACATAAAAGCGGAGACTAAATTCCGGCTATATTTGATTCATCCACTTAAATAGCCTATAAACTTATATCAATGTTGCTACCTTTATGAAATTAGGAAATGAATGGTTAGAAATACCTTCAGGAGTTTTTCTTTGTTGAACCTTTATCTGGAATAAAACGATTTGGCCACTCTTGCCAAATTAGTTTTCTTTCCCAATCAGTATGAGTGTTCCCTGAATCATTGAAATTCTTTATTAAATGATCATAATAACATTATTTTAATCAATACAAGTCAAATGTTAGCTTATCGCTAAGAACGATATAATACCTATAACCAGAAAAGAAACACTTCTCTTACATCAAAATCATTACATGGAAGCAGCAAAAGATTTTCGGATTTTTCAACGCAAAATTTAGTTGGCTCTTCATGTTGGCCGAAAAAAATAAATCTGTTTTAAAATTAACCATATATCCATTTTGTTCGATATTTTTTTATACCACATGCCTGGTTCAGTACTGTTCAATTTCTTTCAATTAATTGATTAACTGTACTAGAAAATTAACAGGCTATCAAGAAAAATCCTGAAAAACCAGGACAGGAAACTGCTGATAACTATATCACCTTAACCTCAAGGAATGTACGCTCATTGGAAAAGGTTTTTCCTGACTTTATTAGTGGAGTAAACAAACCAAAATTGCGGGTAATTGAATAAATTCATATACCAACAAAAACCTTAAAAATAACTACCAGGAAGACACCTTTCGGAAAAGGTTAATAGTCCTTCGATCGTTTCCAAATTATAATTCGTAAGAGATTTATTCATTTATTTTCTTAAATTGTCAAGCAAATCACCCATATCCCGATTAAACCAGGGATAGAAGTACAGGTTGCCATCGCCGGCCATTGAACATAAATTTAAAATTTAACTGGTTTTATTACACATATAATTAATAAAAAAAAGTAACTCCTTCTACCTCTCTCTCTCTCTGTCTCTCTGCGTATATTCCGAAAATTATCTTAGATTATCTTTTTGATTTTTCTCTTCTTTAATTAAGTTCCTGTATAGAAGATGAATAAAGCCGTTTTAATGGTATCTGTATCATTTGGAACAATATTATATTTATAACCATCAAAAAGAGTTGATGTTTTAGCTTTTCCACAACCCAATACATGATTTTTCTTACCTAACTAGTTTTAAAATTCGCCCTTAATAATCTATAAACTTTTATTAATGCTACTGTGTTATTCTTTAAATCTGGAATATTAAAACGATAGAAAATACCTTTTATTTAGCTCAATAAAAGCATTTTTAATGGTATTCTTTTCCAATACTTGAAAACTTAAGACATGTAAGTAGAATATTTGTTTCCATCCAATGTATAGGTTATCCAACATAAAATTCTTCATCATCGATCATGCATTTATCATGTACTTAGATTATGGTGATCTATGCACTATTGTGTCTTCTTTAGTAATAAATCTGGTAATAAAGCAATATAGCTTTTTAACGGAGACTGCAACACCTAGAACGATAATGATTTAGGTTAACCCCAATCCAATACATGAGTTTTTAATCCAATCAGTGTTTTATCAATGCTATTATCATTTTCTTTGCCAAATTTATCTGCTGATTAACATGAAAAATCTTACCTTTCATTTAACTCACTCTTATAGTTCTTTTTACTACATTAAAATCATAGAATCATAGAATCAACAAAGAATCTTTGAATTTTTTAACGCTAAACTTAGTAGTTGGCTCTTCATCTTAGCCATAGAAACGTACAGTTGTTTCTAATATCTGCTCTTCCTTCCTAAGTGTTTCTATTCATAAAATTTTCTGAAATTATCTTTTTTTTTTCTTTAGTTTTCTAATTTGTCTACTACGTTTAGATCTGATAATCCGATTTGATCTTTTTATTGGACGTTTATTTGTGGCTATTACTTAATATCATAGTTTTCAAAAAGAGATATTTATATCCTTAGAATAGTAGCAGGAAAAGTAGATTTGAAGTTTAGAATTAGTGGCTTCTTTACAAGTCATTAAAATTTTGAATTCTGAATTAACTAAGATGTAACACTAGTAGTAGTAGTAATATATATTTAGCCTTTCCTGTTTTTATTCTATTTTTTTCAAGATTGTTATTATCATTATTAGTATTACTAACATCTATTTGAAAGACGTTTTTTTCTTGTAAGTAATATATTTTTTACCCATTCTACGTTTCTTCATTCTTTCAGAACTGTGGTTCTTAATATTAAAATTGCCTTCCAATTTCCAAGCAATTTTAGGAATATATCTTCTTCAAGAGTGGATGCCTAGTAATTTCTTATATTTTTTCACTTTGCTCTTCTTATGTAGAAATTGGTTGATAGATAAGGCGTTGAGGTGTTGAAAATCCATTATGTTGAAATCCCTATTTTAGAATGTATACCTAACAAATTGGTCTTTCTTTCTAATTTGTGGATACCAAAAACTTACAAACTCTTCTCTGCTATCCTTTGCGGAACCCGAAAATTAGTTAGAAATACTTTTAATGGTTTTTTTCTTTGTTATGTCTTTATTTATAATAAAACGTTTTTACATTGTTTACTTAAAATATTTCAAGGAATATCTTTAATAATACTCGGAAACTGACGATTTTTATTAGTCTATTTTGACAAAAAATTCTCTCAAGCAGAGTATGCCAAGTAAGCACTTCAGATATATACAAATAGAAACACGTTTTAATTCGGATAATATCAGAGTGGCGTTCTTGGAGACAGAGACACGCAGTTGTACTTCGGAGTATTTAACGCTCCTTGTAAACCCTTATTCAAGATTTTACTATAAATGTGCCATCTATTGTCGTAACGTTGCACTGCTATAACAGAAAACTATTGGAAAATCATGATTTGTCAATAGATGGCACCTTTATGGTAATATTCTGACTGATTGAGTTACTTTCTTGGTCAAGCCATATTTTTTAAAACGAGGTAAAATCTCTCTTTTGTTTCATTATATCATTATCATTTGTCTAAAACATGTTTTAATCACATTCGAGCCATATGACTTAAAATTATAGAACAAGACTTTATCTAACAACAATTTCTTTTATTGGGGTAATTCTTGCTTGTCATGTGACAATCTCAATTCTCCTGAAGGGTTATTTTATATTTCTAACATACTGTTGATGATGATTGGTAAAATTATACAATATATGTAGTAAATAAAATACTTCAGTTGATAACTTCTAACATCTTCGCAATGTGTTTAAATCATTATGACATGGTGTTTAATTTTCAATATCTCTGAAGAAAACTTCATGATATTCATTTTTTAATCTTAAAAATAATGCTTCTAGAATAGCCAGTATATTCTCTAGCTTATCGGTCTCTTTTTAACATGATTTACTCAATGCTGAATGTAAAAAATAAATCAAATCTCACAGTATTCATTTTATAGATAACTTAACTTATTCTCCGTTTTCAACAAACCTTGTATTACTCATAATTTACTCTTCCGAACGTTCTTTTCTTTTTATTTACATTTTCAGAAATTCAATCTATAAGTAACTTTAGTTTGCCCTCCTCTATTAGAACCTCTAGATACATCTCATATACCTTGCTCTTCTAACTATTTTCCTTCTTATTCCTTTACTACAGGAAGCAGAATTGTCATCAGAAATTATAATTTGGCTTATAAGTAACTTCTCTTATTTTTACTCTAGTATAACCTGAAGACCTACATTATATTTAATATAATGAATCTATAATAATATCCAAAGTCTTCAATAAATCTTCAAATTCATTTCAACTGGCCAAAAATATTGGAACGTTTTTATGTAAGATGATTTCGAACGTAATAAAAATTTTGTCCTCTGCTTCTCATAGATCATATAATAAATTATTATTTTAAAATCTATTTACTATTCGACATAATGAATCCATAAAAGTCATCAGAATCTTCAATAAATTCTTAAATTATTAAGTAACTCAAATTATTTCTTCCCTATCAAAATTAAAAAAAACAAAGATTTTTCTGTAGCCTTGTTTCTGAAGTAATTAAATTTCCATTCATTTCTGCGGATCTTAAGATATACATCTTTATTTATTGCTAAACAACAATGCGCCCAGAACAGTTCTCAATAAGTCGACAATAATAAAAAATAGACCAGAACATTTAATGATGTTTTAAATAACATAATCTTTGTTGTTAAACTACTCTAATTACTGCCGATTGAAGAAATGAAATAAAACATGTTCTTCGAGAACTAAAAATTAATTTGTACATGATTCTTACCTGAGATAAAATATTTTGACTGAGGTTTGAATTTCGATTAAATTCACCAAAGCAGCATATTTTCTTCAAAGTTTATTGTGAAATCATTGGCTTCTTATTTATGTAAGCTTTTTTAATTTTTCTTAAAAATCTCAAAGCTTTTCTTTTATATTTTACTCATAAATCTTAAAAACAATAGATTTTCTTAAGAAGTATTAAAAATATTGGTAAAAATTTAAAAAAAATTGTCATGAATAGAATATTAGGGTTTTGAATGCTGACAGATTTATTCCTATTTTATACAAACTACTATTTACCCAAAACATCTTTAAAATCATAAAATTCCTTATTGCTTTCTATTATTCTCTTGACTTAACAATAGTTTAAAAATTATGCTCTGTGATTAACTTAAAAAACAGTCCAAATTATACTTCTTCAACATTTTTTTTCTTGTAGTTCGATTAAAACATGAATTTAAATTTTATTTTCAGCTATTTACAACATAGAAATTTGCCTATGGTGTCCAAGACCACACAACTTTTATCAAAACCATAAAATTCTTTATTATTTCTAATTTCGATTTTTGTTTGTTCGATTAAAATATTCATTTAAAAATTTTATTTTCAGCCACTTACAACATATAAATTCGCCTACGATGTCCAAGACCACAGAACTGGGGACTATAAGATGCAAGAAGAGGAACGTGATGGTGATAACGTCAAAGGAGTCTATAGAGTAGCCGATCCAGATGGTTCTATGAGAACCATCAGGTACACCGTCGATAAAACTGGAGGTTTTCAAGCAACCTTAACCAGCGACAATATAAACACAGATCAAGCACATTCCAATCAACAACAACTATCAACGGCTCCTTCCAAAAATCATCTACAACTAGCGGCATATCCTAAAGAACAAAACAAGGATCGATATTCAAATAACAAGTTTGAACAACAATCAATGGAATATTTAAAAGGTCATTTAGATTTAGCAGCATATCCTAATAAACAACAAGAAAATATCCAATATCCAACACCAGTTAGTAATGATTATTCAGTTAAAAAATATCTTAATAACCAACATGATTATCCAAACAACATGCAACAGAATATTAAAACCAACAATCAAGATAGAAGTGGTCAAGAATTAGAAAATCATCAACTTTCTCATAAGCTAACATATGCAAACAATCATCAATATCTTAAAACATATAACAACCAACAAACTAATAGTTTTGATGAATTTACACCCAAAAACAGTTTTAATGTAGAAGCTGACCAGAATCAACAAATAAATAATCAAAATTTGCCAGCATATAAAATAACTCAAACATATCATGGTCTTGATTCAAATCAGTTAAATATTGAAACATCAGCTTCTGAATTAAAGCATGATACCGTATCAAATAACCTTAATACAAAATATACACAAACTTCAGACTTGAATCAACAAAATCCAGTAGCTGCTGCTTTGAAACATGATATTGTAAGAACTTCAGGTGGATATCATGAAGATACCTTGAGTTCAAAATCTAATGCAGGCGTTGAAGATTATCAGCAACGATTAACTGTTTATGGAAACAATAATTACAAAACAATGTTACCCAAACAAGATCAAATTTCGGAAATGGCTTTAAAATTAATACCTGAAGAATATCGAATGGCTGAAAATCCAAAAAATCATGAAAAGCATTGGTCAAATCAAAAGGACGTAAAATACCAAAATCAATATGATGAAAACATAGGTTATCAAAATCCAAAACCTTCAAAAGACCTTTGGCTTGAGAAAACTCTTCAGTCTAATCAAAGGGATGAGGATCAATATTCCGGAAAATCTCATGCTTATAATCTACAAACACCGTCACAAAGTTCGGCTTTAAAATTAAAAAGTACTGATAAGGGTTACGAAAATCCAAAACATTCTGAAAACCTTTGGTTAGAAGCAGGTCCAAAATTTGAAGGAAAACCTCAAACTAATTCCCTCTACCAGCAAAAAGAAATTGATGCTGGTGATAAAGGAAAGTACATGAAGTATTCAACTCATTCGGAAACACCGGAATCTTCTCAATACGCGGAAGTTTCTAAATATGTAGGAAAACCATCAATTCAAAAAGCGGTTAATAATATAGGAATTAATAATTATTTACAGCCTGTGCAAAATCCAAGAGTACTTGGATTTGCAGATGGTTCGCAATTTGTAGGTAATGGCAACTATTTACCCCAACCATCGCTTACAAACACTCATCAATTTGCAGAAGGTGGAAATTATTTGCTTCAAACATCCAATCCTGAATCATCTCAGTTTATAGCGGTTTCCCAAAGTAGCCAACCCATTAATTCACAGTTATCTGGTGGTGAGGAATATTCACATCAAGCGAGTAATCAGCAGAATACGCACTTTGTAGGAAGTGAGAAATATTTTCCTCAACAGTCACAGTTTGTGGAAAATGTAAAATATTCACCAGAAAATTTAGGCTCCTATAAATTTACCGAATACTTAAATCAATTATATAGTAATGAAAATGCACAATCACAAATTGCAAATACTGTAGGAAATGGAAATCAATATGCTGAACAAAATCAACAAAGTTATATAATGAATGTACAACAATTTCCTCATGATAATCTTCAGGATAAAAGTCAGAAATTTAAAGGAGAGGTTTATAATCCTATAGAGTTAATTAAGAAAGAACAATCTACATTCGACAGTCAACGGTTGATGAAGCAAGAGTTTGTTTCAAGTCAACCTTTAATGAGAAATGGTAAATCATTACAAACAAATTCTGATATTTTATTAGGGCAAAATAAAAACATCCAATTCTTAAAAGCAGTAACTCAAAATGATGGACATTTATTAATAAACCAAACGCCAATAATTTCAAATCCACAAATTGGCAACCAAAAGCTTCAGCCTTCGCCAATAGAACATAATTATAAAGACTTAAATCAGATTTCTTCTTTGCAACAAGCGCAACAGGGAAATGTGGTAAAATACAAGCTACCTCAAGAAAGGAAAATTCCAGAACAGCAAACTAATCCAACACAATACGTTAGGTATTCACAACCAATTCCTGAACCTCAAGGAGAGATAATATACGGGCGTTCGGTGGGTAATCATCCATTGATTCAAAAGCAACCTGCGTTCTTAGAAAATGGTCAGGATATCAGTAAATCGGTCCAATTAGCCTTTCAAAAATATTACCAAGAACGGACGGCGTTGCAAAATAATCAAGAGGCAAAATCTACCCCTCAGATTTTACATTATGTACATCCACAACAAAATGTTCAAGAGCAGCAAATTAATCCTGTGAAAGTTGAAGTTCAAAATGGTCCACAACAACAAGTTTACGCTTATTCAAAACCTGCATATTCACAACCTGAAATTAAAAACTCCCCGTATTTACAATCTTTAACGGTGCAAAATGAGAGACCAGTACTACAACGTTATAACTATGCTGGAGACGATAAACAGACGATTGGAATGACATACTTTACACCACAAGAGCACGTAGACTTAAAGTATACACAACACCAAATAAAATCGGATTTATTACAGTCACCAAAATATGAAAGTAATCAAGTAATCCATCAATATGCCACCAAACAACGTGAGCAAAAAACTGAACCACAAGTCAAATATGTTGGTTGGCAAGGAAATCTTCAAAATTATGCTAATGAGCATTTAAAATATCAAAGACCTTTACAAGGATTTCAACCAGTTTCTCAGGTATCACAAAGCCCAAAAGTAGTAGATTTGCAAGCCGTACAAATTCAAGAAGGACGAGAGCAAGTTAAATATCAGGGAAATGGTAATGGTGGTTTAAACATCATCACACAACCGAAGCAACTTATACACGGTTATGGTCAAGGAAGTTTGGAAAAGTATCAAGCGCAAAATAATAAAGGAGAAAGTAAGGTTATAACTTATCCAAAAATTGTTGATGGAAATGATTGGAAAGTTCTAAATGTTCAAGCGATAAATTATGGAAGAGCTTCAAGGCAATCTTTACAATCACCACATCCAACAGTTAATACACTACCAGCTATGGTTGCCAACCAAAATCTTCCTATTGGTTATGATAAAAATTCTGCTGTTTATCTAATCAATCCAATTAAAAATGTACCAGCTTATCGCCACGTGTCTTCGCCTAAATACCAACAAGTTTTTGGTGTGTAAACTTGTGCTAATTTTAAAACGTTTTATACTCTATTTATTTTTTTATCAATAAAGGAATTTTAATAAACCACTCGCTCGTTCTCATTTCATCAAATTGATAAGTAATAATGTAAAGTGTGTAATTGTAATTTTGAAGGGACGACGTCAAATTAATCGATAGGGAAAATTTAATTTAAGTCTTGATCGGCAATATCCCGTGGATGGGCGCTAAAAGTAAAGACGGAAAGGCACAAAGGAGGGGAACGTGATCCCCGTAATGGTCCGATCAGGGCAACGTCTCCCATGAGCCTCACTTCATTATTGACCCATTTCGGAAGCTGATCGACAGATTCTCCCCGTTTTTTTACATACTCTTTATTTTATGGCGCGTCCGTCCGAGCGGCTTCAACTTACAAAATAAATGCATTAAATTCGCTCGTCAGCATTAACTATTCAAGCCGGAAGCCGATGATACAGAGATACTGTCCAAACATCGATTTGTTTAGAGAAATAGATAAACGTCGAATAGTATATATTGTGCTCTAGTTAATTCAAGGGAAATGAAAAATGAAAATAGATTAATTATTAAGGTGATATCTATTGTCAACTGTGCTTCTCTGATGGTATTCAAAATAGATCGAAACTGGTCCGTGGTTGTTATCGAGAGGAAAGCAATAATTACATTCTCTATTAAATTGTTGTTGCTTTAGCAAACTACGGACCGATTTCAATCTATTTTTATCACATCAGTATTGCATAGCTCAAGAACAGATAAAATAAATTTCCTTATTTTAAAAATTTTGATCTACTATAACTTCATTTAGTATTAATTTAAACACGGTTTTATAACAACAGTAAATCATTTTAAAAGTTATATGATTGAATACGCTACATTTCTGTGTAGACTTCATCGACACAATCGAGTCAGCAATGGCATATTAACCACAATTCACGTTACACATGCATACATATGCATTATTGAATACATGTAGAATGTAACGCATGCAAGCTATTCAACTATATAAATTATCAACATATGCCACGTACTAAACACTGCTGTTTAAAAAAAAACATTTTAATTAAAATCAGGATCTAATGTGGTCCATCAAGTTTATTAAAAATCTCTAATTGAATAAGTATCTAATGAAATGTAAATTAATTTTCTCTAATTAAAATAATCAATTTGTCTGATAATATTGAAATACCTCAGAAACTATTGATCATACCAAGAAAAATTAAAATAAAAAGTGTTTGTCTTGATCCAGCCACTAATATGAAATGAAAGAGAGGTGAATGGAAAAACTAAACACAATAAAACTAGAAGATATTTATAGTCCTTTTTTTATGAATGACCTTTTACACTAAAGATGAATGAGCTTTTTAGGAAATAGTTGTATATAAGCATGATAAAACTATGGTGAAAAATACTTCTTCTTTTCATAATAAAACACATTCAATCTATAAAATATGATGTATAGATAAGAGATAAGATAAGATGTCATATTCATGTCTATAGAAAGATCCAAAAGGATACAAAAAATAGAAGATGGTTTAGGAAAGCTGTAGATTACAAAAAAAGTAGGTCACGAACTTCAAGTAATTATGATAGAGCAATATTAGATGGGATTATGAATTGACTATTTATTTTAGGAAAGCTGCAGTTGGAAATTAAATAAAAAATTAGTTGCTGACCTTCAGTACTGCAGATGCCTCACAATTAAGCGAGAGGGAAAATTGCCGTCATACAAAGAAGTGGTCGCAATCTTAGAGACGAATCAAAGTCAAAAGAAATAATATTTAAATTATGAAAGAATATGTTGACGATATATCAAGTTTTTTTAAGATTTAAGCCTAACGCTGAAGTATTCATAAATTCTATAAAAAAACTTTGTATTTACTATGAATGTTAAAAAAACTAGAAAAGATTTTATTAGAAATTACAAAAATGTTATTTCAAATTAATTTAACCTTGTTAAAACTGCAATCTAAAATTGTAAACTTTAAAATTAATGATTATACAGTTATAAATTATTTTTGTAGAGATAACCAAGAAGGCGGCGGAGTTGCGATTATGGCGAGAAATGATACTGCTGTAAAACCCTTTAATATCCCAGTTGAATCAGAAAACGGTACATTTGAATATACCGCAAGCATTTTTGAATTTCAAGGTAAGAAGAGCGTACTCGTATCAATTTATAGGGCACCAAAAAAAAATTATAAATACTTTGAAATTAAACTCAATGAACTATTAAAATATCTAAATGGGAAATGTAATAATATTTTTCTTTGTGGGGATTTTAACGTAGACCTGTTATATAATACTAAGGAAAAGTTTAATTTACTTGGAACCATGAGTTCGTTTGGTATGGTACAGAGCAATTTTAATCCTACACGAAATAACAAAACACTTTTAGACGTTATCTTTACAAATACAAAAACTCAATATTCCTGTGAAATTATTTTCACGGAATTTTCGGATCACGATTCTATAGTAATAAATCTCGTACATAATGAAAATTCAAATTCAAAATTAAATGTCAAACGGCGCTGCTTCACAGAACAAAATAAACTTTACTTTGCTAAGTTGCTAGCCTCAGAGTGCTGGGAAGAAAGTTATAACGCTAAAACGCCAACAGAAAAATATAAATATTTTATTGATACTTTCCTTTGCCACTTTAATTGCGCATTTCCAGAAAAAAATATGTTTAAATAATCAAAATAAACGCACTAATTCTTGGATTACATTCGAAATTAAAACTATGTCTATAGACCTAAAACAATTACACTGGCAAATATAGGATGAAATAAAACACTATTTTCTATGTTTTTTTACCACTGTATATTAATGATTTTTACAACATTAATATACAGTGGTTTTTACCACTGTATATTAATGATTTTTACAACATTAATATACAGTGGTAAAAAAACATAGAAAATAGTGTTTTATTTCATCCTATATTTGAAAATGAAATACCACATAGTAACGGTCACCACAATCCTGTTTCTAATTACACTGGCTTTATAAAATCACAAACGACAATTCAGTTAAAGAAAAATATAATCAATTAAAAAAAGTTTATAACAAATTGCTTAAAGAGTACAAACAAAACTATTACGATAGTAAAATTAAACAATCTAATAATGTATGTAAAACCACTTGGGACATAATTAACGACAACACAAATAAAAAGCAAAACAATAAAAAAATTGAATTAATTATAGATGGCAAATTAGTAACTAAACCAGCCAAGATTGTAAATAGCCTTATTAAACATTTCTTTAAAGTAACTAGTTATCAAATTAACAATGATAGATATGTAATCAACGAACCAATTACTGAAATAAAATTTGATAGGCCTGAAATAACATGTTTAGATATTCTTAAAATCATAGCTTCTCTGAATAAAAAAAAATCTTGTGGACCTGATGAAATCCCTACACACATTATTAAATTCGTTGCCGACCTAATAGTCTACCCACTTGGTGACATTATCAATTGTTCATTCAAAACGGGAATATACCCAGATTGTTTAAAATTAGCAAAAACAGTTCCAATGCTTAAGAAAGGAGATAAACATGATATGGATAATTACAGAAGCATTTCTAACACTTCCGTTTTTGCAAAAATTATAGATAAAACCATGTGCAAGTTTTTAACTCAACATTTAATTAAATATAATATATTATCAAGCAGTCACCATGGTTTTAGGTCACAACGAAGTACAAGTACAGCAATCAACGAAACTGTCAATTTTATTATTCACGCTTTAGAGAAAAAAAGAAAAGTTGCAGGAGTATTCTATGATTTTAGTAAAACGTTTGATACGGTGAATCATGGAATACTTCTGGCAAAATTACGAACGTATGGTATTATAGATATAATGAACTCAATCCAATCATACCTTAGTAATAGGAGACACTATGTGTCAATCTCCGATGGCCTAAACACGTATGCCTCAGAAACCGTAGTTACTAACGAAGGCCTACCACAAGGGGGAATTCTATCCCCGGTTCTATTTTTAATTTACAGTAATGATATTGTAACTTCCTTAAAGAACCCTAATTGTGATCATCTACATGTTTGCCAATATGCGGATGATACAACGATTATTATCCAAACAGATAATATAGACTATACCACGAAACTAAGCGCTGAAACAACCATAAAAATGGAAGACTGGTCTCTTAGAAATAAGTTGAAATTAAATACTGCAAAATCGAATGTAATGGTTTTCTCACAGACGAGCACTAAAAACCCATCTAGCATATTGGTAAACAGCTCAAACAAATCTATCCCAGTAATAAATACTATAAAATTGTTAGGGCTATTTACAATTGATAATAAACTTACATGGGAGAGCCATATACGTCACGTTGAAAAAAAAACTAAACATAGTCCACTACGTACTTCTTAACTTAAAAAAGTTTGTGCATAAGAAATTACTGATAATTTATTATAATGGGTGCATCAAGCCATATCTAGAATATGGTTTGACAGTATGGGGCCCATCAACTCACTCAAATGATAAACTAATTATCCAAAAGAAGATCATCAGACTAATATCAAATGCCGAAACTCGAGAACATTGTAAATCCGCTTTTCAAATCACTAAAAGTGATGACACTTTACTCGCTATACCTGTATCACTTAACCCTCAATACATATGACGCAAAAATGTCTCTGAAAACAAACTCCGATATCAGCAGTAGCAGTATAAATTCTCGTAACTCCAATTCCCTCGCAATACCTTCTCACAAAACAGCACTGTATGAAAAAGAACCTCACTATATGGGTATTAAAATTTTCAATAAAATACCTAACCATATCAGAACCCTAAATAAAAGGAAAGATTTCAAATATGAAATAAAAAAACTGTTTTTAGCATCACCCTTCTACTCAATAAATGAATATTTCACAACCACCTTCACTTAAAACAATACCTAATTATTTATTAGGCTGTTTTGTGAGAATATTATTTATACCTCTCTTGAAATTACACCTAATTTTTACATTGTTAAGCACTAGATTATGTTAAGTTCTACATTAAGATTAATTTGGAAACTATACCTTTTTTAGATTGTTACGCATTAATTTAATTTTTTATTCTACCTTATGTTTATTATACATTTATTTATAACCAGGATGCACACATTTCTTGTTTATTTCTATATATATTGACTATGTAATACATTATATAATGTCTAAATACAAATAAATTATTATTATTATTATTGATGAAAAAAATGATTCTTCAGCTCCTTGAAACTTTTTAATTTTACACAAGACAATTATAAAATTATAAATTAAGGAACAACAGAAATATTTGTTACATATTGCAATTTTATGAAAATAAAAATATATATAAGGCATTTTCTGCTGTGATTCTTTTTAAAATCATCTTCTCTATTCTTTCTTTCTACTTCATGAATTAAGGAATTACCTTATAAGTCATAAGTAAAGTAAACATGCAATGAAAAACAGAATATCTGCTTTTTTTCTATTTTTTTTTCATGTTTTCTTCTATTTAATGAATAAATAACCAGACCTAGAAAAAATAACTTATAAAGCGTAAAACCTAAATAAACACATTTTTTAATTTTCTTTAAATTTTATTTTCACTAAAAACTCTTAAATGATTAAAATGCGCGCACATAAAAACGTAATCCACAACTTTTTTCTTTAATTTATTTTTTATTTCTAACTAGAAAAAAAATCTAATGAAGAACAAAAATTTAACATTGTATTTACTTAAAACGTTTGACAAATTTGAACATAAAGAAAATTAGAATAGATTTTTGTACAATCAAAAATAATTATAACCATAAATTAAAAGTCATGTTCCTCATCTTGAAACTTTTGCCGTACACAAAACAACAAAGTTATAAATTATGAGAAGAAGAAAAAATATTTATTGTTACATTTTGAAATAATATGACAGATAAGATTATTGCAATTTTTTGCGATGTGAAAAATAAAATGTATCATACCTTTCTTCCTTTTTGCTTAATAAATTTAAGAATAAACCTTGAAAATTCCTTATAAAGAATACAACCTAAATAGCATCTCTCATACCTCTCTTTAAAAATTTCTACTCTTTAGTACTGATATAATAAGAAATCAAATATTCTTATTAATAATTTTAATAATAATTTTCCATCTCATTCGTTTCCTTCGTCATATTAATTTAATTAAAAGAAAACCAAATCCAAAAAATCAATTCTATAAAGCACTAAAAATACACTTTTTATTTCCATAATATTTTATCATTACGCAAATCGCTTTATTGATTTAAATACTACTGAAAAACAAGGTCTTGTTTTTCCCATCTCTTTTTCTTCCTTCTTTTCTATTTCTACCAAACAAATCAAAAATCGAATCTGGAGAAAAGATCTGAGGAAGCGTAAAGTTTGTCTTTACTCAAAACGCTTAAGAACATTCAGTGCCAAAAAAATTACTTAAGATTTGCTAGAATTTCCTAAAAAAATATCTTAAATTAGTTTAACGTTGTAAAAATTGCAATTTTAAATTTGCTGAAAAAAATTTAAACTAGGTTGAGAGTACGCTTATTTATTGTATCATATATCAGGAATATAATTGGTAAAGGGTACGATATGTTGAGTCTGCTAGGTCAATGTATTAAATATTGGTATAGGTCGGGAGTGCGCTACGACATCATAAAATTGATTGAGATTGATCAAAACAAGTCTGAACTAATATATTAAATCTTGTAGTAGGTTAAAAATAAGCATGCCAGGTAAATGAAAAAATAATATTTTAATCTCACCTCTTTTTCGTCGATTTTCTTAAATTCAACTTAATCAGACCTCAAAGTTAGAAAAATTATTATGCAGCATAAGATCTGAATAAATACACGTTTCCCCTTTTTCTTTAAACTTTTGATAGTTAAAAGTGTGCTGGCGTAATATTATCTTTGTTGAGATAGGCCAGGAACACGCTAGGGTAATATAGAATTTATTAAAGTGGATCAAGTACACTGGGTTAATAAATTATATATTACGGTGGGTCAAGATTCTTCTTCTTAAAGTACCTTCTCCATTCAATGAAGATCGGCAACAATTCTGGCAAATTCGTCTCTGTCTTAGGCTATTCTTAGCAGAGTGTTTGAATCTAAGCCTGTCCAATCCCTTATGTTTTTCAGCCAAGAGCACTGTCTACGTCCAGGACCACGTTTTCCGTCAATCTTACCCTTCATAATCAGTTGTAGGAATCTGTATTTGACCTGTCTTATGACATGGCCAAGGTAAGCAGTCTTTTACTTTTTTAGGGTCTCGAGAATTGTTCGGTCCTTGTTCATTCTATGTAGGACCTCTTGGTTGGTGATATGATCGGTTGTTATACCCACATCTCAAATGCTTTCAGCTTGTTAATACTGGTGACTTTTAGCGTCCAGGCCTCGACTCCATGTAGTAACGTGGAATACACATAACACCTAACGAAGCTAAATCTTATGTTTAAGTTAGGTGTTCTGTCGGTTAACAGGTTCCGCATTTTAATGAAATTGGCTTTATCTTGCTCCATGCGGGATCTAATTTCTATCTCCGGATTCAGATCCTTGCTGATCAAACTTCCTAGACATTTAAATTTTGTGACTTGCTCTATTGGTAAGCCGTATATATTTATGTTGAAGTAGTTGTTCGGATTGCGACTTATTTGCATGATCTTTATTTTTGAGATATTAATCCTCAGTCCCATTTCGTCATCGGAAGTCGATATGCTGTTGATTAGGCGCTGCAGCCCTTCAGGGCTGTTTGCGATTATCACTGTGTCATCGGCATATCTTAAGTTGTTTATGAGTTTTTCATTGACTTTCAGACCGTCTTCTGCTTCGTCCAAAGCGTTTTGGAAGATAACTTCTGAATATATATTGAAGAGCATGGGACTAAGAACAAGAACACACCCTTGTATGACACCACTTCTTATAGGTACGGTGGTTTCCAGTTTGACAGATACCACTTGCTGTTCATAAAGATTCTGTACGATTTTTAGATCTTGTGAATCAACACATTTTCTTTCCAGCAGTTCTAATAGTGTGGTGTGATTGATACAGTCAAAAGCGTTTGTATAGTCTATGAAACACAGATATACTACCTTCCGTTGATCTCTGCATTTTTGTAGCAGGACAGACAGTGCGAATAAGGCCTCCCTGGTACCCATTCCTTCCAAGATTACGATTGAATAATTATATAATAAAATAGGTAGAGGTCGGTAGTGCGCTACTACAAAATAAAGTTTATTGAGTTTGGTGAGGAGAACGCTAGACCAATATATTAAATCTTGAATTCGATTAAAAATACACATACTAGGCAATTCTCTCATCTCTTTTTCATCCAATTTTTTTTATTTTGCTTAATCAAACACCAATATAGAAATCATTAAGGTAGGTCAAAAGTACGTTGAATGAATGATTTATATAGTATGGTAGGTCACAAGTATGCTGGCGAATTGTATTATATATTGGTGTAGGTCGGAAGTGCGTTACGGCAATATAAACTTTATTGAGTTTGGTCAGGAGAACGCTGAACTAATACATCAAATCTTGTAGTTAAGTATACACTTATCATTATTGAAACAAATTTTTCCTCTTACCTCATTTTCAATCATATCCTTTTGTTATACTTAATCAAGTCCCACATATTGGCAAAAAACTATTTTTCATAAAATCTCAATAAAAATACTCTCTTCTTTTTCTTTAAACTTCTATTTTACTCAATACTCTTGATAAATTAAACACTATAAAGAAAGAGATTTTTCCTAAATAAATCGGAAACCATATTCAAGAAAATAATGTTATAAAGTGTAAAACTTAGATGATTGTTTCTTCATTATTAAAAAAAAAACTTTGTGTTCATTCAAAACGATTAAGAAAGTTGAAAACTAAAGTTTGAAAAAGTTTTAGTAGAATTTATAAAAAATTAAAAATTAAACCGAATTGTAATCAACTTGTTATTTTAAAACAATCTAAAAATACCTTTAAAAAAATGCAGAAGGAAAAAAGTATTGTTTCATTTTTCAATATACGAGAGACATGAAATAGCAAAATTTTTATCGTGGAATTTGAATTGTGTAAACAGTGTTCAAAATAATTACTACCTTTTTAGATCCTTCAAATTTTATCAAAAAAATTCTAAACAACTAAAACTTTATAATAAGTATATGATTAGATTTTGTAAGAAATGTATACTGAAATTAAATAAAAAGTTTATGCAGCTTGCAAAATGTTTAAGTAGTTAAAATAATATATTAACTGATGAAGCTGTTACATATTGAAGATTCATATTCCCTTGGACACTTACATTTTCAAAACACTTTATTATTGCTTCTTTCAAACCCAACAATTTCTTCGGCTGAATAAGCCACAGTGTGGCGAAAAAATTGTTGCGTTTTATATAAGCAATAATCAAGTGTTTTAAAAATTTAAGTGTTTTTTTTACTTCAACAACCAAACAAGTTAAAATAAGTCAATAATACTTTGGCAAACTTTTTTCCGACTTACACGACTCAAAAATTTATGAATAACAAGGTTCTAACATTAAGGTTAAGAATAATCTGGCATTATATATTATTTTACCAATTTGGTTTTCTTCCCCACAGATCAACTTCCCTTCCACTCACTATCCTAGTATAAAATTTTCAAACATCCCACCTTGAAGGCAAAGCCTCAGCAGCACTATTTTTGGATGTCCAGAAAGCGTTTTACTTAGTATTGCATCAAGGCTTACTATACAAGTGCCACCTCCTAAATATCCCTCCTCAAATCATTTACATTATTAAACAATTCCCCTATAATAGATCCCTAAAAGTCAAAATGCATAATTCATTCTCGTCTTCCTTTACTCCCTTAAGGTTCTCCTCGCTCACCTCTGTTATATAACATTTTTTGTGCTGATATCTACAACCCTGATCCTATCCACTTTAATCCATCGAAATACCTACTGCAATTTGCAGATGAATTTGCCCTAATCACACATGCTCCCACATTACTAAAAGCCCTCCAATTTCTCCAAGAGCTTATTGTCTCCCTTCAACGATGGTTTGCAAAATATCGCATTAAAATCAATCCCCACAAATCACAGCTCCCAATCCCTTATCATCGCAGCAATAATTCACCTCACAAAGTCCATATTTCCCAATCTGCGATCCCTCTGTCAGTTTCCATTAAGTACTTGGGCATAACCATAGATCAAAAAATTAATTTTAAAAAAACATACAGCCATAACAAAAAGCAAAATTACTTCTAGGGCAAAATGCTTTAGAAGTTTAACTTACAAAAACAATGGTATTAATACCAGAACCGCCGTAAAAATTTACAAGATGATCTGCCGCCCACTACTTGACTATGGTTGTACCTCTATCCCAACCTCAGTAATCCAACCTCCCATAATATTAAAGTTAACGAGCGAGCATCCCTTCGTACGCTAACAAAACTCCGTCATCCTCTTAATTCTCTACACAATCCCTCCAATTAGCTCCTATATGATACTACTTTAGTTATCTCCATCCTAGAACGTCTTCGATTCCTATCAGAAAATTTCTCCAAAAATCCTTCCACATATTATTCCTATACAGTCATCCTAAAAACCCAGACATAATCCTTAAATTTAAAAACCCACATTCTACCATTTTTGATTTGATTTCATCATTTCATGCATCTACTCATTAAAGTCTGGCGCCATATGACTGGACAAAACAAGGCAGAAAGACCTCTGGTCGATAGCCGTTTGACAGATTAATACATTAACACCTCATTCATTATTCATCATTTTAATGTAAATATGTACAAACATTTGTCAATAAATATATATTATTACTATATTTTTTATTGAGCTAGGATAATATAGAATTTATTAAAATAGGTCACGAGTCTGTGGGCCAATAAATTATTAGGATAGGTCAAGAGTACGCCTCAATATTATTAATGGCAAACAATTGTTGTCTGGATTTACTTCAAAACCATACAAAATTATGAATTTGAAAAATGTATATAAAAGTAAATCATTAGATTTAAAAAAAAATCATGCAGAAATTTGGTTTAAAATTTTTACAGCTTGGAAATAGTTTATAAAAACGTAGCAAGATAATTCAAAAAAATGCATACAACCGTTTATCTAATAATTTGCTAAATTGCAATACAATAAATATTACGGATGTGTTTTTTAATTGTTCTGTTGTGAAAATTCATATTAAAATTGAAGGAGCTGGCTTCAAAATTAATGTTTATGTAAACTTTAATTCCTCAACTTTATCTTGCCGAAATATAATATTTATTGAAGTAGGTCAGGATTAGGCTATGATACTCTAGAATAGATTGAGGTAGATCAAAAATACCCTTGGCCAATGTATTATATATTGAGTAGATCAAGAATACACTAGGATAATGATCAATATATTGAAGTTTTTGCCAAGTTTACACAAAATATTTTAAATATTTGAAACTATGAAGAAAAAGATCATTCTTCTTATATAAAGAACTTAATAAATCAGTAACTAAATGAAAATAACACACAGTTTATTCCTTACTTCAATTGTTTATTGTTAGATGTGCATTCATTCACAAGGTAAATATTATAACAGTTTGTTATTGATAATGTTCACCTTGTGAACGAAATGTAGATCTAACACTTAATAAACAAGTGAAGTAAAGAATAAACTGTGTGTTATTTTCATTTGCAAAACACTTCACGTAAACTCAAACCAACAATAGTAATCAGTAACTATATTAAGAAAACCTGAAATAATACAATTTTTAAATTTTCTTGAAGCTTTGCGTTCATTCAAAATTTAATTAAGATTTTAGTCAAATTTAGAAAAATTTACAAATTAGTTTATATTCCAATCAATAATTTGTTGAAAGAAGTTAAAACCACAAGTTATCAAACAAAAAGTAAAATTGTAATATATGTAAAAAAAATCAGTAATGTTTATTGTCACGTTTTGCAATAATATAGAGAACACAATTAAAAGTTATAAAATGCATTATGTATTTTGTGTAATATTAAAATATTATACTATCATTTCGAATCTTTTGTTTATCACTTAGGGATATTTTAGATTATAATTAGAAACATAAAAGAAGCATATTAGATTTAGTAATAAATTTATTTCATATGGGAATTACTCAGCATAAAATTTAAACAGTTTAAAAATAAAAGTAAAAAGAAATACATTCCGCATTTATTTAATAACCTTAAAAATTCTAAATTGTAGAATATATAAAAATACTTAAATTAAATTTTACAAAGCCCGAATACTCAAATTATTATTTACAGATTAGAATATATAGAATATTTTTTAAAGAGCTAAGTATTTCCTAAAAACTTTCTAAATATTATTGATTGAGATAGATCAAAGGTACGCTACAATTATATACTGTTTATCACGATAGGTTAGAAACACGCTAAGCGGTCAAAAGTATGCTAGAATATTGTAGAATAAATTAGTAGGTCACGAGTACGCTGAATTAATGTATTATATATAATTTAAAATCAAGGTAAATCATAAACATCTGAATCAATCAATTATATTTTGAGATATGTGGAGAATGCGCTAGCATAATATTTAATTTCGGTCGGGAGTAATTCTTGGGGTAGGTTAAGAGTACGCTAGATATTATTGAATTTATCCAGGCTGCTTTTGAGTATGCTGGATCAATATTTTAAGTATTAAAATATGTAGAGAAAACACTATAATAATGTGGAATTAATTTATGCTGTATCGATAGATTTAATACTGCTGTGTAATATAGTATAATTTATTGGGATAAGTTAACAGAAAAGTATAATAATATGGGATTTATATATGCTGTGTCAATAAACAATATATTTAAATCTATTCAAAAATAGGTAAGGCTAATATTCACTCCAAACAGTTGATAATTTAAAATGAAATAAGAAGTTTTACTTTATAATTTATTATGTAAATGGAATATTTTGAAACAATAGATTAACATATTTTATCATATTTGTGTAAAGATTTTCTTTGGGGTCTAAAAACGAAGCTTATACCTTTTCGTCGTAGCTGACTTTAATTAATGTTGTTGTCAATATTGGAGATTTTTAACACTTTATAAATTGGTTGATTGAGTTACGTGAAGATCAAATTAATTTGATAAATAAAGCACTAATAACCTTTCTTCACAATTTTATTTGATTAACCAAATGTACATTTCAGTGCTAATCCATTGATAATGGTCACTTTGTGCCCGAAATGTACATTTGGTTAATCATGAAATTAATTAAAATGAAGAAAGGTTATTAGTGCTTTATTTATCAAATTAAACACTTTATGTTTGATAATGACTAGTTGATAGTCGAAACTATAGTCACGTGTATTTTTATTAAATAAAAGTGGTAAAACAAAGTGATCCTGTTTTCTTTCTCCAGTGTATTCAAGATGTACCACAAAGTAAACGCCTCCACAATTAAACGTGTAAATGTTTTAATTACGAATTGCTATATCAGAGTGCTCGATCTGGCTAAATTAAAAAAAACTTGATCGGGTCATAATACCGTGTGTTTCTATAAGAATTTCGGAATTATAACGCTCTGTAGGATTTATTACGTAAAACTTAAAATCCTAATTAATATATTAAATGAAAGAGCAACTGAAATAGTTCTGTTTGTTAGTATATGCGTGCACTAGAGGGCGCTAGTAGCAAAAATGGCGACTAGGAAACAAAGAGTTCTTTATGTTATGCAGATTTCAAAAACCGAATCTGTAGTTACTGTGCAACGTGCTTTCCAAATTAAGTTCAGATGTGATTCCCCAAGTGATAGTAACATCCGTAGATGGTATCATACCGGCTGCAAGGAGAAGCGTACTGGACGACCAAATGTTTCTGAAAAGAGTGTTAAGCAAGTGAGAGAATCTATTATACGTTGACCGACAAAATCAGTTCGAAGAGCTAGCTGTGAATTAGCAAATACTAAACTGAGATCTGAACTGAAATATCGACTTGACAGTCGTGTAACGAAAGGTGCTCATATTGAACACTTATAAGATTTTACGTATAATATAACTGTTAAAGTTGCTGTTTCATTTAATGTATTTATTATAATTCTAAAAACCGGTAAAATACAGCTTCGAAATGAGTTTTTGGATCCTGAAAGGCAGGAACCCACAAGGTCATTTTTATGTATTTCATTTAGCATAAATCACCAAAGGACTTAGCTGTTATCTTGCAATAGAATCCTAAGTATCCATAAAAAAATATGTAAAATTAGAAAACAACAAAAAGAATAAATAAGGTTATATTTTGGAAAACGAAATATAGAGGCAGGGCCAATTTTTTATGTTTCAAAATATTGAAGAATTATAAAAGGTGTAAAAGAAGTAGTTAAAATTATTTCAATTGGTGTACCTTCAAAAACTACCACTGTAACAAAAAAACCTTTTAACTGCAGCACTAAAAGAATTAGTGCTGAAGTTAATAGGTTTTTTTTCGTAGTGTCTTCACACAATACACAAATCATGGGCCACCAGTCAACTTTTTTAAGTTTCTGCATTTTGCTAAAGTTTGATTTAACTGCAGTTTATAAGAGATGTGGGCCTTTTTCTGGGCTATTGGTTTTCTGTGAAAGGACGAAGGGCTATTTGGAAATGGACTTTCCTTAAATCTTAAATCGTTTGTTTTTCATGTTGTTCAAACAAAGTTATTAGTGTGTTTCATTTCTAATCAACATGTAATGAAGTAGAAGCCTTCAACATCAACAACGTTTGTTCTCATTCTAGGTGTGTTATCAGTATTATTTCTATAGATATAAGTAATAGAAGTTACAACAGGGGTTTCCAAAGTTTGCAAAAAGTCCACCAATTTGGTCCAGTTGACTTTTATAAATGCACGGAAGGTACTCACAATTCCCAAGGTATTATTTATATTGCAGTTAACATATTCTGGGAATAGGAAGTATTTAACAGCATAAAGAGAAGAAAGCTATAATATCTAAGACATGTAATGAGAGGCCAAAGATATCAGATGCTCAGAATGATCATTCAGGGTAATATTAGGGGAAAAAGAACATTGGCAGAAGGAGAATTTAGTGGTTGTGGAATTTGAGGGATTGGTTTAAATGTAGTTCCCTGAAACTTTTCCGTGCAGCTGTAAATAAGGTGGTAATGATGATATTCAGCCTCCAGTATCAGACAAGATCAGAAAAAGAAGATGCTCTTGGAAATGAATCAACCAATCAACAAGAAGAGTTATTAAGAAATTGTAACATATTGGCTTTAGGTAGTCCAATTTTAAGATCAGGGTGAATTTTTTTCTTAAACATTATTGTTGGAATATACACCTATTATTTAGTTGGATTAATGATATCTTCTGTACTTATGAGAATTTCTAAATGGTGCTTTCCTTTACCAGCAGCTACTGTTTAAAAACTTTGCAGTTGTGATGATTCATATTTGTTAAATAAAATGATGTGTGTAAATTAATGCTTTTGGACAATCTGTTCTAAGAGTTTAAACAATGATTTATATTCTCTCCGCTTCAGGAGTCTTTGAATACCATAGTCGTCCAAATTAAGCGATGGTTTAAATTAGGCTACATTACCCAATGTGTAAACTCCGTCACATCACAAAATAATAATTATGATACTTTCTGATATGACGGAGCAAGTTAATACAAAAGGTGGCGTGACTGGAACTACAATAATATCCAATGATTAATATCTATAATGGAAAGCCGTTTAAACTATTTAAAATAATATATTATAAAAATAAGATAAATACTACTAATTAAAAAGATTATTCCAATAAATAATAAAGCTATTATGTTGAAGTTAACTATGATTAAATATAAAATTATTCTTGGGAAATCTGAATATTTTTAATAGCATTTTATAAATCTGCTCTCTCTAGCTTAAACGTTTCAAGATTAGTGGCGTGGCTGGTTATGATTTTGAAAATGTTGGGCATTACAAAAGATTGATTAGGATGATTTAATTAGGACTCCCTTGTTCACAACAGTTAGAGATTTAATCAGTGTAGCGCACTTGAAAAGGGAGAACATTCCGTATTATAGAGTTTTAATATTTCTCGTGTACGTAGAAGTAAATATACGCTTTAGACCAAGGATATACATTAATGGTTTATTAGAAGAATTTTAGAACAAAAATACTAAAGGTATTCATAAATAATATAATTAAAAATTCTCCATGAAACTACCTTTGCTACCCGCAGGTAATTAACTATATTTATGTGTCGCCTTTCCCATGTTGATTGTTACCAGTGGCGTAGGTAACATTAAAAAAATTCCAATAATTATTTCACCCTCACTGGCATCCACTCGTTGAATTGAAACAAAGCTTTCCTTACCACTTTAGCGCTATTTGATCAATCGGCGCGGCAGTTGTATAATTTCGAAACGTTTGCGGTTGTTTACACATGAATATTTGATGTCATGAATATTAGACGAAAGAGTTTCGTATGAAATCGAACGGAATGTTAATGAGATCCAACAGGCGATATATTGAAAAATTCTGAACGGCCTTTGAAGGGTCTCCCGAGCGATATAATAAAAATTCAGAAGATTCATTCAGATATTTTTCATCAGGCCAAGCAGCCGAGCACCGGAAAGAGCGCGAAGGGTGAACCTGGCGGAAGCCCCTCGCCAACAAATCCCGCCAATACGGCGGCGAGCTGGCTTCAGGCCGCGCCCCCTGTTTTCAGGCCGCGCCCACTGTACCTACCGTCCTCGGACGGTTTTCCCCACCCACACGCGGCATATCCCGGGGAATGAAGAACATATTCACAATTCAGTATCAAATCAGTACTCATTAAATAAACAGTGCAGTGCGTCAGTGTGGAGACCTTCTGGGTGCAGCAGCAGCATACCACATAATGCTCAACAATCTGGGCTCTGTCGGTAAGTTAGTGGGGGCCACTAATTGGCGCTAAAGTCTTTAGTGATTCAGCGTACTAACGATAGGCTAGTTAAATGGGGCTAAATTGAAGCTGCCTCGCCCTCATTAGGCCAATATTCCTGGCTGGCTCCGGTAGGCCATGCAATTAAGGGCACACGCGTCCTCATCCCATTTTCCCAGATCGTCACGATACACTCGCTCTTTAATACTTTCAGTTCATATCCGAAAACGTGATCATGCTGATCTGTCCCAGATCGGGCGCCCGTTGTTGCTGCTGCTAAGTTGTTGTAACGTTTTACCTCTAGTGCTGGTATACTCGTGATACCGTCGGTGGTATGTTGAACTGTGCCTAAACCAGTTTTTTTCCCCTTCAAAATGAACTAATCTTTAGTGAGTGTTAGATGTATTATCTGAATTTTTATGATGATGGTAGGTATGTATCTCTTAGGAGTACATTAAATTTTGTTACAATACATATATTAATATTAAAAATGTGTACCTAGGCATAGAAACAATTGACAAATTGCTTTGCTTAAAATCAAGTGTTTCCTTATTTAGATCAACGATAAATTTATAGAAACTTATTTGGAAAATATTGAATTGTTACATTTCTAACCAAAAATTCTCAATTTTTAAATTTTTAGAATAATGAAAATTTAGCTATAGGTAACAGAATCAATGAATAAATTCTAATATGTGTGAAAGTTTATTATTTTAGAGTGGTAATAAATACAATTTTATATTTAGATGATAATTATTTGAGCTTCACAAATGATATCCTGTTGTTGCTTTATTATCTTTAAAAATTCAATGTCATACAAATTTAATATTTTGTATTTCATATGAGAATCAATTCTACGTTATTAATATTTCAAGAATTTTCGATCAGGGATATCAAATTGTTTTAAATGTTCAAACAATTTTAGAAAAAGTAGCAATTAAACAAATCTGTATTAAAAAAGCTTGTTTGAAACTTTTTTCAAAAAAACACATTTCAAAAATTGAATTAATATTTTTTTCCCATTTTTAATTTCATGTTTTCTTTAATGTGATTAAAAAGTCTCACTAAAACTACGGCTTCTCCAGATTTATTTCAAAACACATTTTCAAATTTGGAAAACATTCCATATTATTGTTTTGATTTTCAACCAATAAAACTCAATTTTAAAAATAAGTTCAACAAAGAATATAATTTTCTACAACGAACTAAAGGATTTTAATACATTTTATTAGTCAACAAAGATAATTTACATAATAGTGTTTTCTCGAAAGTAGTCTAAAAATTAAATGACATTAATTTTAAATTTAACAATTGAATAATTTTTGCTCAGGTGTATCAAATTTTATGGATCTGAACGATTTTAGAATCCGAATAAAAAAATTGCAATTAATGAATTAATAGCTTCAATATTTTATGTGTTGTAAACTATTTTAGATTAAAAAAAATATACTTTTACTTAGTTAATATCACAATGTAACATTGTGATATTAACTTAGTAAAAGTATATATATTTTTTTTTCATCTAATTAAAATGTATCACGAAGTAAGTGCCTACAACTTCAATCACTTGTATTTTAGATTCATTATTTTTGTCACGAAAAAATTTGAAAATATGGAAAACATATTTATTATATTACGGATGTTAATAAATAAATACATTTTCTACAAAGTAGTCTAAAAGTTAAATGACATGCCACTTAATATATTCATTTTTCATATGACAATAAATTTCGCTTTATTAATATTTGAAGAATTTTTGATCAGACATATCAAAGTTTTTGAAGGTATAAAAAGTTAACAAATCTGTATTTAAACATACACTTATTTGAAGCTTTTTGCAGTAAACACTTTTTAAATATAAAAAATACGTTGTTTTCTGAAATTTTCAAAATTTAAAGTTTTTTTTCTTAATGTATTTAAAAATTCTCGTCTTAAGGTGGTAACCTTAGCTTTAAATTTTGTCACAAAAAATGTTTAATGCATTAAAGAAGAAATTAAACATTTGGAAATGTAAAAAAATACATTTTCGAGTGGAAGATCATTCGTAAGAGTGAACTCCGTCCTTCTACATACAGTCAAAATTATTTGTATATATTTTCTTTCTTACATTGTTAGTAAAATTGTATATTTATTTATGTAATTCATGTTAGATATAGATTAAATACAATACAATACAGTTTTTTAATGGATTTTTAACTACTAAAAATGAGGGCAATTAATCAAATTTTATTTAGATAAAAAGATAAAACATTTTCTACAAATTAGTCTAAAAATATCAGCTTTTTATATTTCTTTTTCATATAAAGAAATTAAAAAATTAACAAATCTCTTTAAAAAAATAACTTAGATAAGAGCTTTTTTTTTAAAAAAAAACACGTTTCCAAAATTAATTTAACCTGTTTATTCTTTTTTAGTTTTCCAACCTTTTATTTTTTCAAGCTTATTCACATTTATTTTTTAATGAAACATTTGAATACATTAAGAAAGATATTTAAAATTTTGTAAATCTAAAACAACATATTTATTATAGTATTTTATAGATTTTCAACTTTATACTAAATATTAAAGTAATTAAACAAATTTTGTAAAATTATTTAATAAAAGATAAAAACATCTTCTGCAAATTAGTTAAAAATTAAATAATATGTGAATTAAAATATCTGTTTTTATATGAGAATCAATTTCGCTTTATTAATATTCAAAATTTTTTGATCAGGCATATCAAACTTTTATTAATGTTAAATTATTTTAGAATTAGCATAACAAAATAATTAAATTGGTTAAACGAATGTTCATTTGAAGTAATAGAAAACAAATCTTACAAATATGATTTTAGATTTTCAATTTTTTATTTTTTTTTCATACTATAGTTTCTTTAGATTTTGCAATGTTTTTATAATAAGGCTCATAAAAAATATAAGTCAACGTCAGCATATTCTGATTATTTAATTTTTCAAAATTTAAGAAACCAGTGTAAAGACCTAAGTAGAAAGCTGTATCATAATTACATATTCAAGATTGAGTGTAATATTAAAAATAATTCGAACAACTTTTGGTCTTTTATTAAAGAAAAAAAGGAAGTCAAAGGTATACCCGTTATAATGAAATATAAGGGCCGAACTAGTACCAATATGCTGCAAACAGTTGATTATTTTGCAGAACATTTTGCCGATTCATATATAACTGATGTTGATGAAGTTCCCCAATTTATAACTGACTCATCTATAAATTTTAATTATAAATTCAGCGTAAGTTCGTCTGAAGTATTTGAAGCAATTAACAATTTAAAATGTACTTCCACCTGTGGTCCAGATGGAATTCCCAGTATGTTTCTAAAAAATTGTATCTATGCACTAACTTGTCCAATCACCCTTATATTTGATATGTCAATTAAGCAGGAAACATTTCCCAATTTATGGAAACGGAGTTATCTAACACCTGTTTTCAAATCTGGCAAGATTGATGAAGTCACAAATTACAGGGGTGTATGTCTACAATCGGTGATTCCTAAAATATTAGACCTAATTCTATCGCAACAGATGCGTTGGTTATGTAAAAATTATATATCAGATCAGCAACACGGTTTTCAGAAGGGAAAGTCTACCTTAACCAACTTAATTTTGTTAGAAAATTTTGTGTTGGAAGCTTTTGAGAATCGGAATCAAGTTGATGTTATTTATACTGATTTCTCAAAAGCTTTTGACAGGGTTAGCCACAAGATATTAATTAATAAACTTATTGTTATTGGTTTCAACCCTAGCATTGTTAATTGGATCAGAAGCTTTATTTCAGATAGAAATCAATGTGTTAGAGCCAACGGTGTAGTGTCTAAAGATTTCAAGGCCAAGTCGGGGGTACCTCAAGGATCTCATTTAGGTCCCATTTTATTTAATATTTTTATTAATGATATAATTTCACATGTACATTTTTCTCAAATTTTACTTTATGCAGATGATATTAAATTATTCGAAACAATAAAAAAAAGCACAGATCATAACTCACTGCAACACGATTTAAATGCTATATTTAAATGGTGCGTAAATAACAACTTACAGTTAAATATTGCTAAATGTAAATGCATATCATTTTCAAAGAACAAATCTATCCTTGACTTCACTTACTCAATAAATCACAAACATCTTGAACGAGTTTCAGAAATAGATGATCTTGGCGTAACACTCAACACGAAATTTTGTTTTCAAAATCATATTAATAAAATAACAAATAAGGCAATGAGAATGCTAGGGTTCCTATTTAGAGTTGGCAAGGACTTTTCGGTTAGTACATTAAAATTATTATACTGTTCTTTTGTTCGTTCTATCTTGGAGTACGCGTCTGTGGTTTGGAACCCTCATCAATTATACCTGAAAACTAAATTAGAAATGGTACAAAGAAAATTTTTAAAATTTATTGCTTTTAAATGGGGAATTCCATCAACCTCAATAAATCATGAATCTTTAACTAGCCGTCTTTACATCCAATCGCTTATTAATAGACGATTTTTCGCTGACATGTGTTTTTTATATAACGTTTTAAACAATCGCATTGTTTGTCAAGAGTTACTATTTAAAATACATTTTTGGGCAACATGTGTGAATACTAGAGCAAAAATAATATTTAGGTATAATTTTTCTAGAAGTAATTTTGGTAACAATAGTCCTCTTGGAAGATTAATGCGATTGGGAAATAAACTAAACGAAGCTACGTCATTTCCAATTTTCTCAGTCAAATATGTCCATTTTAAAAAGTATCTGTTTAATGTCAATATTAATGATTTGTTAGTCAATTAGTATAATGTTTAATTTAGGTAAATCAAGTAACCATTGTAATTATGTTTTAGTTTTAATTTTTATTTCTTTATTTTCATTTATTATTTTGGATTTATAATTATTTTGTGTCGCTGTTTATATTATTTAGAATATTTTTTAATTTATTTAGCCATTGTATAAAAGGGTATAGCCCGTTAATAAATGAATTATTATTATTATTATTATTATTATTTTTTTATGAAATATTTTTAAAGCATTAAAGGAAAACAATAATTTGAAAATTTGAAACATGTTTATTACACTATAGATTACTAAACATAAACACAATCAATCAAATAATAGATAAAGAATTTATTAAACACTTGGTTTCACTGTTTTTTAAATATTTAATCAACTACGATGAATTAAATTCTTACTTAACCCGTGGTGAAACCAAAGATCTTCTAATTTAGAATTCTGAGAATTCATTGACATTATGGTCTATAATTATTCATATTAGTTAATTTTGTTTATTTTTCTTTTTTGTGTGACGCACTTTCTTTGTTGTATATTAGTATTTTTGATTTTAGAGAAAAATGAAAAACTTATTTATTTATTTATTTATTCGGAATAAACAGATATGTTACTTGTACTTGGATTTTGCCAAGGAAATTGTTTCGAAAATGTAAGGTTGTATAGGGAAATATTCTAAAATTGCCACAAAATATTTTCAAGTACTGAAAGATATCTTCGAGAAAAAAATATTTGATGAAGGAGACACAATTACTTTTTTGGGACTTTATTTATTTAAAGATTTACTTCTGTAAGATTCCCGTGCGATTTGTACAAGGTGGCGCAAAAGTAATGTTATAGTTTGAATTGGCTGCCATTTTGTTATAAATGTAAAAAAAGAGTTTTATGTTCATCAAAGGTTTATTTGAAAGTGTATTATTGGTTACAATTCTTGGAAAAAGTTATATCGCTCAAATGGCCACCTCCTGAGTTTTGCTCGTTTTACGGCATTTTGAATTGTTACTCGCAAAAAATCAAGCTCCAAATTAGCGATTTCTTCTTCAATGTTAACTTTCAAGTCTTGCAAGGTTCATGGTTTGTTGTGGTAAACGCGAGATTTTAAAAAGCACCAAAGAAAGGAGTCTGGTGCTGTTAGATCTGGCGATCTGGTCGGCCAGTTCAATTCTCCAAAATGGAGAATGGAGAACTCGACCTGGAAATTGGTGTCTCAAAATCTCCATAGTTACCCGAGCTGTTTAGGCGGTTGCTCCGTCCTGTTGAAACCAACAATGTTTGAGACCCAATGCAGCAACTTGCGGCAAAAAAACTCTTTTAACATCTGTCTGTAACGCTCGCCATTTATGGTTACGGTAGCGCCATCGGCGTTTTCAAAAAAATAAGGACTAATCACTTTTTCACTGCAAATGCCGCACCAAACAGTCACTAAATAGATCTTCTTGCATTACATGTGGATTTTCTGTTCGAGCACATGGAACTTGGTGACACGGAAAACGACGACAAAATTCACGTTACGTTAAAACAACTGATTTAAAATTTGTCAAATAAGCATTAACAATATATCCACGATCTTGAGATGTGTATCGCTCCATGGCCTGTTGACAACTAATTCTCTATATATTTACATCATAAATCTCAAAGTACACTGACATTTGGCGCTTTCTGCAAAAATGGCGACCAATTAAAACTATGACATTACTTTTGCGCCACCTTATATATGGAGGAAGAGATTTTAAACGCTGTGAAAACAAATCCCAAAATAAGCATTAGATGCTTGGTGCTTGATTTACCTACTTATAAAATCAGTATCCAGAGAATTATTAAAGAAGAATTGCTCTATCTATATTATATTCAACCGATGCAGGATATCTTACCTACTGACTTTCTACAAAAGGTTTTTTTTTAGATTTTATTGAGGATTTGCCATTAGATTTAGAAGAGATGTGTGTTTTTGGAGATGATGGAGCACTCCACCATATTTTCAATGAAATGTTCAAAACTACCTAAATAATACCTATAGAGACCAATGAGTAGGCATACGACTATAAAGTAACTGTAATAAAATAAATTCTCTTTCCATAAAAATAAATGATGATTCGTATGATTTTTTGCATTACCAATATTATATACTATTATTATTTTAAATATAATGACGACCATTTCCCATATTAGAAAACTTTACCAATCGTCTTGGATTCAAACCCATAATCCCAGTCCTACTCACTGTGTCATTGGTGTCCCTAGTTCAAATATTTTGTTCAGTCAACTTTTCTTCAAATTTAAAATAGAAAAAAAACGCAATACAATAAAGGTACAGGGAAAATATTTTGTAGGCATTGAACAAACCATTTACAATTAATTGTGATAAAAAATAAAATAAATGTTTTATGGATTGCCACGTAGTAACAACGGTCGCAAACATCATCATGAAAATATTTTGTTTTAGTTCACCTAATGAAAATAATTTTGTTTTCTTCGTCATTTATACAACTCGTTGAGGATTTTAAAGAAAATAAAAACCCTGGTTGCGCAATTTTTTTTATTATAAAAAATGGAAAGGAAGAGCACAACGGGCCTAGTGAGGCCTAGGTTCTCTGGTCAATGATTTGATCACCCTTGGAAAACTCAATCCAGAATGGAAAGGAACATTCATTATGATTATTTTACATAAATCATTACTCAAATTAAGAAAAAAGAAATAACATTTTGATAGGACCTACATATTTGTATAATCGCACCATACAATTATAGACTGAATAGTTGAGGCAGTTAGTTGTTAAAAGTTCATATTCTTATTCACTTTGGTATCTCTTCATAAATGAAATACGATAACACTTTCAAACATGTATTTTGTTGTTCGCGACAATTGTTTCGACAGTCTGTGTTTTGTTCGGGCGAAGTGAATACAAATAATGCTTTAAATGAAATTCATTAAAAAACTCCTTACATTTTTTAAAACCTAAATTCGTATTTTTATTAAATAGAAGTAAATAAAATAATAAATAAAAAAACACAACTTTTTATCAAAACAAAGTAGAACTTTGTAAAGAGGAAGAGCGATATTTTTTGGTGCTGCATAACGCACATCTTCTTTGGGTAGTACGTTTTTCTAGATTTTTCGAGTTTTTTTTTCGCATTTCCCATTAAACAGTTGGTTTTTTATTTTGAGTGGAAGTCCAGACGTTGATGGTGCACTTTAAAATTAAAGACTGGTCAACAAATCATTCAGCGTACTGCCCTTTGAAATATTTAACTTCCATGTTTTGAACAACTTTTTTATAAACAATATATGAATTAATAACACTGCATCCAAATAATGAAACAGTATGTGGTGCCACCATTTTTAACTACGTCATGAAAAAACCTGGCCAAAATTAACTTAAAAAAATGCCTACCGAGTACTACTTCATATAACTAGATGTAGAATGCACTGATGTACACAGATTCAGAGCTGGATTGACATTCCAGTCGTCAATCTATTTTGAATGACCCGGAAAAGTTAAGCTAACCGTCGTTTATGTTTATAATTGGCCAATAGCATAATTTGCTTTATAATCAATGATTAACGAGGGACAAGCAACCGAAATTATATCCCCATCTTTATCCTTTCTCTGTGCTGTTCCCATTTAATTTGGAGCATGATAATTGGATAATACTTCCAACAATCCCTTTTGTGGCATTAATTCCTGTGCTACTAACAATTGATATGTATTGTCTTTGTTTTTTGATCTTGTGAAAAACGGTTTGTATAATTTTGCTTTTACTAATTTATGCATTTTTTATTGGTGCATAACACTGCCAAGTGGATGCAACTTTTTAAAAAACATATGAAACTTCATTGCTATAGGTAACCTCAACTTTTCGAAGTGGGTTAAAATATATCACACAATGCATAAAAAGCTAAGCAAAAAGTGGGACAGTTTTTAACACATTTAACCCCAAAGAGTTAAAACAAAACATAACGTAATTTGCAAAAAACCTTCAAGATGATAATTATGATGAAGCCACCATAGTACTTTCCCTGTACTCCTCACTTAATTATTACTCTTTAAACTTATTTGTTTTATGAATTTCATGAAACATTTATAGTATCGAAATATCGGATCAACAATAAAGGTTTTCGAATAATCAACCGCTTCTGGTGCACCAAAATTTATAAAAAAAGTTATTTTTTGTAGGAAAATATGAAAAGCTATTACAAATCTCAATAACGAATTTTATCATCTCAATACATTTTTAGTGAAAAGGCCTACGTTTGAGTAATTGGAGGGTAAGATACTCGTAGTGGTACACACCTATTCAACATATACATTAATTATATTTATTTATTTATACATCTTTGGACTCCTTGCTTAAAAAAATATATTTACAACAAATCAATTTATGTTATGGTAATATATTAACCGACAGTTTATCCGGAGAATTAAAACTCCGTTTCATTGTCTCTGCGCTACGCTGATGAGATACAAAATAAATCGAAACCGGTCAGTGGTCATCGTTGACAGGGATGTCAATATTTGATGTTTGCATTTAAATTTAAATTCTTTGATACCAAACTAAGAAAGAGTAGTTAATTTGTAAATGTATACGTAATTCTGGGGACCAAATGAAGAAACTATAAGTTAATTGTCAATGCCTATAAACCATTGTGAATATTTAGTCAATACTAGTCGAAAGTAAATAAATTAGTAGTGAAACAAATCAATTAATTTTATTGAATATGATTTTTTTGACAAAAAGCGCAGACGGTGTTTTTTGTAAGTGAATATGTAGAGTAGGTAGGTGGCCTCTAAGGTACCCTCTAATCTAAACCAAACAAAAATATTTTTTTCTCAACAACTCAATATGTAATCATTATTAAAACAATATTTATAAACAACCACCGTATGATATTGTGGCAGTAATTGGAGGGTATATTCTTCAATATCTCAACTTACTAAACTTACTGTTAAATTTTTTGAAACCAAGGAAGTAAGTCTGATTTATTTGTCAATGTAAATATAAATAGTATAACATACATACAATTAAATAAAAAACATTTTGTTAATTTATTTTTTTATTTATTTATTGGTACTTTACCAGACTTGCTTTATAAAAATAATTCGAAATACATAAACAAATAATTTCGTCAGCAAGCTGAAAGGCGGAGTTCACTCTTGAAGAATGGTCTTCCACTCTAACCTGTCGGCCCTCTCCTTCATTGATTATTATTATTTATTTTATCCAATATGCTAAAAAAAATCGTATAATATTATACATAATAATGTTGTACAAAAATTGTGATCGCATTTGGATAGACTTGAATTTACAAAATGTTACTTCATTCTCATCTTCTACTCGTCCGGTGGCAGTTGCTTCATAAAGACTCTCTTCTTGGCTATTGGCCAATATGGCATTTTTGTCCTAAAAAGAGATTATTATTTGACATTACGTGTTAATATATTTTGGCGACTCAACAAGGCTGTTCTCATGAATAAGACATCGTTGATGTTCTTCCGAAGACTATTATTTAGCTCGTAAACTCATTTGTGCTTTTAATTAAATACTATTTACATAAAATTAAGTAATATTTTATTAATAACGTGTATTATGAAAACCCTTTTCCAAGATTTAGTAATTAGAGGATGGAATAGTAGATAACCATCTAACCTAAATTGACATTTTAGGCTCCAAAACTTACTTTTGTATTTTCTGAAACCAATTGCAGAAACTGTAATTTGGGTACAAATCTTTTGTAGGCTGGGTGGATGACGTCTAATATACATTAGATAACTATCATTATATTATTTTTTAAACTATAGTCAAAACTTCTAACATTTGTTATTTTTATTTCTGGCTAGAAATTTTGGTCAAAAAAAACACTGGCGGAGTTAATATTTAAATATGTTTTTCGACTCAAACCTTTCTTGTACTGTGATGGTTAGAAGACCGGTCTCCACTACCACACCTAAATTTCATAATTCTGTATCACAAATTGTTATATAAAATACTAAAGTTTTAATAGATTACAAAAGTCTGCGAATCTAAATTCTTTTCTGCGACACAGGGTTTCAGAGGTCTCTAAACCTAATTTTGGTGTGCTAAATTCAAATGTGTTAACAGTTTTTCCGTATCATGTGAGGGTTTTTTTTACCATGTGGAATTAAAATATTTATTACTTTCGTTTAAAGAATTACTAACATACCTTAAGAGCTAGTTTCTCCTCCTCTTAGCAAGAAATCAACTCTGAGTGTTTGTTTGTGATCCTGGAGAGGATTTTCTCTCACCAAACACCAACAGTAGTCGGCCATCGTGGAGACATCCCATCGATCCTGGTACCTTGTTTCCATCTCTTTTATGTCTTAATGGAATCTCTCACCGTGTTCTTCAGACAATGCTCCTAAATTCTATGGGGATTGTTCAAGATGAGAGTGTAACTTCAGGCTGATATTACATCCTAGTAACCTAAACTTTTTGTGTATAGTTTTACAATTTCTTCATATTGATCATCTAACATCACCTAAAATCATCTCAATGAAATCCTTGTATGATTTATAAGCTTGAAGTTCCATAGTGCTTTCATAAGTTTGCGAATATGTGGGCTATTAATAACGCCTTCCTTCACTTTTGCCTACGACGGTAATGGAAATCTTTTAGCAATATATTGGTAATAGGGGCCAATTTGGTCCAAAGCTTTAACAAATTCCAGTTTTATGTGAAAAGGAGGTAGCAATATTTTTTCAGAATCAACTAATGGGCAATTTATTACATTTTTATCTCTCGGATCAGTTATTTTCTTTTCGGCCAACAGTAAATTTTCAGTGCCATTCCGTGGCTCTAGAGTCCCATTCACACAAAAAAACATGGAAATTTCGCGTACCCTCCTTGTAGCCCTGATAAAATACCGTACACTATAAGGTTACAGCCCACGTATCATTTGCCTTCATTATATTTTATTTTTTCTTGAATTGTACGCATGTTTGTATATGTTTCTTTCATGTGCACTGAATAAACTACTGGGACTGAAGCTAATGTACTCCCATTATACGCCCTTTAGTCTTTTTTTACTAGAGTCAATAAATAAACACCAATCTGCCGGTTCATAAACTGTTCCTAGGCGACCAATCAAGCTAGGGATATAACAACATTACACTACTCCTCCGTCGATATAAGAAGAAATACATTCTACTTACTTTCTTTTATAAGACCCATATCGCGTACCAAATCGTTTAATTTTAATTGATTCAAAGGTCGCAGATTGTTATCTTGTGATTCTAGAGACAAATTGAAATCATCTTCTGTACTGGAGGTGGAAGGAGAACTGGTACTACTCTCTGGCTCATGTGCTATAGGTCTAATTGCTGATGGAAGATTCGGATATGTAATAGTCTCTTTGTTTTTCTTATTAAACCCCGACATTTTGCACAAACAAAAATAGCTATCATTATAATGATTTTGTTGTTCTCTTCAAACCATAGGAACACCAAAAGGCAAATATGAGCGGTCCTCCTTATAAAACTCTCTTAAATTTCGAAACAAGTGATAAAACACTACGTAGTGAGCGAAATTTTTGTTCTGATCTCCTAATTTCATTTTAAAATACGCCAGATACAAACTCTTGAGCAACTGAGTAATGTTCCTCTTCTGCTGTTTTATTACTTAGCACCCACAGGTATAACAAAAATTATTAGGATAGTTCACACAGCTTCTTCTAGACTTACAACTTGAACTTGCTATTATTAGCCCTTAAACACAATGGAAATGTATGAGTAAAATGAGTGATTATATTTTAAAATCGTATTATATTTGAGGCTTTTACCCATTTTAACATATATACAAACACGTGGTGGGCAGAACGCTCTCCATTTTGTGTTAAAAAGAGAATTGTGCGAAATCTGTACGTGATACGCATAAATTAATAACATTTCCGATATCAAGGGATTTGACTTGACTTTTCTGCATTAAAATATCTAATGCCGCAAAATCTTCGGAGGCCGGTGTTATTATTTGTATTATTATTTGATTCAAATTTTTGTATAACAAACTCTGATTTAATTATTTTTTTGTTGCAAGGGATAAAAGAGATGTGCGGGGAGGACATCAAGAGGCACCAAGGCGAACTGAAGGTCCTGGACCAGCCAAGGCTGAGCGGCCTCTGCGACACCGGCCTGCCTCCGCTGGGCTCGCTGGGCGGCGGCGGTTCCAGCGACGGGGACAAACCCACCAAACAGAAACGGCACCGCACCAGGTTCACGCCGGCACAGCTCAACGAGCTGGAGCGGTGTTTCTCCAAAACCCACTATCCGGACATCTTCATGCGCGAGGAGATCGCCATGCGGATCGGCCTGACGGAATCGAGGGTACAAGTAAGTCACATTCGTTTATTAATAATTATCAACAATTTTATTCTTAATGATGAAAATACAGGCTTATAAAATGCCACAATTTGCTTCTTATCGCTTCAAGAATGAACAACTTTTGTTGCCGTTACACATTGAAGCAACAAAACTTCCGATTGATGTTTTCTTGTTGGCTCATTCGCATAAATCAACGACTCATGACCGGTGATGATGTTGTATACCTCTTTAGATGCATCACAGTTATATTTTGAAATCATTTTACGGCACAATCGATATGAGCATTTTTTTGTGCATCTGCCAATTAATGTGGATCCAACGCGCACACAACTTCCGAACACCCAAATGTTCTTCCAAAATCTTCTGTATGCTGGTCATACTAATGATTAATCATCTCTCGATTTATGTCATATGACGATCTTCTTCAATTAGTTTTCGCATAACATCGATACTTTCGGCACAACGACCGATTTTGGACCACCTTCTTTAACATGGTCCATGGACGAACAACGGTATACAGTGGCTGTTGATGGGACTTTATCGCCAAAAGTTGAATTCAGTTGATTGTTCTCGAGTTAGACCACGTTAGGCCGAAAGATTTTGGTCGAGATCAAATTTTCAACTGTAAACAACCCAAATAATGGTCGCACGTCTAAAATGTCAAATTTTACGATGAAAATATTTGTTTTCACCTGGTAGTACCAATGTTGCAACACTTATCTCGGAATTCCTGCGACGTATGTTAAACGTAAAATGTCTTCTTTATAAATTACTTATATTCTCCAATATTATTCATATAATTTTTATGTAACTGCTATACTTTTTAATATAATTGTATTTTAATTTTTAAACCATAATATACAGAGTGAGTTTTTTTAGATGTTCTCTATGGGGATCTCGGAAAATATAAAAGATAGAAAAACGGTTAAATGGCGAAAGAAATGTAGATTTACGAGTAGAATAAAATGACCCTTTCAAACTTTCCAAAAAGGTCAAGGGTAGCTAGATATATTGAAAAAGTAAAGTGTCAATTTTTTCAAACTAATATAACTCGGTTATTATAACATATAGAAAAAAAAACTGTAAAAGATTAATAAAGAGTATTCAGAATTATATAAAACGTTGTCTTTTGCAGTTTTTTTCTATCTGTTAGAATAACCGAGATATATTGATTTGAAAAAATTGTCACTTTTTACTTTTTTCAAAATACCTCGTTACCCTTGCCTTTTTTGAAAACTTTGAAAAGTGGAAAGTGAGAACATCTCAAAAAAATCATCCTTTATATAAAAACTTTGATTAAATAAAATTTTTTCAGTAACATCTAAAACTTTGAATTAATTGTTTTTGTATTTCTAAAGAAAATTTCAAAAAAGCAAAAAGCGGTCGCCCTCGAGTTATTTTTCACATCCAAGCAATTCAACTTACCTAAGGGTTTGTAAAAAATCATATACATCATATGTAGCTAGAGTCTGTTTATATTTATTTATATTTTATATTTATTAACAACGATTTTACATTTTTCCTAAAACTACCACCCGATAACTTTTTAACTTATTGGTAAACTGCTATATAGCTTTATAGCATGGTACCGAGTGCTGTTTTGTATGCGTTTCAGTCGATTATATAATGGTCTAATTTGGTTCTTACTTCTGGTGACATATCTATTAACATCGCAATGTTTTTCATAGTTAACCATTGATGTAAGGAGTAATAGTTGTCTTCACAAATAAAAAAACTTTTTAACTGTAGTCACTTAATAAAGTCAGTATAATACAAACAGAATTAAATAGTTTTTTATTTGTGAAGAATAATGTATAACGAAGTAGAAGCCTCCACCGTCAACAGTTTAAATAATCGTCTTTCTAACTTATCGCTAGTAAAATAGAATTTAGCGACAAGATCAATTTTTTGAAGTAACAAGCTCATTTACACTTGATAGCTTATTGGAATAAATCTGTGATCTTTAATCAAACAATCTAGTTTTACCACAATTCGAACATGGAGTAATTTAATTGTTTCAGAAGATGTATGGCATATGGCTTTGTTGAAACCACTTAGTGGTTTGGTCAGCTTTATTTTTGAAAAACTATGATCCAATAATGCTACCAGTCAAATGCGACAATTTTGATGATTAATAAAGCCAACAAAGGGAAATGTGCTTTATCGCTGAAAATGATTAGGGGATGCCGATTCTTGAATCATTTTAATCATGTTTAATAATCCATTCAACAAACTCTCTTTCCTATGAAAGGTTATTAGGCTTCAGTTCTCGTGTCAATTAAAATTTGTAAGTATGAGACGTCGATATTCAGTAAATATATAACCCTATAGAGATTTGTTGCTCTTGAATACTAACCAATACTTCTATTTTGATGGTCCAGTACCAAAAGGTCTTTTCTAGTGGGGACTCAAGCGATCGCTAAAATTTGGGCGTTACCTCTCCTGAAGATTTAATTGCCATGAAAAATTTCACAAATTCATGGATGTGTTTTGTTAGAAGTATGTGACGTTGCTCCGTTTTGCAGATCCATGTTCCTTAGTTAAAGTCAAGATAGTTTTACAATTCAAAAAGCAAGATCAAGTTCATTGAAGTTCTTGATGATGCGTTCACAAACATCTGGTGGGGTGCCCTTAATATCCCTTTAATTGCATTCTTCAATAGGTGTATTGTTTTTAGTTTGTTCACGTACACTTTTGTTTTAACAAGTCCTCACAAAAAAGTCACAAGGCCTAAGATCGCATCTTCTGGCAGGCCACGCAAAGAGATAATTTTTTGGAGATACATTTCAGTTAGCAGAGCAATCGTTTCACGAGATGTGTGACATGTCGCACCATCTTGTTGAAACGAAAAATCGTCATTTCCATCCACAACTGTGAAAAACAACCAGAAAGCATATTTCTGTAACTGTTGCCGTTCACAGTGACTTTTTATCACTTGGATACGTTGCTTAATTGTCATCTGCTTCATAGCGAAAATAAACATAAAACTGCAATGCTCACCACACAAAAGCTATAAGGCTGTCAATGGGAAGGATGGCAAATAACAAACATGAAATAAGCACGACTGCCAAACGTCATATGACAAAATGGCGCCAAATTCGAATTCTTCCTTTATTCCTGGGCAGCCTATAGAAGATGATGCCAACTTAAAAACATGTTGGTGCAACAGGGGTAAGAACATATTTAAATATGAACTCCGCAAGGGCTTCTTTCTCCTAAAATTTTATGAATGTTTAATGCAATTTATTTCTTTTTGAGTGTACTTTTAAGATAGAGGTCCAAAACTTAATTTAAGGAATTAAGATTTTTTGCAATTGACAACTCCGGACCAGTAAAATATTCAATTTTTTACATACTTTAAATTTTAATCATACATGAAAAGGTTATAAACAAATATGTTTCCACTATCATGAGTTACGGTCATTTAAATGACAGTGTTGCCTTTTGGAGACTATTTTTAGATAATATTACAACATATTATAATTGTGGCTTGAGCAATAAGTGTACTTTTTTCGTAGTTGTTAATAAAAAAAACATAACTTAGTTTTATGTTTATTTTCGCTACGAAGCAGATGACAATTAAGCAACGTATCCAAGAGATAAAAAGTCACTGTGAACGGCAACAGTTACAGAAATATGCTTTCTGGTTGTTTTTCACAGTTGTGGATGAAAATGACGATTTTTCAACAAGATGGTGCGACATGTCACATATCTCGTGAAACAATTGCTCTGCTAACTGAAAAGTCTCTCCAAAAAATTCTCCCTTTGCGTGGCAATCTGGAATGGCCTGCCAGATCATGCGATCCTAAGATCGCACCCTGTATATCTGAAATCATTTATATTTTTCTTCACAATGGTTCATTTGTCCCCATTTTTAGGGAATATTTCAGCAGTTAATATAAGCATGACAGATATATGATACGTATATCTCAATTATGTATACAAAAAAAAGGAACAGAAACTGATCCCTGGAGGATACCATATCATAACTCTTTATCATTATACGCTTTTTATTTGCACTATTTCTTAATTAGATGACAGGTCCTTGGATTGAGATAATGTTAATATTACTACTACAAAATTTCATGATCCATATAGTCCAATAATGTTCTCTATCATTTAATAGACAAAAAGAAAGTAATATTTATAAGTGCTAATAACATAAAAATATCTTGAACAAATTGTACAAAGTCGTACATAATTTAGGAGCTAAAACTACTGGTGTACTCTTGAAAGGAATAACAATTGTCTGATAGATGAATCACGATTAAAATTCAATTGAGAGACAGAAACATTTCTTTGATATAACCCACTTATTTAGACATTTATAAATGAAAAAATTTCACGGCCGAAGAACCATGTGGTCGATATCCAATCATTAATAGTATTACTACTAGACATAAGTAAAGTATGAAAAATATAATTAAATTATAGAATTATAAAAAATATATTTATAGTTGAATTAAATAAGAAACACAGTCTCTTTTTCTTTAAATTGTTAATTTTTAGTTAATTGTAAAGTATAAAGGATTATGATTTGACATTTATTTGCTGACATACCTATATGCACACTTTTGTTTAAAATTTCCTAAATCATTTTGCATAAACGTAGCTAAATTTCGTTGATGTAGTTTTTTTCTTGCTTGAGAATGTATTAGCACCTTTGAGTTCAATTAACTTTAGAAAAGTAAATCGAATGATGATAAATAGCACAATCTAGAGGAGGCAATAATTATTTTCGATAAGAGTGTTTACGGTCAGGAAATGTCTCATGAAGTAAGTAAATTGTTTCAGACACATATGACATATGGCACCATCTTCTTGAAACCATATGTCGTTCACATCAATATCATCGAATTTAGGCAAAACATATTGTGCACCCGTTACATTCACTGCTTTATCTTTAAAAAGTATGGTTTAATCATAGCTTCTGTACAAAACCTGCAACAAACAGTGTCACATTGAAGACAGAATTATATCTAGATGTTCATATGTGGGTTTCCTCATCCCCAAATGCGGTAATTTTGATGATCATCAAGGTGAAAAAGTGCTTCAATGCTGAAATTGATGATTGAAATCAACATGTTGACGTTTAATAATCAATTCAACGAACTCTTTTCGTTGCGTATGGTCATTATGCTTTAGTTCTGGTATCACTTCAAATTTGTAAGCATAAAAACGTAGATCTTTAATGAGTAAAAGCTGTAAAAAGTGTCTTGTTATGAAGCCGAATTGATGTTCTTGGACATTCACCAGCACTTTAATTGACTACTTTGCTATTAGCATTTGAATATATAGTGTGTTTAACATTAAGTATGCTCGAATTTCGATTAACTATATTCAGTTAAGTCTTAAGACTTTTATTATTTTTCAGTTGAGTTAAGTCTAATAAGTATTTTGACCATAATTATGTCAAAATTTTCGATCTATTAAATACGATTCAATGATAAAAACATGTTTCTCTATCGAGTAATGTTCATATTTACTAAAAATTGCTACCGAGAGATCATGATTAACGAGTTGAGTACAGTAATGCAATCTTAAGGTTGACTGGTGAAAAACAACTGTATGGTGTAGTCTTCATGCTGGAAACATCATTGGTCCCTATTTTTTTGAAAATGACCAAGGTGTTGGAGTTTCTGTTAATGCTGAACGGTACCAAGACATGGTTCGAAATCTTCTTGTGCCTGAAATGGAAGAGCAAGGACTAGAGGACATGTGGTTTCAGCAAGATGGGGCCACAGCACACCCCGCTCGTTCAACAATTCAATTATTGAATGACGTTTTTCCACGAAGACTAATTTCGCGAGGTGGCGATTTAGCATGGCCAGCCAGATCTCCGGATTTAACAGCAGCAGACTTTTTCTTATGGGTTTTTTTTAAATCAAAAGTTACGATTCAACATCTTAAAGACAATATCTGTCACGAAATTGAAGAAATTCAGCCCGATATGTTGAAGGATGTCATGAAAAATGCCCTAAAAAGAGCCGAAAGTTGCATAGCGAATCGCGGTCAAAATGTAAAGACTAAGTAAACTTTTTATATTACATTTTCTTTATTGTGTCAAAATATTTACATTAAATATTTACACTCGTCAAAAACATACCTATAATATTTACAATTAAAAATTATAATTAAAAAATTCCTCTATCTTAAACGGACACTTTACTTTACGCGTATTATAGTTGTGTCTATCACATATTATTTCATATTTTGATAAATTTGTCTTCACATACAAAAGAGCTTGAAGTATATAGACACCAGGCAATGTCAATATTTTATGAGATTTAAATAATTCTCTAGTCTCATGTCTATAATGAACCTCGCTAATTATTCTTATTATTTTTCTCTGAAGTCGGAAAATTCTTTCTGATGAAGCTGAGTGTCCCCACACTAAAATGCCATAACTCATTTTAGAGTGAAACAATGCATGGTATGCATTAAGAAGTACGCTTTGAGATGCTGTTATATTTCTAAATAGATAAATTAATGAACTTAACTGCTTCGCAAGTTTATCGCAATGAGTAAACCATGTTAGAGTAGGTTCAAAATAGAGCCCCAGTAGTTTACCTCGTTGTTGCTTGTATTGATTCTCAATGTTACGCGTTCCAAAGATCATAATTTGTGTTTTTGATTCATTAAGTGAAAGTTCATTAGCTCTAAACCAAGTATTCAACTTAACTTTTATATCCTCTGTTGTAGATAATAATTCCTCAACATTCAAGTTTGAATTTAATGCTGACGTATCATCTGCAAATAATATAAGATTTGTCTCATTTATGTATTTCTCCAAATCATTAATATATATATTATAAAAAGTAAAGGCCCTAAAACTGACCCCTGTAATACACCGCGTGTTAGTGCTAATGTAGGTGACTTTTCGTTATTAAGCTCAACATATTGGTACCTCTCTGAAAAATACGATTCAAAAAACGTTATGGTGTTATTGTCCAGTTTATAATGTCTTAATTTATCTAACAGAATTTCTTGAGATACACAATCGAAGGCTTTTGTTAGATCGCACAAAAGGGCACTTACATATTGGCCATCATTTATACTGGAATACATAAAAGAAACAAATTCTGTCAGTGCAGTTACAGTTGATTTGTTTCCTCGGAAACCAAACTGTTTTGATGACAGAAGATTATTTTCTTCAAAATAAGTAATAAGTCTCGATTTAAGCGCTATTCGAATATTTTGCTGAATATTGGTATGATTGATATAGGTCGATAGTTGCTAACATCGGACAGATATTTTTGTTTATTAGTATATTATCTATACAGTTGTCCTTTCTTGTATTTTCCTGTATTGTTATTTTATAGCCGTAAGAAAATATTACATCTCTGAAGGCTAAATATTCCCTATCGGTAGTGCCAAACTTTACATTAAAGTCACCTGTTATAATAATATGTTGATGTTTTGTATTTGAAACAATTTTGGAAAATGTGCGTATAAAGTCATCAAAATTAGAATTAGGGACACGATAAATACATACAATGCAAATTTTTAAATATGGTATATCTATAGCGCACACTTCACACGTATTTTCAACCGAAAGTTTTTCAATATTATGAATCACATTAAAAGGTAGATAGTTTCGCAGCATGATCATACATCCTCCATACGGTGTGGTCCTTGTAAAGCTAGATGCAATACTATAGCCATCTATTTTGCAGTATTGTAACTCCTCTTTTAATAACCAATGTTCCGTTATGCATACAATATCAATAGTTCTACTTTGACTTTTTATAAATACTTCCATTTCATCTTGTTTGTGTCGTAATGATTGTGCATTTAGGTGCAATAATGTGATATTATTTTTGGTTATTTGTTGTGTTTGCTTTGGGGGTGGATGACGAGCGAAAAAAATTAAATCGTCGTATAGTAATTCCCGAAGGCCATAAATTAGGTACACGGAGATCATTCAGCAGGTCAAAATCGGCTCCGAGTTTAAATGACGATAATTTATTGTGATCGGTTTCCAATTTCTCAACAATAAATTTTCGCGAGGGGAATTTTTTCTCTAAAAATACTTCTATTTGATTGGCGGTTGCCTCTGGTTTTGCACGACCAATATGCAACCAAGCTTTTTGCGTCGCTGCACTAAAATGGAAACCAAACTTACTTATCTTTTCTTTGAGCAAAGTTATAGGCAATCAAAATGGTAGCGGAACTTTTGCCCCACCTTGTATTTATAATATCTTGTCATTATTTATATTTCAATATAAGTCTATCTGACTATTGAACAGAGGTCCTCAGTATGTATTACTTATTAAGGACCGTAACGATTCTAGTCTATTTTAGGATTTTCTAGTTATGCAATGGTGGAAACAATACGTTAAAAGCGAAGAATATAAAATCCACTTTGCTAATATTTTACTTTTATAAATTTTATTGGTCAAATAATATCACAATGCAAATGAACAGATACTCTTTTATAAGCAAAATAAATAAATAAATCTCTATTTGTGCTAATTAGCAAAAAAATATCCTGTCATATTTTGGAAACGAAAACTACTAATGTGGTGTTGTAGAAGGAATGTCTTTCTGGATAACTTTTGCATCAGCTCTTGATTTTTTCAGAATTTCTTCATTCAAATATTAAGCTCTCCTGGGAAAAATAATGTAAGCACCAGTGTCTCGTCTCTGTCTTTATTTTTGATAAGCGAAACTGTGTGATTCATATATTGCCAATATGCAAGTAAGCCAGAAAAAATATTAAGAAAACACGTTAGAATTCACCTTTTTCATAATTGATTTTGTATTTAATAGATGAACAAAAAGTATGAATAATGAATAATACTTTAGGTTACTCTTGATGGTCATAAGACATTCCATTATAAAACGAGAATGTACTGTCATTATCGTACAACCTGACAGTAGGAATATTTATTATTACTTCATATTGTATTAATGTAATGATCATAAATATAAAACCAGGTGGCAATCTCAAGTTTATAATAAATTCTAAAGCTAACGTCTAAAGCAGTTCCCTTATATAGTCGTTTGCACACGGTTTGAATGTCAAATATCAATCAAAACGTAATGAACTCACGTGTCGAAGCACTTTGGTTGATGTGGAAACGTGCTAGCTTTTACAGCACATCACAGCTTTACGTCCTCTCATCACACACAACATTTAAATCTTTATTTAAATTAGAGTCTCCTTAATTTTCACATTATAGTCTAATTAATAGATGAAAACGTGAAAGTGAGAGAATACATAAAAAAAATGTTGTTTTCGTTTTTGTATAAATTTCGTGTTTGAAAGCTTAATGGTTTAAAAGCTCTGTTTTTTTATTATTTTTATTATAAGTAACATTTTTACTAATACAACAAACGAAAAACTTTCATAATTGACAGCGGAAATGACCGGCGGAATTGTCAACAGCAAAAATGCATCAGAGTCAGTGCATTCGGAGCAGTTAGTTGCCTAACGGATGTGTGACGAGAAGATACTGACACTGACACTGACAACCGGATGATAATGAAAAATGGCGGAAATGGCGCCGGCGTTCGTTTGTTTTAGAGAGAGCCAAACTGTGTACGGTGATAAATGTCGACTAGTGGAATATGTTAATTCCGTGCAGTTTTGATTTGTAAGACATTAACGTTGACACGGTTATGGCGTTTCTGTGTTTCCAGTCGCGGTGTTCGTTTGGCGGCGGCCCGACGGCACCGGCACTTTTGCGGGGCGGACGGACGGGCGGCTGTTTTAGCGCGCTTCATCGATTTTTAATTTGCCTTCGCACCCCCCGCATTACCGGCACATCGATCTGTTCTGTGCCGTGTGGTAGTGTGCTCTTCGGGGCTCTTGGGGAGTGCCTTCCGACTTAATTTTTAATCCCGACGAAAAGTCGGCCGCGTAAAATGCGACCTCCCGATAACTGTGAAACAATTGAATATATAATGATTTCAATGTTTAGACATCTTTATTACTACACAAATAGATTCCTACATCTTTATGTCATTAAATTTAAATATTTAGTTTATAAATTATTCCAATCAAAATTATATTTGATTATTATATTATTATATTAATTAAAAATTTTACGTTTTTTTTTAAATTCTCAAAATTTTTATTACTATTATTTTATACTTTATATTTTTGTAATGTTTAAAATTAAAATATTTTATATTTTTGTAATGTTAAAAATTCCCAAAACTTTTTAAACTTGTATGAAATTTTTTTTTTTCAAAATGTTTAATTTTGATTTTTCATTTTAGAGGCTTCCATCTTTAAGAAAGTCTTGAATTTAAATATTTATCTTTAAAATTTTAAACTTTTTTCATTCAAAAATTATTTCATCTTCCATTATTTCAATAATTTCAAAATTCAAGATTTCCACGAATAAAGGTAAATTTGAAATCAAATTAAAATTTTTAAGTACCATTTATTTTCAAGTAGCTGTTAAATATAGGTTTTATAATTAAATCTACTTGGTTTGTTTTACAAATAATTTTTTTTTATTTTCAACTAGTTTCGGCTTAATGCCATTATCAAGAATGATGTAGAATAGAATTTTACAGGAATTTAAATACATTAACGGTTTATCAGGTAATTAGAGCGTTTAATATCGAGTTTCCGAGATGTTTCGTTATCTTTCAATATTTTTTAGACCTTTAATAACTTTTTTGATGAACATGATTTGGATTTTTGGGATTATTAAGATTTTCCCATTTTTTACAATTTTCTAATTACGTAGTTTTAAGAATATTTAAGAATGTAATGACTTTTTAAAACATAAAAAAACAAAATTTTATATTTCAAAATTCACAACGAACTAAAAGCATGAACAATACTTTTGAACATTTTACATTTGCATGATTTTTACAAATAAACATTATCAGAAATATGAGAATTTTTTTAGATATTTAATTTAATTAACATGCTCAGAATGTTTATGCTTTTATATCCTTTTAGTAAAAACAAATTCAATTTGCTTTGATTTTTGATTTTTTTTTAAATGTTTAATTTATTTAACAATTTTGAAATGTTTATTATTTTATATCCTTTAAGTTAAAGAAAGCAATTCAATTTGGTTTGAAATATTTTAAAACTATTTCTGGTAGATTTTCAGATTCTAAACATTATTGATGTTTAATTTTTAAATATTTTCAAGTTAGATCATTTAAGCTTTCCACGATGTCTACGATTTTTAAATATTTTTTCTATATATCCAAAATAATAATTCAAATATTTTAAATTTTTTCAAGAATTGGTTGATTTTTGCATTCGCATTATTTTCTTAATTTAGACGACTAATAAATATAGTAAAATGTTCAAGAATTTAAAAGCCCTGAACATTTGAATTGGATTAAACATTTTAAACTTTTGTAGCACAGAACTTTTATGAATATATTTTTCCATAATATTTAAATACTTAAAAGTTTATTGGTTTTCAGTACTTTAAGAACTTGAATTAAAATAAAATAATCAATATTTTACAGATTTATATATATATATATATATATATATATATATATATATACCATGTACTCATTATCAATGACTAAATGTATTTATTATATATTTCTATGTGAGGTTTTATAAGACTTCCATTACTTCGAGATGTTCATAATTTTCTAGATTTCTAGAAATTGCCTACATTTTTAGGATTTTTAAGTTGTTTAAATCTCTAAAGACTTAAATTTTATATGCTTTTTAAGAATAAGGAAGATATTTTTATTTTTAATATTACCATGATATATATACAACATCTTTATTACAGACACAAACATTATTCAATAATACATTGTAATTATAAATATTAACAGATATGGTTAGTACGTACCTGCCTGGTCTATCGACCATAGGTCTTTCTGCCTTGACGTTACAAATAAAAATTTAACTATAGTAGACTAACTGTCGGGATGATGCGAGCAAATGAATTGATGTAGTGTGATTGTAGGATAATGGTATTTTGGTAGGATGTTGGGGTTGCGAGGAGTACAATATTTATTCAGGAGGTGGTAATTATGGGGTTTAGTTGAGAACTTTTCAGCAATGGCTAATATACGTTGGGAGATCGGGGTGATTTGGGTTTGTTCATATAGCTCTTCGTTGGATGGATTGTATAGTGGGTTATTAGGATGGCGGAGTTTGGTCAGGGTGCGAAGTGCGGATCTTTCTGCTACAAGGAAATGATGGAGTGTTGTGGGGCGACATTAGGTAAATAGGATAGAGCTATAATCAAGCAAAGGGCGGCAAATCGCTTTGTAAATGTTGACGGCTGTTTGTTTCGAGATGCCTTGATTTTTATACGTCAGTGATCGGAAATGCCGCGCTCTTGCTTTGATTTTGGATTTAATGGAAAGGGCATGGGGTTTAATTGATAATTTGGAGTCAAATAATATTCCGAGGTATTTACAGGTATGGGAAGGGGAAACTTCTGATGTTCGGATTTTGATTTTGGGTGACGAGGGAATTATTCTGTGGAACGGGATGAGAAGCTTGGATTTTGAGGGATTTATTTCAATACGCCACTTGGAGAACCATATTTCAAGGGAATTTAATGATGATTGGAGGGATGAGTATTACCATGATTTGTTTGAAAAATTGTGTAATTTTCCAGACTTCTAGATGTTTCTGTCATTTTTTAAATATGCAAGTTTTTCTCGATTCTTGAAGTTTTAACGTTTTTCTTTTTATTTGAAATAGCTTCAAGAATTATACATTTTTATTCTCATTTCCATAATATTTCTTATATTTCTAAAAGCTTCCACATTCTTTTATATCTGTGAGTTTTTCAAGGTTTTTAAAACTTCAGAGATGTATACAGTTTCTGATGGTTTCAGGAATTATAAATTTTTAATTCTCATTATCAGAATATTTCTTATATTTCTAGAAGATTTCATAATATTTTATATCTCTGAGTATTTCAACGTTCTTAAAACTTCAAAGATGTTTGAGTTTCTCAAGGTTTTCTAAACTTCAACGATTTTTATAATATCTGAAAGCTTCACGAATTTTGAATTTTTATTCTTTATATTTCCATAGTATACTTGATTCTTTACTAGGGTAATGAAGATTTAAGTCCAACTTAAGGCAAAATACCAAAATACTGCTTATTGGTTTTCAGTATTTTAAGAACTTAAACTAAAATAAAAAAATAAATATATGTATAAATGGTTTTCATATTAAATAAAAATTATAATCTTAAAGATTTTTAATACTTTTAAGATTTTTTTTTTAATAAATAATACAATTTATGCAGCTTGTTTAATTTTTTACATTTTGGTTTTAAAATATTTCTAGGTGAGGTTCCAAAACTTCGATATTTTCAAAATTTGCTACATTTCTTGAATTTTTAACATTTTTAACATATTTATTTAAATCTTTAAAGATTTATAATTTCTCATGCTTCTTAAGAATACTAAATTTTTATTTTCAATAATTTTATGAGGTTTTGCAAGAATTGTAGTATCCTAGATTTCATATTTTTTTTAATGAGTCAGTTTTTCGAGATTATTAAAAATTAAATTAAGATTTTAAAAATTACGGATTTTTAACTATGTGATTTAAAAAATTATTTCTTGTTTCAGTGTTTTAAGACTTAGAAAAATTAATATTTCCACTTATAAACTTCAAAATAGATTGAAATTTTTATTTTCAAAATTTCCATGATTTCCATGATTATGTTTATTAGTCTATAGCTTCCTTTCAAAAAAATACATATAAATAGACACAAATATTAAAGAAAACGTACAAAAATTTTGGATGGATAAAGCTGGGCGGAGTTCATGCAGCTGCAATGATCTTCCACTCTAACCCTTGTTTTAATCCATGATGCTGAGGGAGCAATATCCTCTTGAACATCCGAATTCTTCTATATACTTTTATATACTTTGTTTGTCCCCTTTTTTCTCTAGAAATCTAGATTTTATATACTTTTTTGTCCTCTTTTTTTCCAAAAAAATTAAACAAAAACATTTAATATTAACAAATATCAACAAAATTGACGTTTTTGTTTAATTTCTCAAGATGTATCACAAGGTTAACGCCTCAACCATTGACCAATTAGATTTCTAAAAGTTTTCATAACTCTTAAGTTTATAATTTCTAATAGTTTCAAGCATTGTAGATTTTAAACAATGCTCCTTCAAAAATCATTTCTTTGTTGTTCCAAAGTTTCGAGAATTTTAAAATTGAGAATTACACTAATTTAGTTAAACTTGAATATAAATTCAATTTTTTGCAATTCTCAATATTTTAATGATATTTGTGATTTTAATTTTCGAGTTTCCTAGATTTCTACAAGTTTACGAAATTTTTAAAATCTGCTTTTCTCGATTCTTACAGCTTTAATATTAAAACTTTCAAATTTGAATTAAAAATTAAGCCAAACTCTTACAATGAACATGAAAATCGAGAATATGTATGAAGTATATATACAATTTGAATAAAAGAGAGATTAAAACAATAACAAAAAAAAGAGAAAATGAAATAGAAAAAATTAAAATTTTAATACACTTGCGAGGAAATATTAGACTATTCTACTTTAATTTTTATAGCATATCTTAATATTTGTATATTTGTACATGCATGCAATTGAAAGAGAGAGAGAGAGAAAGTTGAAACAAATAACGCAATTAATTTCCTAGACCTAACAATTACCCGAATAAACAATAAACATGAATTCAATATATTCCATAAACCCACACAGACAGATACAACGATACATATGCAATCATTTCATCCAAAATCCCACAAATTCGCCTCCTTTAATTCCATGCTGCACCGTCTTATTAACACCCCCATATCAAAAACTAATTTTAACATAGAACTCAACAGAATTTACAAAATCGCCGAAAACAATGGCTTCCCAATCTCCTCTATCAAAAACCTACTGCACAAAAAACAACAACAACAAATTATTTCATTAATATTTCTCCAACCTCAAAACAAACCTCAGAATCCTTATACATCAATAGTTTACCTAGGAAAATCATCAGAAGATATCGCGAAAATCCTAAAAAACCTTAACATTACCACATCCTTTAGAACTAATAATTCCCTATCCAAGTTTATAAATAATTCCAAAGATAAAACAAATAAAAATAAAGAATCAGGAGTGTATCTATTAAGTTGTGGAGATTGTCCAAAAGTGTACGTTGGTCAAACTGGCAGAAATTTCGAGCAACGAATAAAAGAACATAAAAATTGTTTCATTCAGGGAAAATCCAACTCAACCTACGCTGATCATTTAACAGAATACGGACATTCATTTAATGATAACTTCAAAATATTACACAGACAAAATAAAGGCCTCAAACTCAATCTATTAGAATCAATGGAAATAAATAAATATAACAAACGCGGTATTCTGTTAAATGATCAACTAGAAGTCAATAACTCACCTTTGTTAAACATTGAATAACAATACATTCATTTAACACAATTATTATTGCATATTTATATTAATAGTATCTTACATTTATATTAGGAAAATCAAAAATTATAATTTGTTTGGACCTCGACATTACCCCCCTCCCCTATTTTGTTCGCCTAGTTGTACAATATATAAGTAATGACTGTAAATTGTAAAAACCATATTTGTCATCTACCTGATGAAGCCACTGTGTGGCGAAACAATTGTTGTAGAACAATAAAACGATTTTTTGAAACCTTACATTACGTCAGTGTTTTATTAAGTGATGAAAGAGAGAAATAAAATAGATATATTGAAAAATTGTAAATTTTGTCAGTATTTTCTGTATGATATTCGAGTTAGAAAGGGAATAGGAAAAGAAGAAAAGTAAAGAGAGATTTAAAATAATAAAAACAAGAAACAGAGTAGGAAATAAAAAGAATCGATATAGATGAAAAGGGAATTTAAAATGAAAAAAAGCTGTTAATAGTAATACTTTTAAAAACTGCTTGTTTCCCAAATTTATAAAATTTGTATTTAAGTTAATAGTATATTACATAACAAGAGTTGTAAGTCGTAATATATGACGTACGAGTGGAAAAAGTTGTGCACGAGCCGTTAGGCGAGTGCAGTAATTCCACGAGTACGTAAGTGACTTACACCTCGACTTGTGTACTATACTTTTTCTACTCCCATTCATTATAATTTAGAATACTTTGCAATATTGAGGTTATGTTTCACTATTAAAACACTTCGCAGCATTGAATGCATGGCCATAAGTATTCCTTACTTATTTTGCCAAAATAGGCTAATAACACATTTTCCGAAAAAGACTGAACATTATTATTCATACGCCAATCCATGAATTTACCGAAAATCATTTTGTAACACACTTTCGATTTTTCCGGGAGAAGATCCGCTGCGGTATGTTCTGCTAGTTGCCTAATTTCTGGTGGAGTTCCAACAATTTCTTCTGTGGAGTCACTTTCACTCATTTTAACAATGAATAAATGAATTATTTATAATAATTAAACTAAAATAACGTCAATGTAATGTGTATTCAACAACGATAAATGTCAAATTCATTAATCCATTTGTCTAAGCTACTTAATTGGAGTTTTGTAATAATCGTTACGTAATATATTACGTGCTAGTTTTTTCTTCATTACGTGCATGTTTCATAATGCCATGGTTACTAATCAACAAACGATTGCGTTATTGGCTACTTACTACTATGGGAGTAGAAAAAAATAATTAAGAGTATACGCTTTTGAAGATGCTTACAACTTTTCAAGCTTTTAGATTTTGTATAATTTTATAATCATATAAAATATAGTCTAAATTTTAAAAAATTTTACTGTCACAAATAATTTTCAAATGTAGAAGAATTTTTTTTATTATCAATTTTTTTTTTAATAGAAATTTTCCAATCGTTCCAAATATGCTACTATGTTTTAATATATACTCTCTTATATTTATTTTATCCACTACATGTATTTTATTTTAATTTTTCCGTAAATAAAGGTGTTTAGTAGTAGTATATACTGGGTATTTCTGTGACTCGGAGAATATCTAATATACCATATAAGGGAGAAAATGATGATGATTCGTAAGAAAAATTATTATAAAAATTATCAAATGATGTATCTTCATAATCAAATTTAAGAAATGTTAACACATTTTTCTAAATATTTTCAATACCGTTCGTGGTAGGATACAGCAATTTGGTACAGCCTAAACTAACATCAAGTAAATTCCTTGGGCAATTTGTCACTTAAATCGGACCGCGGGAACCATGCTATACAAAGTGTTGCTAAAATTTATTTGCTCAGAACTTTTCTGTTTGCTCGTAAATCTACACTTATTCTTAAACATTATAATAAAAAATTTATTTTAGAAATTTTTATCACTCTTTAAAATTTTTTATAACAGTAGTTGTTTTAGAGTTAAAAGTCTCAGATTTCAGTCGTAACAAACAAGAAAACAAAAATCCGCGAAAAAATTGAGCTATAAACTTGCCTTTATCGTTAATTTTAGTCACAAAATATTTATATTTTTTTCATTTGATATTTTTTAAGTTTGTAAAATTTCGTACTATGTTTCTATTTTCAGAATTTCAGATTTTGTATATTTTTATATTTTTCATTCTTTTAAAATATCATTCCATGTTTATCAAATAAGAAAAAAAAACAAATACTAATTAATATAGAAAATAGAACCAAAGAGTAAGAAAGAGAACTGTATTCACGACAAACTCTCAGAAATATTTCTTGTTGTGATTTTTCAGTTTGAGATATTCTGGTTAAAGGGCAAATACCCAGAAATAATTCTTGGTAAAACTAAAAAGTAGAATAATCAATAAAGAGAAAAAGATTTATTGTACTTACTTTACAAGTTAAAAATTTGAAACATAGAACTTAAAGGCAAAGTTCACGTGCCTTCGTGTTCTTCCACTCAACCCATTAGAGTTGTTGGTAACTGGTGATGATAATCATCAAATAATTCTGGCTGCTGAGGCAATATTTTTGCAATTTCTGGCATATTTAGGTCCAATTTCTGTAGACCTTATTGAATATGTTACGTCAATTTGACCTTTATTTTATGATTAAGAGTAAAAGGGAGAAAAAAAGAGAAATCTTTCTTTTCTAGAAGTTTTTATATAGTTAGAGATGTGTGAAAAATGTTTTTAAAGCTTTAACGATTTAAAAAATATCTTGATATATTATATCCATTCTAACAGGTATTTTGTATTAATAGTGGCGAATAAGTGTTGTACTTCCTATTATTATAAATTTTATTTTTCAGACTAGTTTCGGATATATAACATAACCATCATAGTGAAAAACTACAAAACAAACCAAAAGTGTTATTATTATTTAAACTGAGTTACAGGTTCTAAAAATAAGTAATTATAATATTGATATGAATTAACATAAATTTTGACAACTTTGAGATTAAAAATATATTTTTGTTTTAATTTATTTTTTTACGGAAGTCCATTTAAGTGCAATACAAAATATTATAACATATTGTAAATGAATAAAACTCTTTAAGTATAACTAAATTATTGAACTACACATTAAAATATCATAAGAACGTGCACATGAAGACAATAAACTAAAACTATGTCATAAAATTAAAAATTACTAAAATATGAAAACATACAAATTTAAAATAAGTCATAAAATTAAAAACCACATAAATACAAAATTAAAGCTTAAAGCTAAACAGTCATCAAATGTAAAAAATGGGTCAATATCGTAAAAGTATACAACATTAAGGACAAAAACTGGAACTAAGTTATAAAATTAAAAAATTACCTATTAATACTTAAGATTAAAAATGATAGTGCGTAATTGATTAAGATTAATAGAGCATAAATCGACATCCACTGTGTTGATGTTACAGATCATGCGCGAAACACCAAAATTTTTAGCATAAACAAAAACCAAAATTAAAACATAAGAAACGTTATATCATACATAAACAAATTTCGAAAGATCTATCCGAAATAAACTAGATTTAAAGTTAGAAAAACATCTCTGTTTCTTCCTCTTCCATCTAGGAAATTCTAAGAGGTTTTGCAAATATAAAAAATCTCAATAATTCCAAAAAGTAAAAAAAATATTAAAATCTATTCGTAGATTTAGAACAAATAAAAAATTACTAAAAAAACATAGGAACATAGAGTATAAAATAATCTTTACATTTGAAAATCATTGGAATCTGTTAAATTCTTTAAAACTCTTAAAGTTAGGGAAATTGTAAGGACCCTGAAACACGAATACTTTAAATTGTTTAAAATTTAAAAATTTAAACATTAAACATCCTAAAAACTCTTTGATAAATTTTTAGAATTCAAAAAGGAAAAGAAATAGATTGAAAATCTTATTAATAAAGCATAGCTTTAATTAATGTTTAATGTTAAACATTAAATATCAATATATTTAATTAACTGCTCACTTAGTGAAACATATTTGAAAAATCTTGATTAGAAATTAAAAACACTTGGTTTGTTTCACAGAATATTTATTATTTTTTCTCCGACTAGTTTCAACAAAATGACATTATCAAGGAGTAATCAATAATGTACAAAAGGTTACACTAATATATATGGATTACACATTCAGGTAATAAGAGTGTTTTTAATTTCTAATCAAGAGATTAAATTCAAATAATCAACTTGCTTTTATAAAAAGGAAAATAGACAACTACGAACGTATTAAATTTTGTTAATGTTATCTCTTGCAGTATTGGAAATCGTTATCAAACCGATGTCATCTATACTAATCTACCTAAAGAGTTTGATAGAGTCTCACATAATCTCACAATATAAATTGTCAGCATACGGACATACTTATAATCTCATGAACCTTATTTCTTCATATTTACCAAATAGGAAAAATGTTGAGTGGTGTTATGGTTTTAAATTTGTTGAATATACTAGTGAGGTTCCTCAAGAGTCCAATATTGGGCCTTTGTTTTTTCTCCTGTATATAAATTATATTTCCAAACTGAATTCCAATTACCTTATGTATGCTGACGATATTAAAATCTATCATATAATTACTAGTTTAGCAGATTGTGTCATTCTTCAATAGGTCATTTCAAGCTGATTGGTGTATCCAAAATAAATTAGAGCCTTATACCAATCATTACAGCGTTGTATCATTTAAAAGAAAACAGAGTAATATAGTTTTTAATTATAGAGTTAAATATTGTAACGTAATATTAATGTTTCAAAGATCATTTCAAAATATAGTTTCTGAATGCCAAAAGATTCTTGAATTTATTTGTTCGATAAGTATTATTATATTTTCGAATTTATTAAACACTTAAACAGTCTTTAAAGGTATTAATATTTACATTTCTTTCATCCTCTCTTTACTTTTCTTTTCCTTCCATTTTTCTGTATTTCCGTTTCTTCTTCTTTTCCTTCGATTTTTCTGTATTAGTTACTATTTTCTTATTTTTTAATTTCATAACTAATTGAAAATTACAATTTGAAAATATAAAGAATATAAAAATATACAAAATCTGAAAGTATCGAAAATTTGAAACATATCTGAAATCAAAAGAAAGTTTACAAGTATACAAAATAATTGAAATTTAAAAAAGTTCATTACAACCCATTAGCAGATTTAAAGCAATCGGAAAATTTCTAATAAAAAGGAATAAAAAAATCAATATTTAAAAATTATTGCAAAGTGTAAAACTTTTGAAAACTTAGAAGGTTATATTTTGATAGTATAAAAATTTTGAAAATTGTAAACTTGCTCGAAAGCGAATACTCTAAAATGTATAGATATTAGGAATATTAACTTGAGGAATTTTAAACAGTTAGGGTATTAACTAAAACTTTTCGACAAATTTTTAGAATTCAAAAATTTAAAACATTTTTAACTAAAGAATTAATTTATGATTATTAAATATTCAAAAAGTCTTTAAGAATTTTAATGTTTACAATTTGTTCAAAAAACTAACTGTTTTCTAAACGTATCAATATTGCATACGAAATAATTCTTTCTTTCTATGAAAGAAATAATTTTATTAAAAGCACGAGTACCTTTCTAATATCACACACTTTTTATATTAATTGTGACTATAGATTCGACAGAGATAAGCTTGTCATTCTAATATTGTATGTATTATATGCCAATTTTAAGTACAGTTTGGGAATGACAAGCTTAACTCTGTTGAGACTATAATAACAATTAATATAAAAAGTCTGCTTTATTTAAACAGGTACTCGTGTTTTTAATAATTTATAATATAGCCCAAAGTAGAAGCTTTCACAATTACTTATTTTAAATAACTTTAACTCAGTTTTAATATTGATTAGAAACACTTATGTTTTGTAATTGAAAAAATGTCTAAATTAACGGAGCTATAAAATAAGAAACGTATTTACATAAAATTAAAAATACAATTAACACGTCGGAAGAACCACGTGATCGAAAGACAATCTAGTAGTATTACTATATTAAGGTATAAAAAAGCAATGTGTTAATGCAAAGAAGTCGGATTTTAAATATATAATTAAAATATAACATACATTATGTTTGAAATTTAGTTTATAAATAAACATTCATTTGAAATAAGAAAACTAAAAAGAGATATATTTGTTTCATTCCTAATAATTTAAGACTTATTTTTCTGCTTTTAAAATTGATATCACTATAAATAAATTTATCTGCGCTTACTTAACGAACACACCTCGTATCAAACGTATGAATAAATTTATACGCTTAGGTAAATAATTCCACGGGAAGAGTTATCGACCCGATGACTTGTAACCATCCCCGTTTTCCGTGTCCCCATTTCATTACGTAATTCCGGATAAAGTTAGCAATTCTAATTACGGATTCCGTACAGTGATATTCAATTCATATTAATTACGGGGGCACGAGTTGCCGCAAGTTGGCAATCCTGCGGGGTTTCCGGATTAGCCCGGGGGTTTTAGGGCAGAGCTTTATGTGCATACTTCCTTCTTCCTTCCCTTCCCAGACACGTTCAACACTACGTACGCTTTATCTTCATAGGGAAAAACCGATATTTCTAAATAATTATTTGTAAATTACTAAGCAATGTAATTTAAACACCATAAATACCCAATAATTCTAATTAATAAGTAATAATAATAATACATTAATAAGTAATGACTCTAAATTAATGTATGTGTGTAAATTTAAATTAAACAAATAGTTAGTCTCTACAGACCTTACCTAATGTACCTTAGGTAGGGGCTCTAAGATCGAAGTAATTTTATTTTATTAATATAATTTCTCGGCTGATGGATTTTAGTCGATGGCCTGTATTTATTATATGTAGTAATAATATTAAGCTTTACTAAATAAGCATTTCAACAGTGAGCAAAATTCATTAGTAAAAAATCATTATTATTTTTAAATGCTGCAATGTCGTGTCAAAATATTTAATATAATATTAATTATTAAAATAATGAGAGGCAATATAAATCAAAACCCAATTGTTCTGCGTTGTTTCAATAAAAAATAGAATTATATAAAATCTGTTTTCGTTTCACAGTGTCGTATGTTTTTTTTTTTTCATGATTTGTAATATTTGTAATTTTTAAGAAAGGAGACCAAATATTAATAAATGAATAAATAAATAAATACATAAATCATATTATATTCATTATGAAATATTTAAAGTTAATCTCATAGTAGACATGTATATATTTATATTATTTTACCTATTAAAGTATTTGAATCTTCAGAATGTTTGGAATGTTTTCCGTACGTGTCATTCAGTGCAAATAAAAGTAGTGAACGGCATTCAGGTAAAAGAACCGCTTACAAAAACGTAAGATACAATAAAAGGTAATGGCGGCCGAAGCCCTTCCGGTGTTGTAAAGTTTTATAAGGCGGTTAACATCAGATAATCAAACCCTCATTCGTCACGAATCAATGTTTTGTTTGTTTTTGTTTTAGTGCAATAATCGATATTAAATTTTTTAGTGCACTAATCGATTTTAAATGAAACTCCCTTAAATAATATATGCAATATTTAATAGTTAAAATACAACAATTTTTTTATTTCTTTAAAAATTTAAGAAATTATATAATGAATTATAAATTTGAATTATTAATATTATTCTTCGGGATTAATACTTTCCTTTCATTCGTGTCATTTATTGGTAATAAATTAAGCATTCCGTCGACGATTTTAATTCGGAACGTAAATTAGGCGACCGGTGTACATTAAATTTTAATTAATTAACAATTTTAATACATCGCCCTTTACGTCTATTACAATGTAAATTTCATTATGCAAATAAGCGGAGGACAAAACACATTTAAACTTTAATTACCGAAACAACCCGAAATCCACTCAATACATTAACACATTACAGTGTGCAGTAAAAGAAGTTGGAAATTTACACCCCTCATAATATTCGTATTAATTTGCCTTAATTTTTGTGTTATCACGAAATTATTCAATAAATTTCGAATATTATAAATTACAGCTTTTAATTTTTATTAGTCATATTTACAGTCTGTAAATAATATTCGCATTAATTAGCTTTAAATATTTTATATAAGTTTACTTCTATTAATTACGTATTCATTTTATTAGATGTGATCTAAGAGAAAATAAAAGTACTCTATTTTAATTTCAAGAAAAATACATTTTGGAATTACAATTTTTTTTTATTAATTGCAAAATAATATTAACGATTTCTAAAATGTTAAATTATTAAGTTAAAATTCCTTTTTAGTAACGGCGCTTTTCAAACTGTTATTAATTGTAATATATAAAATTTAAACTGATAATGTATTTTTTAAAGACGTTTACGAAACTGAACTTTTAATATAATTTCATCCTTCTTTCATAGGCGATGAACAGAATTTTATTAATTAAAATGATGCTTTAATTTTTATGAAATCGATATTTCTTGTTGGTTTAAAAAAACAAATATCTAAGTTGTAGTAAAATGACATACAATTAACAAGTTAATTTTTTCTTTTAAACATTTCCGGTATTCAATTATCGACGCTTGAAAAATGTGGTTCATATATTCAAGAAAGTTAAACTTACCAAAACGACGTTTGTATATTGAATAGAAAAGAGAATTTCCATCAGTAAAAAAGAATCAGAGGCAGTCCAGAAACTTCTTGAAGGTGGATAACTTACTAAATTGAAGGATTCCTTAAAAACTGAAAGATATTTCTTATTATACTACTCATGAAATACAAAATATTTTACAAAAGACTTTGAATCTCACCTAACAAAATTTTATGTAGAAAATTCGAATGTTGCTCTATTTTTGTAGCTAGATGAACCAATTTTTCATAACTATGTTAGAGTAGATACACATAATTGCAATTATTCGTTGGAAAAGATAAATTGTGTATTTTAAAGGTAATAAATAGTTAAATATCTGGAAAACGTAGTGCAATATTTGGTCGTTCATCATTAATAAATCTTTTATTATTTTTTTTAATGAGCTTCGTATACATTTAAGTTTTAAGATTTTTTATCTTTAGTTAGGTAGTAAGTCTAATCTGTTCTGTCTACCACCAGAGATAATAAAAAAAGGATATGTGCAAGCTGTATCAAGTATCTGAACACCACACAAAGAACGAATCCTTAGCTTTTTTAATCTTCTGAAGTTAACAATAAAGCAGCCATGACCGATTTGTATTTCTTCCAAGGGGTACCTTATATCACCGTGTTGTCAACATAAGCACGGTTGTATGATTGAAATAAGAACTTCCTAAGATTTCTAGGTCAAGTATATACTCGGTATATATGCAGAAATATTTGTGACTCCCAGTTTAAAGCTGTAAAAAGCCATTCTGCATTTCGCTGAGCCTTTAGGCAGGTAATCTAGGCTAAGGCTATATAAAGCAGCTACAACCGCCTAGGTATTTACCCAATTAACTTTGTTGCTACGTTTTGAAAGTGCGTATTTTAGTTTGTCCCGAAAATCGATTGATAATTATGTCGTAAACACAGAGTAAGTGTCGCTGTTAAAATATTGCATCAAAAAGATAGGTATATGTTATAAAATTGCTAATATTATTACCAATTTATTTATTCATTTAACATATATTACATAATTAACAGAAAATATCTAAAATTAATTCCTGTTGTTGCTATGTTAAACCCATCGGCCAAATCTACTCCATCCATATAGTCATTAACTACTTCTGCTTCCTTTGTTACTATATTCCTTTTCTTTCTTTTATCTTTCCATTTCATAATCATAGTTTTATTTTTAAACCAACGTATTTGTTCTTTCTAATGAGCAATTTTATTGTATCTGAAGAACTGACAATCCTATTTTTGGGAATAGTTCTAACCATGTCCGCCTCAATAGAATTCTAAAGTACCAATTGTTTAAATATAACATATATCGACTATCTAAAATAAAACCGGAAAGTTCATACGGAACCTACTTCTTTTTCAGGGGCTATGCTCTTTCCATAATAATCGTCCTTTCCATATCAAGTTGCGGAATATATAAACTTTAACATTTTTCTACAAATTCGTTTTGATTTTAGTCAACTCTAGTCGTTCTTGGCGTTCTCTGATCGTGAAATTGTTTATTTTCGAGAAATTAGCCTTGCATCACTTTAGAAAAAAAGGCTTCCTTTTTAAGAAGTACATTTGTAATGAAGTGGTTTTTTTAGGATGTCCTGCAAGACCAGGAGCACGGTAAATCATCTAATCTCATTGCTATTCGTCGGATACCATTTCTTCAACCTTGAACGCAGCTTTAGTTTCGGGTGGCTAAATATCTAAATATTTTTCAATATGAAACCTACACTTATTTCTAAAACATTTTATTACTCTAATTATTCTATTATCTTTCTCTATTCGTTCTGCGAACTAATGCTCTGTTTCAGCCGTTGCTTGCACTTATGCAAAATATTCTAAAGATCTTGAAATTTGAGAATATGTTTCGCTTTTCATAATAATTACAATTTAAATAGCCAATAGTCACTACTTTTTACGCAGGATGAGTATACTCGTCACGACAAAAAATTCTGGCACTCAAATTCAGTTAACTGGTTAATAGCGGAAGAGCCGCTTAATTTTTTGCTATTATTTATCGGCTTTGTAGTAGCTTCTAGTGGCACATTATTATATATTTATTGTTCTTATGATATCGAGGATAATATCTGAGGATCCGATTATATCTGCTCGTAAGCGATGTTCTACAATGAAGGTTCAAGGATTTGGTCACCAGTTATTAGAACTACCTTATATCTATGATAGTTGGTTACAATGGCAGTTAGATAGGTTAACGAAAACATATCTTATGACAACAGATAGAATTAAACGTGCTCTATATATCGAGGACTATGATCAAGCAGTCCCTTTTTTTGAAGAAAAAAACCGTTATTTGTTTTCCTAGTCAGCTTTTATACTTCCAAAAGGGCGCCCTAAAGCGATACTTACATGGTAGCCCCTGCTTTCTATCACTGAATCTTCTCTTGCTTTTCAAGTTCAGAACGTACAGAGTCCTATATTCTCTCGTAGTAGTGCGTGGCTTTTGTCGACTTTCAGAAGGGGCATTTGTTGAAGAGTGTGATTACGAGGACCGGGTTCTCCGTTTTGGTTCTCATTTGAGTTTCTGTTATGCTCAGGAGCCATGCGATAGGGGCAAAGGCAAGATGAGACACACGATATTCGCTGTACCTCTAGATATCAAAACAGCTGGGTGATCAATACAGCAAGGTTAGGGTTTTTCTTGGCCTCTTCAGGGCGATTTTGTATAAGATAATAATAATAATAATAGCCTTTATTTAAAAATCTTACATACTAAACATTTTCTTAAATACTAGGCCTCTCCTAAAGCCTGCCATAGAATGCGATCATAAATTTTCCTTCTCCACATAATTCCTGCTATTATTTTGATGTCGTCCTCCAATCGATGACGCTGTCTCTTTTTCTTCTCTTGTATAGTCTCGGACACCACTCAGTAATGTCCTTGGCCCATTTGACTTTTTTGTTCCTCATCATGTGACCTGTCCAGGTGATAACGGGTCTTCCTGCCTAACTCCTCTTTTTATAGGAAAGTCTTTTTCATATTGGTAATGAGGCGAATAAGTTATTTGTCTACTCCTTGAGTTTATAATGCTTCCCACATTTTTACGTGTTTAATTGAAAGTAATACTATATTTGTTGCTTTTCTGAATAACCTGTTTTATCATGTGAATATGATCTAGTGTTGAAAAATCACTGCGAAAGCCTGCTTACTTCGTTGGTTGGTTTTCGTTTAAAATCTTGGGTAAGCAGTCTAGGAGTATCTTGGAGAATATTTTATATATGTTCGACATCAGGTTGATGGGTCTATAATTATATATTATGTAGATAAAATTTCATTGAATAGCTGTGTGATGATTTGACAAATAAAGCACTAATAACCTTTCTTCGCAATTTTATTTGATTTACCAAATGTACATTTCGGACACAAAGTGACTATTATCAATGGACTAGGATTGTGAAGAAAGGTTATTAGTGCTTTATTTGTCAAATTAATTATTTGATCTTCCCGTAACTCAAGCAACCAATACTCTGTGATGATGTTTAGTGTTTTGGTAGTTGTGACTATTAAAAGTTCATTGGATATATGTACAGTCTGCGCCAGGTACTCTCCCTCATTTCTGAGATATTATTGCTTTGAGAACATTTCCTCGCATTACGCATGGAATTTCTTCTTCGTCTTCGTCTTCGTAGACGGCTGGTTGTCTTGTTTCACTCCTCATCGCTGTATAACTCGCGCTAATAGTCTGTTGCGAGTTTTAGTATTTCCATTCTGTTGGCCTTGTTTCTTTTAGTTCTTCGGTGTCTCATCCAACCAAGCTCTCTCTCAGTTCTTGCCATACTTTTTAAGACCACCTGATTTTCCTATGTAGTAATTGATTTTTTCTGATCTTGAACCTTGTCGATGTCTATGTATTTTTAAATTAAATCTTGTCAATTGATCATTCTGTCTTCAAATGAGGTCTTTCTTTGTTCGATTAAACCTTTGGGCTTTTGGTCCTTATTTGTCTTTTCCAACTTGTTTCTTATAATGTTATTTTCCATTTCTTTTGGTTATATTTCTAGGGCAACTTTCTTGAATTTAGACTAGTATCTAAAATACCATCGACAATTGACAAAGTTATTGTTATATTATGGTTTTGAATGATTTTTCTTGACTATTTGGTTCTACTAACTTTGACCGGTTAGCATTCTATAATCGGTATTTCAGTTGAGCTGGTGGATAACATCTATATTTGAGACCCATTTCGTTTTGTTAGTAATAATATAATCAATTTCGTACAGTCGTTTTCCCACCAGGTGTAGCCCAAGTCCATTTTCTATTAATTTTTCTTTTATAGAAGCTGTTAATAATGTGTAAGTATTGGGAGAAGTAATACACTTGTTATGTTTATTATCAGGTAACTGATAATAAACAAATGGAACATAACAAGTGTATTACTTCTCCCAATATGAAAATTTGGTTCCATCAAGAATGTAGCAAAACAAGTATCGAATTTATAATGTGTAAGTTATTTTTCAAAGCAAAGTTTATTATATCTTGTATTTTATTCTCATTTTTCACTTGGTGAAACATTATGTTAATAATAGGTTGTTGAAAAAATTCACTTGGTTTGTTTCACTAAATTGTTTATTTTCGACTAGTTTCGGCACTGGGCCATTATCAAGAATGATGTACAAACAAAATTTTTACATATTTATATAAAGATGTCAGGTAATAAGTGCGTTCGAAATTGGGGAAATCCAGAGATCTTCATTATCGTTGACCACGTTTTTGCCTGCTGCTCGGGCTTTGCTAATCTCTAGGCCTTCCCGGTAATTGAGAATTTTTCCTTTATTACCTGTATATAAAATTCTACAATTATGCGCGCTAAAATAATGATTAGAGGTTACACAATGTTTTACAAAACCAGTAGAGAGTTTATTATTGAGTATGTCCGTGCGATGTTCTTTTATTCTTGTTTCGAAGGATCTTCCCGTTTGCCCTACATATAAAGCATCACATTTTTCACAAGTTATCTCATATATTCCACTTGTTTTCATTTTACTGTTTTCTGTTTTTATTTTATTATTTATTAGCAGTTTTCCTAAATTGATGGAATTGGTCATTATGATATTGTAATCTTTACTTTTTAATGTATTCTTGATTTTTTGGGAGAGATTTTTTACGTGCTCTAATCTTTTCCAGTTTATTTTCTGTGAAGTATTTGCATTATAAAAATATTTTTGAAGCTGTTTTTGTTTTTTCATTTTAATCATGTGATCGATTAGTTCTTCTTTATAACCATTATTAATAGCTATAGTTTTTATTGTTTTCAATTCAATTTGGTAATCTTCGTTATTAAGGGGGATATTGAGCAACCTGTGCAAGAGAGAATGAAAGGCACTGAATTTTATTTGATTATGTGTATTTGAAGTTTCGTGAATTATTGTGTCTGTGTAGGTTTCTTTTCTAGATATCTTATATGACAATGTGTTATTGACTGTTTTTGAAATAGTTAACTCTAAAAAGTTGATGCTATTGTTTAATTCTTTTTCTACTGTAAATTGTATGTTTTTGTTTAAGGAATTTAAATGTTTTGTAAAAATGTCTAATTCTCTGAATGATCCTGTCCAAATGCAAAAAATGTCGTCTACGTATCTTGACCAGAATTTTTGTCCGTTTTCGTTTCTTTTTACTATAGTATAAGGTCCGATTTGGCCGTTAAAATCTCCCATTATGATTACAGTTTAATTTAGGTTTGTCATTGCTTTGTTTAGGTTGTTGTAAAATTTGATATTTATTTATAACATATAAGCCTACAAATAAATCTTTCGATCTTAGACTACCAGGACTAAACGCAAGTTCTGTTTTTACATTTTTCGAATTCTTCGCAGGTATTTATTTCTTTTTTCAGGCTTAGGCAATTTTTTTTTATTACCAGTGCACTGATATTTTGTATTTAGGACGCTTGGTCATCATATTCATAAATTAATCAATGTGTCAGGTTTATAGTAATGGGTAGCAAGCTTTTTTTGTGTAAATATAAAGTCTGTCTCAACCAGATTCCAGATTGGGTTAATGATTGTGGGGGATGACTGGTCATAGTTGTCACCGACTATTTTTTACGATCTGGTAATCGTTCTTCGACTTTTTTCTAGGGCTTATAAATAACACACGCAAAGCTGTCTATAAAGGCCTGTAGTCTTGCCCTGGTTTCGCAGGAGGTGTTCTTGGGACATGTCCAGTAGTAAGCTGTTTATTTAAAGCCCTTGCATTTTGCAGAGATATTTTTCACACGCTCTATATTACTTGCAGGTAAATTGCTTGTCATGACTGGCCAGTACCCTGTACTGTGCATATCCAACCTAAAGGGTTTTCCTCTGAAGAAGTGTATTTGTTTGTGGCTCTTGATAAGCGTGATTCTTAGATCTTAAATAGATTACAGTATACTTGTCAAAAAATTAATATAAAATAATAAGGGCATACAAACAAAATGAATGCGAAGTTAATCCATAATTCAAAATCTTTTAAATGTATTGAGAGTGAATGACAACTAACCCACCCTTCAATTAGTTGGAACAATATTTTTTCAAAACAAAATATTTACAGAAATGAACATCTACTTATAAATTGTGCATTAAAAATATTGTGAATGTTTTAATGTTTGGTGTAGATTAGAGGTAAACTCACGTTTTAAGCAACAAAATATAATATAACTTAATAAATTGATAACCATTCTTATAAAATTTTCAATAATATACTTATTATAATTAATTTGATGCTTAATAACTGTTAAAAAATTATTTGTAATTAGTGTAATCACATATGTCATCTAAGTGTCTAACCCTTGTAATTTTTAATCGCGATTTTAAAAAAATTCGAGCAACCATTAACTTCATTATCATAATTCTCCAGTAACAATAAAACCTCTCTAAAACATTTTTTAAGAAGTATAGAGAGTACAGATGAGTTCGATTCGTTTTTTGTATTAAAAAAAAAATACATTAATTTCAGAATGTTGATTTAAATCAGCTATAAGTTGAAAGTTAAAAAGATTCTTCCAACATCTAGTTTTCAGTTAGAAAAAGCGCACGATTGTTTTTGAATCATACTCAGAAATATGAATCGCACGGAAACTGCTCGTTAAATACATTCCAATGATGCGTGAAATCGCTGTCATCGAATTTACAGTCTGTGTAGAGCGAGTATTATACAGGGTCTATGATAAAATTAATGCGCATTTTTCGGGGGAAAACATATTTATTAATCGTACCGATACAAATACTTAAAATTCTTCAAATACTTCAGGGAAGGCACCCTGAAACTCCTCGACGGGAATATGTCTTAGAAACGTTGCAACATGCTTGTGGATGGTTTCTACGGACTCCCAATACTTCTTTTAGCTCTTACTTCAGGCGGGGAAATAAAAAAGTCGCATGGAGCCTAGTAGAGATTGTAAGGGGGTTGACGGACCACCGGGGTGTTGCTCCGGACCAGGAAATTGAAATCGATGAAGGCCATTTGGCTAAGGGCACTGTCATGGTGGAATCTGACTATGTCTTTAATGTCAGCACTAACGCGCGCATCTCGATGTTTCAATCTCGAAAACGTGGCCAAAATTCCCTAAAAACTAATGTTTGATTTGGGAATTTTTGTGATCTAGTTATTAAGGTTCATTACATATTAAAAACCACGATTGTAACGATGTAACCTGCTCATGGAGCTCTCGGAAGGTCTAAGATTTGTGCTTAGTCTTGAATAGAAAAGTGGTTAAATGGGGGCGCGATTATTCGATATTTTATGTGTTTCGAGTTAAAAGTGAAATGTTTAACATCAAATAAAACAAAAATCCCATGATATCTCACTATTTCTCAAGTTGTATCAGATTCCTAAACTATTTTTTTAATAATATTGAAATGACGGTAGCTGCTAATTTATACAAAATATTTTTTTTATAAAAAAGGTGAAAAACTGTAATACGTATCATTGCATAGAAGTACTGCAGTGTGACTTTCCAACCAAAGTAGTGTTATTCAATTAATACAGTAGTAACAATAAATATTACAATATTGCAAATAATAAATAATAATTTAATTAAAATAATCACTTAATTTTAAATCATTTATTTTTCATAAATTTGGAATCAAGATTTTTAATTAGCGATCTCAAAAAAGACAATTTTCACCTTTTTTGTCAATGTTGGATCCGCTATTTTGTTTTTCAGAAATGTTTAATTCAGATTTTTATCACAATCCTCAGAAAAGTCGACATACAAATTGGGTTCGCAAGATTTTTAATTAGTTTCTTCAAAACAAAGTACAAAGTTTCAATTAAATCCATCAACATCTTCATACTACGACCACCTTTTCGACATTTGAAACCACCGTGCTGTGGTACTTACCCCAAGTGGATGATTCTTCGGACGTCAAAAAAGACAATGAGCATCGGTTTGTTGCGAAACTTGCACATTAGTGCTTCTTTGGGGTGGGGGGAGATTTTTGTGTGCCACTCGCAGATCTGCCTTTTCGATTCTGGGTCGTACTCAAACATCCACGTCTCCAGTTATGGCAGAGTTAAGAAAGTCCGGATTATTTTGAATCAAATCGAACCATTCTTGATAGAGCGAAACTCGAAGTTCTTTCTGGTCTTCGGTCAACACCATTGCCCATTTCCAGATCCTCGGTCACTATCCCAAGTACCGCAAATGTGGACATTGACAGTTTGTGGCGATCTCCTCCCGGCCCTCTTTGAATGTCTTGTGCCATCTCCCAGACTGTGAATTTGAAATGCAATCACCCTCGAAGGCCTCTTGAAGAACCTCGAATGTTTCGTTTGCATTCTTTCCAAGCCGCACACAAAACTTAATTACGTATCGCTGCTCAGGCAAACGCTCCACTACGCAGTGTTACAAAATCGAAAAACAGGTGCAAACTGGAAAGGCAGATCCATCCTTCACTACATTTCCCGATTAGTTATAACTGGCTACGATTGATAGTCGCTTTACAATAAAATGATGTGCATTACTTTCATAATAGACCCTGTATTCTACGTTAAAATCACCATTCTTGTAACATTTTCCTATTATCAATTGGAACATATTTACCATTAACTTCCTTGTTAAATAATTGCTCATCATAAAATCAGCATGAAAAAATTTCATAATGAAAACGATGAAGACTTCTTATTGATTTTCGTTCGCATAAAATGGACAGAACATTTTAGATGTATTTTTCTAAATGATATAGATTTGTTAAGATTCATAAAAATAAAATGAACAAATGATACATAATAATATTATAATGGACTATGTTATTCAATATAAAAAATGTCTTCTTTAAAAGTATGTTATCAATTTGTTAAAGTTGTTATTTCAAAAATAAAATCAATTAGTCATTTCAATAACGAAATATGTTGTTTTTTTAATTTCCAAAATTCTTGTGATTTGAAAGTAAATAAAATTAGTATCATATATGAGATAATATGAGTAATATGACAAAATAGAAAAATATAAATTTACTATCTTCATGAATTTTAACCGCTCTATTAAAAAATTATAACAATTTATAATCTCAATCCTGTAGCACCTTTCATGCACATTTTTACGATTTAGTTACTTATCCTAACAAATGCCATATAAAAATAAAAGAATAGGGAGGAAAATTAATTCGGTTCGTTTTTTTGTGGTTAAAAATTTGAACTTATTTCAGAATGTCACTTTGAATCAGTTAGTCCAAGTGGTATAAAAGGCACACAATTTTCTTGATTTTTATTATTCCTATGGAATTTAATCGTACGAAATCGGGTACTCTAAGCTTTGGTTACTAAAGTTCAATTCTTCTATAACCGTTGTATTAAAAATTTGCAAGCAATCAATAATTTTATAATCATAAATGTCTGGCAAAAACTTCCCTAGCACATTACTACATTTACTTATTTACTCTAAAAAAATCCATAGAAAAAATAGAGTAATGGGAGTTCAAATTTGTTTAGTCCATTGCTTCTCTATTAAAAAAAAGATATTTTTTTAATTATGCTTTAAGTTTCTCTTACACTTCACTCTGATCATCTTTATCAAGTAATTGTGTTCGACGTTATTGTATCTCCAAAGCAAAACTTGTAATTCTACAAATATAGACGCTAAAAAGGTTATATAATAATATAATAATTGTATAATATTTTTATCTGTTGTTTCTTTACAAATTTACAGAAGTAGAATTGCATTGATTTTATAGCCCTATAACATTTTTCCTATCAAATTTTTAATAATTATTTTTTTAATTCCAAACATTTTCAATCATATTTCAATCAGGTTTGACCTGATTTTCCAGCAAATGTTAAGTGTTTGTTGGAAAATATTCAACTATTTATTTTACAACATTTTCAGAAGCTTTCTAGTCAAAGTTTAACCATTTTTAAGGATATTTTTGAAAACTGAATGACTGCTGTTTCGAAAATAAATATTATTCCTTCAATTTGAATTGTGCAAAAATGTACAATCAAACCATGATATATCATAAAAGTAATATTTATTGTCTAAAGTGTAGAATTAGATTTCCCTAGGTTAATAATTTGAATTTTAGCAAACTGGATTTATTCACCAATTGGGTAATGATTTTAACTTTACATAAGTTTCTTTTTTAATGTAAGATAGATAATTGCAACATATTTATTTCTTTCATTTCGACTTAATATATGTTTTTTTAATAAAAAGAAATACGGTCATATTTCGCTGTACATTTTTAACTGCACTCACTGTTACGATTCTAATCGATCTGAATATAAATTCAGGACGAAATCCCCAGTAATAATTTATACGGGGCGCGGACGCGCAACATGGTGATATTATGTTGTTGTAAATGTGTCGGCAAAGTCAATATATATTACAAACGGATTAGTGTAAATGGGTATTGCAAGTCACCCCAGGGTGGCATAAGTCAATAAGTATCCGTCCGATACCCTGTGGGGTATGAATCACAGGCAAATTAACCGAACCGGAGGCCGCCGCCGCCGGGCAGATGAAACAAACGCAACGCGGAGGAGGCGAAGCCAGGTGATTCTCTAATCCATCTGCTTAATTGTTAATCTTTGCTGACCCGACGGATCCGTTACAAAACCACACTATTCATTAAACGAGACCACTAGGAAATTAGGCGGAGACGATTTGAATAGGGAATAATTAATTAATTTCGCCTTGTCCACAAGCTGTTTAATTTTATATTATATGTAATAATATAATAGTAATACTGACAATAAAACTAAATAATAATAATAATAATCAATGATAATTACATACATTAACAATAAAGCTAAAAAACTTCTTTATTCTATTGTGTATAGGAAAATGTAGGATATGTTGCCATAAATTAGACAACTTTCTAATTACTTTATATTTTTATTCTTATATACAAAGATTCTTCGTCAAACCATGATTTATGTGATGATAATAGCCACTAACTTAGCCTGCAGATGTAATCAATTTTAAACTTAAAAGTGTTTTTCAATTTTTCAAATTGAAAGACTTTTACCTTACTTTGACTTTATTAACACGAATATTATGACCTTAAGTAACGATTAATTATAATGATGATGATGGAATTTATAGCTCCTCCGAGCAATTTGTACACAAATGCCAAGTCAATGCAAATGCGCGCGGAGATTAAATTTTGCAACATTTTACGATAATTGTTTTGAAGAGTAAACGTAAAACCTAAGAATTGAATGAATTTTCTCTGCACACGTTCGATTCAATATGCATCGAAGTGTATGGGCACCTAACAACAAAGCAATATTCAAGATGGGGCTGGACCAATGATACAAACAGACTAATTAATGTGTACATATTATGAAATTCTTGAGACTTTCTTCTCAGAAATCCCAGCATTTGAAACGCTTTATGTTATTTTACCAATATGTTTCGAAAAACTCTAAACGCTTCATATTTCTTTTTGTACATTATACAACAAATAAATTTTTTTTTTTAAGATATCATGTGGACATTCATTAAATTCTTACACAACTTTTACAACTCTTAAGCAGAATGCTTTATGGTTGAAGTATAAAGTAAAATAAATATCTACAGTTGTAGAAAGAAGTCGAAGAAATTCTGGAATAAATGAGAACGTTCCATCAGGGTTTGACTGGAAGAACATTTTGAAGAATAAAGTGAGGCTGTGATTCCTGTGCTCAAAATTTGGTGTAGTTTTATGTATGTGTTTGTTAATGTATTTTGTTAACAGGTAATCCAAAGCATCATGATAAATTAATAAATAACAAATAGTGGTATAAAAATGCCAAATTTTCATCACTATTTTTGGTTTCTGGAGAACTGTCCAAGACCATACTTTAAAAGGTTCCACATTTACGTAAATCGAAATGACGCAAAAAAAACAATTTCTCACTCCTAAACTACGTACTAAAGTATATGTAAGAAGTTAACAAGAAGGTAATTCAAAGTCATCATTTAGGCACAAGTTTAATTAATTAGAGTGGGTCGGAGTACACCTCACTACTCCACACTTATACATTTATTTCAAAAGCTTTTAGTATTATGAATAGCGACAGTTATAACTGAAATAATTTAACAAACAGCCACAGATATGTTTCGATCTATTTTGGATATCATGAGCGTCAATAATTTATTTACAATTTAGTAAAACTCCTTCCTTAACTTGAACATGATTACTGTAATGCGATCTAAAATAAAGAGAATGGTTGAGACCGTTACTACGTGGTAATCCATACTTACACTGAATTGAAACCACAAATAACCAATAATTTGTGGTTAAAACATAGTGAATTTTTCAATTCAGCGATCTAAAATAGATCAAACCCGGCCCGTGGCTGTTATTCAAAGGGAAATAATAATTCAACTCTAGTTTTATTATTTATATAATATTACAGTGATATTAGAAATATAAGAGCCAATTGTAGCTAGATACTTTCTTACCCTCCAAATATCATAATAATAGCAAACGATTCTAACAAAAAATAACCCTAAATTAAAAATGTTTACAAAATCAATAAACAATAAATATTTTCCAAGGAATAATAATATATAAAACACTTAACTAATTAGAGAGTGGGTTAGGATACACCCATACCCTTTATACTTGCCTAAGTGAGAGTACATTCTTCCCTTCTCCAAACATTATAATGTAATCTGTAAGTTTGTAAGAATTTAAAAGGAAAATAGACTATTTACGTAATATATAAAAGTATAATTATCAGAAATAATACATGTTTTAGTAAAAATATGGCTTTTATATAACTGATGGAGTGAATATATGTTAAAGTCTACTCACAGATACGTCATATATATCTTTGTCATAATTATTGCAACTTCTGTAGTTTGTAAGATACTCTAAGAAACTTCTCTTCTTTTTTTGGAACCAACCACTGATTTTTGAATAGTTTATAATAGAATTTTTTCTTGAAGAATAGCAGTTTGTCAATTGAGTATTATACAAGTGTTAAGAGGAAATATAACATTTTTAGAGATCATATTTTCATTTTTCATAATAAATCCCTTTTTAATTAAACTTTTCTAGTTGGAAATATAATTATTTAACAACCAACTTCAAATGATGTCCATTCAAGTTTAGTTAAAGTCTTTAATTATAAATCAAGATAATTTAAGTCAATCAATAATAAATAAACCTTAAGCAAATATCAATAAATATTATTTGATTTTACTCAGCTTATATAATTATTATTCAAGTTCTTTTAACCACAGATAATACAGATAACTAAATTTATTTCTCTTGATACATCTGGCGCGAATGACCTCAGTTGTCAAAGCGCCATATAAAACCAATCATCATTATCATTTTTACACATCAGCAAAACGTTTAAAATACTTTACAGTACCATTCAAGTTCATAAAACCATCACGTAAGATTATCAAGCGATGGTCAGTCAATACTAAAATAAAATAACATTGATTTTTTCTGTAATTGAAAACACTTCACCTAAACTCAAACCATCAATTGTGGTAAAACAAAGTTAAAAGTGTTTTATTTAATTTTAATCAAAATGTACCACCAAGTAAACGCCGACAACATTCAAGAATCAATTGTGATGGTCATTAAAGTTTAGTTAATGCCATTCAACTATAATTCAATTTTAGCCATGGTTTATTTTAAGTCAATTAAGTTAATCAAATGTAATTAAAAGTTACCTAACGGTCAATCAAGTTTATTTAAGCTTACCCATTTAAGTTACATGGATTAATCTATTAAGGAAAGATGATAAAGCAAATACGTATGATCAGTCCTAGTTATACAAGGCGATTCAATATTGTTTAATGACATCTGATTATCTCTCAAGGTCATCCAACGGTTATTCAACAATATTTAAAGTCATCTAACTTTAATTAATACTATTCATGGAACCACTAATGTAAATTCAAAGAAAGAAAACACTTGTTTCGTTCGATAATATTGTTTTTATTTTCAGTCGCTTGACACGTATTCGAAAATTACTGATCATTTTTAAAATACAAAGTTTGTAAAATTATTAAAATCAATTTTATGCAAGATAATAAGTGTTTTCTTTTCCTTCATTGAATTTTCACGCAACGTTTATAAATATTCAAGATCATTCAAGGTGATTTACTTACATTTATCAATTTTTTTATTAATACAAATTGGGATACGATATTTTATAACAAATTACTGAATAATGAAGTTGATATTTTCTATAGTATATAGTATGAAGCCATCAACAGATACATTAATCTGGTTAAGGCAAACTCTTCACAAAAAAATTGCATACAAAGTTTCGAAAGTCTAACCTAGATAATCAATACAATACAATACAATCAATGTGACTGTAAAAACATAATAAAAACGTATGAACTCCTAATTTTCAAATTCTTTTAAATTTAACGTCAATAAAATAGATTCTGAGGAAGAAATCGTTAACTCATTTGTAACTTTCTTTGGTGTATTCAGCTCACATACCAAAATTTAATATGATCAACTCTCATATAAACTTGCACACCTTATCTGAAATGAAGATAACCTACTTCATAAATTCTCAGACATAAATCCCAACTCAATAGGTTTTGTAGTTTACCAGGTTTGCTTATTAAGGAATGTGTATTCTCACTTTGCCGTGCTATGATTTGTTGCGGTGTGAATTTCCTACATACTGGCAAGATGTCCTTATTACGCCTATCCGTAAAAGCGGGGCAAAAAATGTCATTACAAACTACCGCCCTATTTAGATCTTATTGCATATACCCAAAATATTTGATTTATTAATAACCTCACACATTTGCATGAAGGTCGGCCTATTTCTATCATATCGGCAACATGGTTTAGGACGCAGCCTCTCAACAGCTACTAATTTTCTAATCTACATGGGTAATAAATTAAATGAAAAGAATGTTATAATTGGTAGCATATATATTCCACCCAGTTCTGCCAAAGATATTTACGAAAAGCATTGTAAAGTTATTGAAAATATTTATTTAATTAATACTGATTGCAAATTTATTATCTACGGAGACTTTAATTTGCCCAATTTGGTATGGAATACTAATAGTGGTATTTGTATCCCTGATGGTCGATTTAATGAATGTTCTGAACTTCTTATTAGCACATACACCCTGATTAACTTAAATCAAATAAACTAACTCTAATGGAAATTTTTTGGACTTATCTGACGACGCCCTTAGCAATTGTTCTGTCCATCACAACCCAATCGATGTCAATATAATGGTTAATGATTCCTTACCTACTTTAAACAGATATGAAGAAATTCCTGACTATTTTAAGGCCAATTATGATGCCATTAACAATTTTCTTGCTTCGTTCTCTTGGAATGATTTGTTTGCCAGTAAGGATATTAATGAGAGGGTTACCATCTTCTACAATATTCTAGAGGAAGCCATTCGTTTATATGTTCCCAACAAAAAAATATATAGCAGTAACTATCCAGTTTGGTTCAATAAAGAATTAATCAGTTTAATAAAAGAAAAAAAAATTGCACACGCCAATTTTAAAAAATCTGGTTTAGTTTCTGATTATGATCATTTTAAATATTTGCGAGATCAATGTAAGATTTTAAGTTCACAACTGCATAATCTGTATATTAAAAAAATCGAGAACGATATCTGCACGAATCCTCGTAACTTTTGGAATCACATTTCGAAATTAAAAAAGACCGACGGCATACCTGATAGGATGATATTAGAAAATGAAATTCTTGATGATGGTGAAAAAATATCTTCAGGTTTTGCTAAATATTTTTAGAAAACTTATAAAAACATGGAGGATAGAACAAGTCATTTCACTTTTAATAAACAAGTTATTGACTCAAGATTTACTATTTCATTACAAGATGTATATAATGAGCTACAGTCGCTTGGAAATCGCACATCCTTCGGTCCAGATGGTGTCCCTGCAATATTCCTATCAAAATGTGTGTGTACTTTATCTGAACCCTTATATAATTTGTTTTAATGTTCTATTACTGAGGAAAAGTTTCCGGATATTTGGAAAACAAGCTTTATATTACCCATACATAAAACTGGCAAGATAGAATTGATCCCAAATTATAGAGGAGTGGCAATTCAATCCTCAATTCCAAAAATATTTGACAAGCTAATTTAGAAGCAATTGTTCTGGCTTACTAAGGAAATTATTGATGACACACAACACGGATTTTTCCAAGGTAGATCCACCATGACCAACCTTCTTGAATTTCAAGCATCCATTTTATCTACCTTTGAAAAAAGATGTCAAGCCGATGTCGTCTACACGGATTTTTCGAAGGCTTTCGATAAAGTTAACCACTCAATCTTATTATCGAAAATGAATGCCTATGGATTTAACAAAAGTGTCACAAATTGGTTTCGTTCATATTTATCCAGTAGACAACAATGTGTTAGAATTGGAAACTACATTTCTAGCTGTATAAAGGTATCATCTGGTGTGCCTCAAGGAAGCCATTGTGGTCCCTTGCTATTTTTAATTTTAATTAATGACATTTCTCAAATTATAAACCACTCTAGGTGTTATCTTTATGGCGATGACATGAAAATTTTAATGGAGGTAAAATCGATTCAGGATTGTCACAATTTTCAAAACGACCTAAACAATATTTCTAATTGGTGTAAAATAAATGATTTAGACCTTAATATTAGTATATGTAAGGCTATGAAATTTAGCAAACAAAAAAAAACTAATTGAGTATGAATACAGTATAAATAATATATTACTAAAAAATGTTAATTCTATTAAAGATTTAGGAATATTTTTAGACTGCTCACTTAGTTTTAGCGAACATGTATTATATGTTTGTAACAAGGCTATGCGTTCATTGGGGTTTATTTTGCGTAATGGACAGCACTTTATTATTAAGACCTTAATTATTTTATATAATTCATTTGTCCGTTCGCACCTAGAATACTGTTCATTAATTTGGTTTCCGTTTTATGATGTACACATAGCTAAATTGGAAAGAATTCAAAATAAATTTGTTAGATACATTTCTTTTAGATTTAACATCAATATTAACTTAAAATCAATCAGTGGTCTACATAAAATTGCCGGAATTTGTTTTTTTCACAAGTTGCTAAATAATAGTATTATAAGTGCTAAGCTTTTATCAATGGTGAATTTTAATTTTTATTCAAATAATATACCTTTTAGAAGAGCAGTTTTATTTCGTCCAAATTTTCATAGGACTAATTATGGTTATTACTCTCCATTTAATATTATTATGAGAAATATTAATACCCTAAATTTGTCAAATAAGTTTGAAATATTTAATAATTCTTTAAGATCGTGTAAATCATTTATTGTATCTCAATTTCATTAATTTTGGTTTATTTTATTTTATTATTTATGAGTTTGTATGAGTATGTATGTTTATGTATATATATATATATATATATATATATATATATATATATACATGTATATGTATTTTATATGTATGTATATATATGGATGTTTTATTTATCACATTAATTTACAGTTATATTACTTTTTTATTTTACTTATCAAATATAAACTTGTGTTTTAGTTACTTAAAATATTATGTGCACAATATGATTTAGGTTTTTATTATTTAGGTTTAACGTTATATATTCTACTTTAATTTTATGTTACTTATTTAAGTATTATTTGTACTGAATGTGTATGATTTTTTTTATAAAAAAGGTGAATCCGTTAATAAAGTTATTATTATTATTAATATCACAAAGACTTTGTAAATAGGTCAGTTTATTCTATATACACTGGCTTTGCCAAGGCTTTCGACATCGTAGACTAAGGGGTGTTTTTAACTAAATTGCACAAGCTTGGAATAAATGGTCTGTGAATAACTGCGTTTAGAGTTTTTTGAAACACATTGGTAAAATAACAAGTTTTTCAAATGCTGGGATTTCTCAAACCAAATTCTCAAGAATTTCATAATATGTACACATTAATTAGTCTCTTCTTATCATTGGTCAGGCTTTATCTTGAATATTGCATTATTGTTTGGTGCCCATACACTTCGCTGGATGTTGATGGAATCGAACGTGTGCAGAGAAAATTCATGTAATTCTTAGGCCATAAGTTTGCTCTTCAAAATAATTATTCTAAAATCTTGGAAAATTTTATCCCCGCGCGCATTTGCAGTGACTTGATATTTGTACATAATGTAGGGTAAATGATCACGCACCCACCTAACTTCTAACCTGAAATAAAATATCTAGATTTTTAGGTAGTATTTTGTTTATTTTAAGTAGGTTTGCATTAAAATATCCGTCCTCGTTGAACTACATATACCATATACTCAAATTTATAATAAAACAGTGTTTTTTTTTAAATTTTATACTGTATCATATAATTTTTTTTTATATTTAAAAAATGAGCTTTCTTCTAGTTTTAAAGGTACGAATCAAGTAATAGTAATTATGATATAGAAATATATGCACACGATGTGAATCGCTTTTAGCTCACCCTTTAATCTACAAAACCTATTTTATTCTCTTACTCAATTGTTTTTTTATGTAAAAGAATAAGAATTTTATTAATTGATTAAGTGAGGCGTTCAATTCGTGATACATCTCGAAAAGTTTATAAAAAATCCTAAATATAATCCAAAGGTTCTTGGTTAAACCTAGTGTTCAGAATCATGACAAAAATATTAAGATTAAGTCAGAATGAATATTTTACACAGGTATAGGAGGATATAATTAACACTATACCGCACTTTTAATGCTCTGCAAGTGTCTTATTAAGTAAAATGCTAGTTCAACCAAATAATTACATTCAAAACTGTTAGTCCCAGTACTGTTCGGACTATAATTCAGAAATTAAAACCTTCTAACAGTATAGATATTTACGAAATGAGTACATATCTGTTAAAAAAGCATAGTGGATGTTATCTCCTTTGACTCGCCTGTTAAATAAATGCATCGATGAAGGTATCTTTCCATCGTGCCTCCAACGAGCTTTGATAATACCAGTCCATAAAAAAGGTACTAGATCTGACTGTAAAAATAATAGCTATTTTAATTCTTCCTAAAATCTCTTAAGTATTCGAGAACATCTTATACATGCAAGCTATTCACTTTCTGGAAGTTAATAATAATATATCTAGTAATCAATTTGGTATTTTTCGAAGAAAGAACGAGAGACGCAATATTAACTTTCACAGTTATGATGATGTTCTACTGCGGAAACTTTATTATTATAATTTTCATCCTACTAGCTGCCGAATTATAAATTTGTATCTGAGTAGCATAACACAGTTGGTAATTTTTAATAATACTATATCGAAAGAACTAAAGGAAACCCACGATATCTTGCAAGGGTCTATCCTGGGCCCTTTACTGTTTTTAATTTACATTAACGATTTACCACTTCAGTATACTAAGTATACTAATTCTTTTACTGTGTTATTCGCTGATGACACAACCGTGAAAACCATTGGTTTTGAAAAAGATATTGTACATCAACAAAATAAGTTGGCAGTAGATCTAGCTTCCACTTGGATCGCTGCAAATAAACTATCAGTGAATTCTGGAAAGCCAATTACCTTAATATTTTCCCTCAACACCCACAGACCATGCAAAGTTTCTCAGTATTCACTTGGATTCCAAATTATCTTGGCAGTTTCATGAATCTGAAATTTCAAATAAAATATCCAAATCCACCTACTAGCTACGTCAACTACAGAAATTCTTTGAGAACAGTTTATTTTTCCTTGTACCAAAGCCATGTTTAGTTTGCAACGGCATGCCGTAAGAATAATTTTGAGTATTGGATATCGCGATGATTGTCATGACCATAACACAAGATCAGAAAACCATTTACGACCGGATTTCATGCAGCCAAGTAAGTCACAAAATGGTGTCAATTTTTTGGTCCTAAATTGAATAACTTGCTACCTGAGAATGTAAAACATGTACCCGAAATTTCTTTTAAATACTCAATTAAACAGTACTTAATAAGTAAATAATTTTACAGTCTTGAAGAGATCTTGTCTTCTATTTTTTCGGGCATAAACTAGACTTAACATGTGTTGTGTATATGTATTTTACATAATCCCATCTCCAAAAGATGGAAAATAGACGTGAATCAAGGCAAAAATAATGGTAAATAGAAAGAAAGAGGGACTCTCACTATCTATTAGTAAAAAGGGTTAGAGTGGAAGATCATCGCAGCTGCATGAACTCCGCCCAGCTTCATCCATTTAAATGTTTTATGTTGCTGAATAAGGATTATAAAATTGAATCCATATATTCAGACTTTTCAAAGGCTTTTGATAGAGTAAAATATGGCAGTCTCCTCCAGAAGCTTAAATACTTTAATATTGCCAAGCATTAGAGCGCCAATTTCAAAATGTCTGAGATTCTGGAGGATAATAGAAAATTTTGTTTATCAAAAGCCTTTAAAATATCTGTATATATGGGATCAAGTTTGAAACCTTTCTTTAAAAAAAGCATGACAAATTAACCTCACGTAAGCATATTACAAAAGCGTAACTTCTTCTACACCCTTTATCTTTTCGGTATGATGCAAAAGAAACATTCACAGAGGTAATTTTATTAAATTGCATTCAAATATATTAGTATTTATTTACTGAGTATCTATTGATATATGTGGGTCGGTATATTAAGTAAACATTTGTTTTGCATAGTTTCTTCTCAAGAGATCCCCGTTTACATAATATTAAATGGAACTGTGACAATCTTCCCCATCTCGCAGTGAGAACGTTATTGGACTATTCTCTTTTTATAGCGTCCCCTAGAGAGTAGCGACGTCGTCGCACCCTCCCCTATAAAAAAGGCACGCTTCATTATACAGTCAAATGTTTGTATAAATACTTAATGAAGAGTGATGATTTGATTTGCTCACTTTTAATCGGAATTTAGGCGGCGCATCGTGTGCAAGCAACGAAATAAAAAGCGCAGAGATAGAAAATTAATACACCTAATAAAATTCACAAAAAATATTTACATGTTTATTGAAATGGATATTTAACAATCGATACTCACCAGCATGCCTGAATGGTCTAGTTTATAGAGCGTTGGACGAATAATTTAAATGAGGTGGCTTTAAAACCTGTTTTATGTGCTATATTTTTGTTAAGATTAATGAATTTCTCACTTGAAAATGTTTGTATTATCTTGTTGAAGTAAAACTGAGTTTATTATCCTATCAAATTAAAACTTGCTTTTCAAGTTTTTACATATGTGTAGAATAAATTAGAACAGTTGGAAAATCAATATGAACAAAAATTTAGTGACGCATTAAAATGATTACAAATTAATTTGTCATTTGTGATTAAATACGTATAACGAAGTAGAAGCCTCCATCGTCAATGAATTAAAACGATTGTTTAAGTACTGTTTAACTCGGTGAGGTGGGCTTTGAATGTAATGGTCAAACAGTGTTATACAAGGTAACTAAGTGTTTAATTGTTTATCTCAAAATATATAACGAAATAGAATTCTCAAGTGTCAAGAATTTTAATCGATAATTCTTCATGTAGAAAGTTCTGGCATATTTAGGTGACAGAATATCAACCGCTCCAAAGAGTATGATTTTAGATATGTACCTCAAATACTGAGACTATTCTCAAAGCTTATTCTGATAAAGTTTAAATAAAGACAAAGCCCTGTTAAGGAGGTTTAAATATTAACATTATTAAGTATACCACATCATTTTTATTTCCAGTAACTTCATCTTTACTAAATTTTACTCATATGACTAATATTGTGGAACAGGAAGCAAAATCACATTTAAAACTTCCCACCCCGCATTTACCGTTTAATCAAGACAATCGGTTTTCGGCAGGGGGAGGGATGAGAAGATCGGGATTACCAGTTTACGACTTTCGATTACCTTTACGACGACCCCGACCCCTCCCTTCGTACCGCGCGGACGTAAAATATCGCGATAGTTCGTTTTTTTTTTTCGTTTCCATACATTTTTTTCTTCTTCCACCGGTGGGGTCCCTCTTCCCTAATGAAAAGTTATAACCAATTTTTTTTAAAGGCGTTAGAAATTCCATTTCGCACCACCGCCCGGCAACCCTGGATAATCTAATGGGGTTTATCTTATCAGGGGCCGGGAATTGTGTGATAAGGCAGTTAATTATCGCGTAATGAATTTAGTGGGGAGGGGTGATTTTGTGTTGATTTAGATGATACGAGATAATACGAGTGAGCGTGCATGGTGCCGGAGGATGGTCGTAATAGGGGTGATTTGTGGTGGTTGGTTATTACATATGATTGTGGGTTTGAGATTTATTTTAGTGGCTATATTTTTTATTTAAGTAAGCTATATTATTAATTAAATAACTTAATTTCAAAATATAATAATTTTTAAGGAAAATTCTGTTATAAGTATATTACAGTAATAAATGAAATACTTTAATGCAGAAGGATAGTTATTTGGAAAATAATAATGGAGTGTAAACTATATTAAGCGAAAATAATTAATAAGATGTAAAGAACATGTACACTAAATGTTGTAATAAGAGAAACCTGATAAAAAAATCAACCTGTGACGGTGATTCCCCGCGGTCTGTCGGAGAACCACAAAAACTATCAATAAATTTTGGATACTTGAAGCCACAACTTTGTGATACATCTTAAATCAGGAACTTTATCAGATTAACTATAATCACTAAATAAATTCCGTGTTTGATATTAACAAAGTATAGTTTTATTTATGGTCTGATAAAGTTTCTAACAATAATTGTGTTTGTAGCATTGGACTAATTTATTGTTCTATTCCATTTACCGGTTTTCGTACCATTAAAACCACCTAATTTCAGGTAAGGGTAGATAAAAAAACAAGAGAAATAGTTTTACTAAAATAAATCTAGTATATATTTTTTAACGATCAAACTGTATTAAAAACTTCAAGTAAAAAATTGAGAATAAGGAATCTCACAAAATGTATACCGGTTTATATTCGTTTAGAATATTACAAAGCCTTTTGATAATTAATAAAAAAATAAAGTACTATTATATTCCCTAGATAATAATCTCATCTTAAATTGTGATGTTTTCGAAACAGTATATTCTCTTATATTTATTTCACTTTTCATTATCCGCTCCGTCTCCTCGAAAGAAAGCTCGACGGCAATAAATCCGAGAGTATGTATGAAATTTCAAATATGTCTGAACAGAATGTAATATACGATGATATTAAAGGGAAATTTTACTGCAGCAATTTCATCCCCTTTACGCGTTGTTATTCACAAATACACAGCAGCGGCAGAAACGTAGTTGAAAGAAAAACTGAACTGTAGCACTAAGTGAAAAATAGTTTTATCCACTGTGTAACAATGAAATATAAAAGAGGTTAAACAAAAGAATGCTTTATATGAATAAACATGTTTTTGTTCTTATATCATATTTAAGTTTTAATTGGAAACTTTCGTAGTATACTCGTATGACGAGTATTTTTTGTCTTCCGGGAAACATATCCTAAATTGGGTCCTTTATTGAACAAGCCTATTTCTACATTAGTAAAATTTAGTTCTTCCGAAACGCTTCATTTAAATATTAACAGCTATGCTTGTTGCTTAAAGTGGTCGTTGGTCGTCGTCGCGTTTATTGAGATTATCGGTATGTTTTTCTATTTCGATTGTCCCGCGAATAATCATCTTTGTGAAATGGTCTATATGTAAGGAAAACAGACATTAGCATAGAAACTTAAAATTAAAAGATATCAATTTTAAGCTGAATAAAATTGTGGGAAAATAATTGACAATTATATAATTGTGACAATTACGAAAAACTTAAAAGTTACTTAAAAGAAACATTCAAAAGCCGAAACTTAAGTGATATATTTGTATGGGGTTTAAATTGTCTTTGATTTGATTGGTTGATTGGTTATAACCAATTATATATCTTTGGCAAGGATTTGTTGAAACATTTCAGATTTAAGCATTTTCTTATGAATGTTTTTGGTCTAAGTAATTATTTTAGAATTAGGAATCCTTCCTTTATATTCAAGGTACTTGTTCCAACTTTTCCTCTGATATAAAGCTGAAGTCATATCTACTACGAAATTAACCCTCTCTAAGAAGGACTCGAATATATCCACAGCTTTTTCAGATTCATTCTTAAATCAATTGATGTTTAAGTATAGTTTATTGTTTTGTACATCATTGCATTTGTATCATATCTAACTTTGGTTTAAATGTAAAATGGATCTGAAATATAATTTTTATTCGATAATAATTTGAAGCAGCATGGACCTATTTACAATTACCTGCGTTATTATAAGCTTCCAAATAAAACCAGGTAGATGGGAAAATAATTCCTGTTAAACCTTTACATCTAATCATTAATTGGAAACTAGTCCTTTTAATTTAATTATCATCTTTTTTTAGCTAAAAGCCGCTAAAAACTTGCATATTCAGATATATGTTTTATATCACCATTCCTCTTTTGCCAAAAACTTTTACAAATTTGGACATTTTTTCAACATGTTTGGTCTTATTATTATTTTATACTTATCTTATACTTTTATTTTCAGCATTTTGGTTGTAGATATTTTATTATTGATTCTGAATTAATCAAGTTTCTTTTAATATATTTTGTTCTCGCAAATTCTGCTGAAGAACATCATTTTAATCCTTTTGATGTATGGATCTTAATAAATTATATACAATTCTTTTTATTGCATTCACTACCTCAAATATTCTCTGCAAAAGAGACAAAGTAACTGAGGAAATGTTTATAGAAGCAGTATTGATAAAGTCTATTCATGGTTTTAGCCTTCGCCTAAAATTTTAAGTTTTTTTTAAATTTTGTATATACTTTTATCATATTGTATTAGAAAGGAGAGCAAAGATATAATAAAATAAAATAAATAAACTCTAGGTGGGTATTTCCCTCCATACTGTTCTCTCGCTCTCTCTCTCTCTCTTAGAGTTTACTACTCCAACCTCTGGTGTTCATCCTTCTTAGATCTTCCGCATCGTCTATCCATCTAATTTTGGGCCTGCCCCATTTTCTTGTCCCAGATGGCCTCCATTGTATAGTTTTTTGCATCATTTGTGCGTATTATCCATGTTCCATCTATGTTCTCTAGTGATTCGAATATTTTTCGCATTATTTTTCTCAGCAGCTCTTCATTTTCGAATTCAAATTAACTTCCTAAAAATTTCTAAAATTTATTTATTTATTTTAAAGCCAATCATATATGGACCGCCTGAGATTTTTGCTCTCAAATAAATCCTACTAGGGATCTAATAGTATAGTAAATGTTTGCTTTACTAATCTTTTATCTCAGTTGGATCATATACTTAATTTATATTCTTTAGATCTTTGCTCAAAAATTTTATTTTCTTACTAGTACATCATGTCCAAAATCCAGAATCGCTACCTTTGAAGATAAAAACTAATTTATCTGAGAACAACATGTTAAAATTCGGTGAATCTCTACTATCTAATAGCCATTCTCCTTAGAATTATAAGGTGATGATCAATGATACTATACACCTCATATCTAAAATTAGTTTTGCAACATCCAGAACTCAAATAATTCAAAATTAAGACGACAAAACTTATTTAAAAATCCCATGTTCAAAATCATGGACTATCTAATAATTATGCTTCCTAATAAATTATTAAGCGGTATTTAGAGGGAGAAGATCTTACTATAAATATTTAAAATCAGTTTATAAATTACTAATCCCAGAAAACTCATAATTAAAAAAATCTACCTAAATGCCTCTTGTTATTATTTTTCTCATTTCTACTCTAATTCAAATGATGACTTCTTTGAAAAGTACAAACAGAGCTAAATTGGAGAGTGGATTCTCTGAGAAATTGTCAAACTTGTCAAACTATGCGTGTATGCTCATCTATAGTTTTGCCCATTCTTCTATAGCAGCGGTCGCCAAACTTTTTGTCCTCACGGACCAGTTAATTCATAATTTAAATCCCGCGGACCACTAATAGGATTTTTTAAGTGTTAAATATATTTATAAAAAAAATTGTGATCAAAGAACACATAAAATGTACCTAGTTAATAAAATGAAACTATTAATAGTAACTAAGTTATGAAAGCTTTATTAATAAACCATAATAAAATAAACAAAATAAACAAAAATTGTACAAACAAAACAATTAAAATATGGTATAAATATATCAAACTTTTAGCGTTATACATTCCTAGTGTGATGGATGTTCCTGCTTACTTGAAATAAGATTATGGATATTTGGATCCAATGTTGTTACTGCCAGACGGAGAACTGCATTTATTTCAAGCCGAGATCGGTACCGTGTTTTGATGACTGTGACAGATGAATAAGTTGTGGATAATTGAATCAGAATTTTCATCGCCTGTTCACTAAGCAAAGGGTATTCACGTTTTATGGAAAGCCAAAACTGAGGTCTTGATAAGGATGAATGAAATTTAAATTTGAGAGTTTCGTCGGACGATAGGTCGATGAGGCTTTCTTTTAGATGCATGCTTAACTTACTATCCTGAATGTTCGCTGCAAACGGATCTATTATCCACATATTACCATGTCTGGGATCTTCATTCTTTGGGTAATAACGAGCAAAAGATTCTGTAAGTGATTCCAAGTGTTTTTTTACTAGGGTTACCACTTGCTGGTTAACATCATTCTCCTTCATGTATTCATTAAAATTAGAAAACATTTGCAGATCGTCTTCAACCAACCGCGTTTGCCACAGTAATATTTTCTTTTGAAACGCATCCATTTTACTTCGTAGTGTGAACACGTCCTTAAGTTGTCCTTGCAAAGATATGTTTAGTTCATTTAACAGGGAAAAAATATCTGTCAGGTATGCAAGCTTTGCTAGCCATTCATTGTCGGACAAGCATTTTTGCAATTTCGGATTATTTTGCTGCTGGAAAAATAATTTGACTTCTTCCCGCAAGGCGAATAGTCGGGTCAATATTTTGCCCCTCGACAGCCATCTCACCTCAGCATGACGAAGAAGATGAGTGTACTCGGAACCCATTTCTTCGCAAAGTGCCTCAAATATTCGAGAATTGAGTGCTTTGTGTCGAATTTCCTTTATAATTTCAATGACATTTGATAATACTTCGTGTAGTTCTGGGGACATTTTTTTCGCTGCAAGTTGTTCTCGATGTATAATGCAGTGTGTAGATAAAATGTCTGGGTGACCAACATTCTTCACCTTTACAACAATTCCTGAAAGATGTCCAGTCATATTTGCGGCACCATCTGTGCAGATTCCAATACATTTTTTCCAATCAATTTCATGTTCCCGGAAATAACTATTAAGTGCTTCAAATATCTCAGAGCTGGTTGTTCTACCCGGCAAATTAAGCGAACAAAGTAGTTCTTCATGTAACTCTCCTTCACACTCAACCCTCACAAAACAAAGAAGAAGTGCTTTGTAATGTCCGTAGATTCGTCAAGTTGTATTGAATAAAATGATGAATTTTTCACCATTTTTATTATCTGATTTTCAATGTCTTCGGCCATATCTTCGATTCTGCGCTTGATAGTATTATTAGACATAGGAATTACTTTCAATTTCTGAACAGCCTGCATTCCCAAAATCTGTTCACAGGCTTTTAACATGCATGGCTTAATTAATTCTTCTCCAATCGTGTACGGCTTTTTGCATTTCGCGATCTGATTTGCTATGAGATAGGAAGCCTTTAGTAATGATTTATCTTCCATGGTCATTTTTCTTAAAGCAATAACTTGCTTTTGCATATTTTCATGCATTCTTTTAAAATATTCTAGCGGTTTTTTTGCTAAATCCGGGTGTTTTGAATTCAAGGGTCTTTCAAGTTTTGAAGGTTTTAATGCATCGTTAGATAGGCTTTCAGAACATACAACACAGAGAGGCCGTGGATCCAGCTCACTGTCTGGTTCTTCAATTAATCCAAATTTTAAGTAGTAGGAATGATATTTTCTTTATACTTTGTGTTTTTTCTTCTCTCCACCTCCCGTTCCAACGTTTTTCCTAATGGTGGCTGATGATGACTGTGGAGGGTCTGATTTATTGATCAGTTCACGGTTAGGTGAAGTATTATTAATGTTATTATCGTTCTCATTACCTTTTGCATTACTAAAGAAATGCAAAATATTCTTTTGCTTTTTTTCACTCATTATGGGTTTAATTTATTTGAATCTAAAATAAAATAAAAAGAAATTTAGAAAAGTCAAACTCATTTTATCCCAATAAATATCAAATAAAAGAAAATTGGTACATGGTTAAGATTTAAGATCATACCTGTCTTAAATCTATGTGTCAATATATAAAAGAAAATACACAAAAGCTTCCTTAATAACCCAACTAATATATTGAATACATTTTGTATTGAACTCAATACGTCCGTAAGCCCACCTTTAATAGCTTCAACTGATATACATATGCGACAAAAGAAGACTGAAACATTAGAAGAGTGCGAAACGAGGCGAGAGTAAGACAAAACATGTGCAATGCAGCTAGAGCTATTTCCAACTGAAGTGGCACACTATGCGCGGCGGTAATTTTGAATTTACGAAATATTATTCAACATGAAAACATTGACTTCTATATACAGTATGGAACAGCCAGATGGAATAAATTGAGTACCTCAATTATTGTGCATATTTATAAAAAATCTCGAGACACGTCAATTTTACATTATGAAATGACATCGTGCATAATAAACGAAATTGTAACGTAGTTAGGTACTATCTGATTTCGATACAATACGGTTATGTTTACCACGGTTTTTAACGGTGTCTCCTGTTAAAATTTTAAACGACAATTCTCTAATACCGAAAAACGTACGTATACGTTCGCAAAGACGTCGTATTGGCTTTCAGTTCGAAGAACGTACGTATACGAAATGAGCTAAATAGTCCTTATTCAACGCATTGCAACCTAAAAGATAGCCCGTAACGAAAGGATTCAGCACGGAACGCTATTAGTTATTAAAAATAAATATTATGAAGTGTGAAAATTGAGGTTATGTATTGACGTAACCGTGCAATTATAAAAATGAAAAGTTTGGTACTTACGGTGTGTTCTATTGTTTAATGTAGATACTTAGCAGTATATTAATATTAAAACTGATATTAATAACTCACATTAAAAAACTTGAAACATTCAGCAGCAGTACGACTTATTTCCCGCGGCGTTATTCTACGCACAGAAAGAGTAAGATTCTGCGCGACAGAGATGGAAGACCGCTCGTCCAATGGCCGCGTGTACAGTATACGATAGAAGTTTTTATAACTTGCCACGTATTTTTATGAATTGAATCATGTTTTAATGCATCTTAAAACAAAACTTAACATGATGAGTAAGTATATTCCACATTTTTCTGCGGACCAGCGAAATTTTCTCGCGGACCACTAGTGGTCCGCGGACCACCACTTTGGCAACCGCTGTTCTATAGTATTTAATTATTAGTATTTAAATAATTATGTTCTTCTACAATCTTTTACCAAGTTAAAAATGCTGTTTTACTCAATTTTTATACTATTTAGCATAAACAGATCGGGTGACAAAATTTAAACGATAAGACCTTTATTAATTACTGACTTTCGATATTTTGCTATAATATTAGATTTTAAGAATTTAAACTTTTGTGATATTTATGAATATGAAGGTTATGTTGACGCTGAAGGAAACATGAGGATTCAAGACGTGAAGATGTAAAGTTTACTTAAAATATATTATGACCAGTAATTTGGGTAAATATCCTAATATTTCCTTCAGTGCCTTCATAAAGATATGTTCATAAAAATGGCAGAACCCTACCTGAAAGACAAATTTATAAGTAAAGTTTTAAACTCTATTCAGAGGGTAAAGATCCATTTGCAATAATAATAATTATATTATGGACTTATAAGTTTTGCTAAATACCAATCTCAAAAAAGCCAAAATCATAATAATAGTAACACAGGCCTACATTTTGTTTTCATAAAAAGTGTTTCAAGTATAATAGGTGTTCTATAGTAAATGGGATGTGCTGATCACGAATCTGTGTTTTTTTTTTCAGCACGTCAGGTTTTCAGGAAAAACATGTTTGAAATTTTTCATAGAAACTGCCAAAAATATTGAGAAAATATTTATTGAAACTATATTTTATAAAAAATTACACTGCAAAATCGAGTTGTTCATTAAAAAAGCGTTAGACAATCGTTGTCTTTCTAATAAAATCGTTCGTTTTCCCTCAAAACTGCGTTTTGTATTTTTCTTTTTGTGGATTTTTGTGAGCGAGTCCCTCTTCAAGGTCCAGCAGTAATCTGCCATCATTCTAATATCTCATCTTCCTTGGTAATGTCTCTCCATCTCCTTTATGTCTTAATGGAATCTTTCTCCCTGTCCCTCGCTGACAGCTCCAAGATTTTCGGGAAAAGAGTCAATGTGGGAATTCAGAAAATGAAGTTTGACGCTCATATTACATCCCAGTTTTTTATAATTTTCGACCAAGTTGGCTACAATTTCTTTGTAGTTTGGAGACTTGTTGTTTACAAGAAAACCGTCTATGACTACAAATGAACTCCATGCTTCAGATTCATCCTCGGTCAATGTATTCTGGAACAATCTGTCCGATTTTAAGATTCGAATTTCAGGGCTTACAAAAATTCCTTCTTTAAGTTTAGCTTCAGAAAGTGGAGGAAATTTGTCGCACAGGTATTTAAAGCCGTCATCTTGTTTATTTTAAGCTTTGACAAACTGCTTCATCAATCCTAACTTTATGTGAACTGGGGGCAAAAGAACTAATTTTGAGTCAACGAATGCATCACGCAGCACATGTTTTGTCCCCGCACAAGTTTTTCTCTGAATGGCCATTCTTTCTTAACGTAATGTTAATTTCGTGTTCGACTGTCCCACTCGCACAAAAAAAAACATAGATACTTTGTGAATCCAAACTGCTAAAAGGATGGATACTATTTTGAGGTCTCCACAGAGTTGCCAACAATATTCGCTCTACTTTATTGTATTTAGTAACAGTTCAAGGTTCTCATGTGTTTCTTTGAGATGCACGTAGTGAGCAACAGGCACCGAGGATTAAGTATCATAAAGGTACTTCTTTGCTCTAGTACAAAATATCTCACAAGGTTTTTTTAATTTTGTGAAAAATCTTGACGCGATGGGCTCAAACCAAATTCACTTTCAGAATCAACGTACCCGTATTAGCTAAAGACACTTATCAAATTCAAAACACCAAAAATCATGTCGGCCTATGTAATGATTAGATTCATCTGAGAACGTCATGTTCATATTAATGAAAAAATACCAACTTGTATTTATTCTCGAGCCATATTAATATTGACGGCCTTAGAACTTTGCACAGAAATTTTAGTCAAAGGAATAAGAACCTACTAGAGGCATCATGTCCCAAATCTACATATTTCAAACCATTTATTAGATACTCACCATCATTTTGACAAAGATGTACTTTCAGTAATCCACTTAGCGGATAAAGGCCGAAAAATGGATTTACTGGAAGCGGTCGAGATTTACAAAGCTAAAACTAATCCCGGAATTTCCCTATTAAACGACCAGACTGACCTAATGTATACGCCCCTATTCAACGCTGTTATATAAATAAAAATTGTTCGTAATTTAAGTTACTTTAAGTTTGATAATGAATAGCTTATATTCGAAACTATAGTCACTGAAATTGTTTAAAATAAAGTGGTAAAACAAAGTTATTGTGCCTCATTTACAAATCATTCAAGATGTACCACAAAGTAAACGCCTCTACCATCAAATATCAAAATCTAATAATTTTATTGCTAACAAATTATTAAATTCTACTTAGAGGAAGAATATTCTGCTATAATTATCTGAAATCAAAATATATGACAACACATGTCATAAAAATATGTCTTTTTAAAGACCAAAATATGCTGTATTTAAGCATTGAATTTAAATGAATACCAATCAAGGTATTTTGAAGCACTATTGATGGTGCATATTTATGGGTTTGAGTAGAAGATCCTTCAATGAAGTGAACTCCTCCCTTCGCCTAAAATTTTAAGTATATTTTTATATTTTCTAACATAATTTTTGGTATATTTTGTTAGAACGGACTGCAAAGGTATAATAAATAAATAAATAAAATCAGTTTATAAATTCCTAATACTAGAAAAGTCAAAATTAAAAAGATAGAAACTATCTAATTACCTCTTGTTCTTGTTTTTTTGCAAATGATGATCGTTTGGAAACATTTTTTTTTCATAGCTAAGTTGAAGAATGGATTCTCGGAGAAATAGCCAAACTTTTCAAACTATGCGTCTACGCGGTACGTAAAATATTGGATTTGCTGAAAGATGATCTAACTTGCTCATTTATAGTCCTGCCCATTCTTCTACTATTCTAATGATTACTTTTTAAATAATCACGGTCTTCTACAATCTTTAACAAAGTTAGAAATGTTGTTTTACTTGTTTTTTTTTTTTATTCTACCTAGCACAAAAAATGTTGTTGCAAGAATTTGAATAATCAGACTTTTATTAATCACTGACTTTTTAAATCAACAAATATTTTGGTACAGTATTAGTTTCTTAGTTCCATATTTTATTTCATTCAATGTACTTACAAAATATACCAAGTTGATTTAAAGGAATACATTTTATATTAGAATTTAGAACATACAGGAAGAGGATTAGTTTCACTTGCAACCCTTGATTTCTCCTTTTGTCCGTCAAGACATTCTTATGAGGAAGATTTCCAACATTTTTGTTTATTTGCCACAATATAATACAAAATAGGGAAATTTAAAAATATTTAAAAAAATAACATATGTTTCAATTAAATTATCTTCTACTCTTGCTTAACATAGCTTCCATGACACTGCTGCCACTGAAGGTTTATTTGATGATGCCTAATGTGGCTTAAATAGTTCCAATAGAAGAACTTCACGACTGTTGGAGGTATGTTACATTGACATATTAGATTTGAGGAATTTAAAGTTTTGTGATTTTTATGAATGTGAATGTTGATACTAAAAGAAACATTGAAACATAAGGTGTGAAGATCTAAAGTTTACTTAAAATATAATATTACCAGTACTTTGAGTAAACTTTAAATCCCTACATCTTATGTCCTAATGTTTCCTTCAGCAACAACTTATTAATGTTCATAAAAATGGCAGAGCTTCAAATTACTAATATTTTTAAACTTTATAATAAGGAATATGAAATATATAGAAAAACAGAATTACAAAAATTAAACTTGAAGATGATTTTGATCTTATCTCATGAAAGAAGAGTAAGGGGAAATTCAAATCTTAATAAAATAATTTGTATATGGTTTCAAAAATGATTTTATTTCTAGAATTTTAAATCATAACAAACAGTGTAGTCTTTATAACAAATGTTAACTTCACATAAAATTGCAATTACTCCAAATATCACAGCAAGTTTTTTGTTTTTAAAACCAATATCTCCAATCGTATATTTTTGGGCTTTGTGGATAGTAAAGACAAAATCGATGTAAATAAAATTTAGGTTTATAGACGGCATAAGTATTATTTTGTGAAATGAATAAAAAACAATCACAGTAACTTTAATAACCAAATTATAATGAATAAGAAGGCAGCATTACTTTGTTTTACCACTTACACGTGATAAAAGTGGCTAAACAAAGTAATCATGTCTCCTTTTACATTATATTCAAAATGTACCACAAAGTAAACGCCTTAAACATAACCAAATTATTTAAATATTTTAATTATACATAAAATTATTACTAAAAATACATTTAACGTCACTACTTACTTTACCTTGTGGAAGTTCTCAATTGGACACTTTTGTGGTTTAAATTTAAAAGAAAAATAATTAAGAAGAAAATAAAACTAAAACTAATAGAAATTGGTATTAAATTCATTGGTTTTAATGGAATATACTTGAGTTTTGATTTGAACTTAATGGTTACTCATTAGTGTTTTAATAAACTTGATTAATTTGTTTTTTAAAATCCCAAGTTAATCAAGTTAATCAACCGCAAAGTAAATTCTCCTACCATCAATAAATTAATTTATTTTATGCTCAAAATTTGGGAGCATATATCCTAAGATAACCAGATAATTATTTTTTTAGATCACAGGCAATTAGCTTAATAAAGGGGTTGAAATATTAAAATCATTCAGATGTTGCATCAGTATAAGAGGTAATAATATTAGTCAAGCGAAATATATATATATATATATATATATATATATATATATATATATTAGTTAAGGTTTTGTTGAGTTTTATTACTAATATTTATGCCTAACCTATAAAATAATATCATTTAGTAAAATAAATAACAAATGAGGATGTCTCTATAAGATGGTGGCGACTGTTACTATTTTATAACCCATTATCAAAAGTATTTGGATACAAAATAAAATAACACTGAATTGAACGATCGCAAACATTCTCTTCATTAAAAATAAAATAACTTAATTATTTTGTAAATGTTTATTTATGTGCATAATTAAGAGGGGAAATTTTATAAAAGATTACCTTTTATCGGATACTACAAAAAGCTACTAGAGATATTGCATTGGAACTATTAATGCACATATCATTTTAACTAGTGGCTGATGTCCGTCACGAGAGAGCCGCGAAGTGCGAGAGGGTAAATCTCTGCGGACAGTGGTGGTGCATCATGTGCAGGGGTTGCTAATGGTGTTGGATTATTTAAGAGCCATACATCTCCCGCCGATGGATAACCACTGTCAAGCCGTCCCCGGGGAACGCCGGATGACACCGAAACCCTCCGTCCCTTCGTACGCACACCGCGCCAAAGTGCTAAAATCTGTTCCTTCTAGGTCAAAAGTCATAAAGTTTATAAAGTCACTTACATCATATAATATTTATATATATATATATATATATATATATATATATATATATATCCTAGTTGTACTATAGGAAAGAAATATATATTGACAACAATTCTTATAACTCTTGTGGTAAAACTGGGTAATATATAACAGATATTTGCTAATTGGAAGGTGGGTTTCTCCAATCACTATTAATACTTGATTTTTTTTACAAGTACAGTGTTAGTTAATATTGAATTAAAAAGGTTATTTAACATAAGTTTGCACATTAAGATAGATTAGATGGGTAGCATCTAATCCACCTTTTATAAAACAAAAAAGTTTTCTTGTATTACATAATACAATATTTTAACTAAAAATTAAAGTAACAATTCTCTCATATAGGGTTGAGAGTAATTTTGTGCTTTCTTATAATAATTAAATGCAATTTTTTATAGAAAGAAATGATTTTATTTTTATTGAATGGCCATCGTTTAGGTAACATCATAACTTACTTTTTTTTAAATAACAATTGAAGAGTTTCCAAACCCGAAAACACTTTTTTCTACCTTCCCTTCCTTCGCACTCCTTCCTGCAATTAAAAAAATCTTTGAATCCCCCTTGAAATAAAAACTCATGGATACCAGTTTGGTTTTCTTTCCAAAAAGTATGTACTTATAAAAAATTAATTGTGAAGAAAGTGTTAGTATTTTAATCAGGTTTTAATCATATCTTTACGTAACTCAACAACAAATTTCTAATCAAGTTTCATTCGACACGGTTTGACATATTGGACTCATATATAAATGTTTCCTGTCAAATGAAAATTAGACAATCGCTTTTCCATTCCTTTAAATCTTACTATTCCTTGCTTTTTGTTGATGAGTCCTTGTTGCCCTTTCACCCTCTCCTCAAATCTCTCAACAATCCCTTCAATCCATCCAAGCTATGTGATTTAATGATTGATTTATTGATTTGACTTTACTTAACAATTTAAAGCATTTAGCCATTTTCGGCAATATTTTGGCCATTACTGGCTTACTTTGCTCATTTTGTACGAGACTATTTTCTGACGTTTCATGTCACCTTAACACCGGCCATCTATCTCTTTCATCACTTCCAAGTAGCCGCACTCCGACACCCTGCCAACCTACTTTACAATCCTTCAAATCAGCTTTTGTACGAAATGAAGATTATTGTATATATATATATCCGCTGTTTTGTTTTGAAAAGTAGAAATATTTAAAATTTTCAAAATATTCATTATGATTACCATCTGTATAAGCTTTGATTTGATTTAAAATATATAAAATCAATTCTCTAAATTATTGAAAACCTGAAACTTTTCAAATATTTGCTATTGTACAAATTAATGAAATACTAAAAAACTTGTAAGTATAACAAATATGACATGTTACAAATACTGTTATTGTTTTTATAAATAGGTTTTGTTTAAATTTCTTCAAATTTTGATATTTTTCATAATTTGAAATATTTGAAACCTATATTTCGTTTTTTTTTTAAACTGTGTAATAGTTTAAACCTATTGAAATATTTAAACAGTGAAAACAATCTATATGGGTTTGACTGGAAGAACATTCCGAAGAATGAAGTCCGCCTGTGATTCCTGTGATTCAAAATTTAGTGTATTTTTTTGTGTATATTATTATTATGTATTTTATTAACAGGTAATCCAAAGCATCACAATAAACAATAAACAGTGAAAATACAGTAAATTCTTGACACCTAAGGCCTTTCTGATATTTTATTTGTGGAAATCTTAAAAACTCTTGACACTTTTTTCTGAAATTCTTTATATTTGTTATTTCTAGAAAACTTTCAAATAATTAGAAATTTTGATACCTATCTTAGAATTATCAATAATCGGTGATCCTGAACCATCCAATAACTATGCTCCCTAAAAAAGTTATAAAGTTTATTGAGAGGATGGAGATCCTAGTATAAAATTCATATCTAAAATCAGTTTAGTGAAATCCTAATTTCAGAAAATAAAAACTAAAAATGAAATAATGATAAGACTTATCTGAAAATCATAACATTTTTCTTAAGCCTTTAATTATTTTACAATAAAAATACTTAATATATTATCTCTATAACATGATTTAATCTTCGTTGACTATAGCTTCGACAAGACACTTGTCATTTTCAAAACATAAATGATTTAAAAAACTACAAAACATGGCTATCTATACTTAATATTAACAAACTGTCGAGAATAGAGGAGCTATGTCAATTTCGAATGATTCCAACAAATCTATTTATTGTCCCCTTTCGGAAAAATGCAATACCTAAAGCTAAGCTAAAATATGTGGTACCCCAAGGGTCAATTCCTGGACCAGTACTTATTTTTAAATTTTCTATAAAGTTTCAAACAATATAGGAAAGCTTATAGAAATTTGGCAAAGAGAATGAACAACAATAAATTCTAGATTCACAAGCCAGTTCTGATCCTAATGTCGAGCAACTCTTACCCGATTGTCTCGAACAAACATATTCTTAAAATGTAACATTACAGCTCGCAGTTTTGCTAAGATAGTTCTCTAATTCGTTGCTCGTTTAAAAAGTTATATTAATTTGAAAATGAGTGAAAGATCTGAACGAATATGGTACGTGATGCTTTTTTACTATAAAAAAAGGCAAAACCGCTGCAAGAACATGCCAAAAAAATTTGTGAAGTGTACGGCGAAAATGCTGTTAGTCAACAATGGACCCAGTAGTGGTTTGCTAGATTCCGTTCCAGAAATTTGGATGTTTCGATGCCGGCCAGTAAGTGAAAAAGATGAAATTTTGTAACTGGTGGAGCAAGACCGACACGCAAGCTGTTGAGAAATAGTGGAGGAACTAAACATCAACAATACCAATGAACAATATGAATATGACAGTTTACTACATGAATGAACGAAGAAAAATTTAATTGACCGAATTACCATCAGTGACATGTTGTTTAAACGAATGATTACAGTTGATGAAAAATGGGTAAAATACGAAAACAATGCAAGAGATCATGGTCAAAGGCTGGCGACCCTCCGCAAACAACTTCAAAGCCTGAATTGACGAAAAATAGCTTATTTTGCGTGTTTGGTGGGTCCCTTCCAGTCCCAGTCTATTATGAGTTGTTGCAACCTAGCGAAAATATCAATTCAGACCTGTACTGTGCACAACTCGGCCGTTTGAACGAAGCAATCAAAGAAAAGAGACCAGAATTGGCCAATTTCATCATGAAAATGGACGGCCACACACATCTTTGATGACCCGGAACAAATTGACGTAACATGGTTGGGAAGTTTTGATGCATCCACCGAATAGCCCGGACCTTGCACCATCTGACTATCATCTGTTTCGATCTCTGAAAATGACTTGGCCAAGTTTTTCGCCGATAAACCACAGGAGTTCTACACCAATGGAATTATGAAATTACCAGATAAATGGCAAAAGGTCAAAGATAATAATGGTCAATAAGTACTTGATTGAAACTGATTTTCAACAAAAAAAAATGTTTGTTCAAATATGTACTTTAACAATTTTAAAGAAATTGCAAGAAACTAATAAAATTATACTAAGCTTTTGGAAAAACTGCGACTAAATAATGCAAATTTTCTGTGAAATTTTGAAAATTATAGAAATTTTTTTAGAATTTTGAGAGCGTTTTGATATTTTATACATAATTCAAAAAAAACTTATAAATCATAAGTAAAAAATACGAAAAATTTAAGAGAATTTTAAAGAGGTGAATAGGATTTTCGGAGAAAAATTTCTTCAAATCTCCGATGAATAGGGATATTTTGGAAAATTCTAAAAATAGAGAAATTGTCAAATAATCTATTATATTAAATTATTATTATCCCGAAATTATAAAAGTGGAAATACTGCAAAATTCTTGAATGTTTGAAGAGAATTATTAGCGAAATACTGTCAAATTTGATCACAAAATCTTTAAAATTGTAAAAATTGCTACAGAAAAGTGATAGCCCTTGATTGTTTCTGGATCAATTTTTGACTTATAAATTCAGCAAATATGCTTTATTTTGCCCTTTTGAAAGGATATTCTAGTAATCATTATGTTTTATAAAACAATTAGAAAACCTTGAAATCTTCGATAAATTAAATCATTGGACTAAATATTTCTATAGTTAATTGGCTTGAAAGTTATCTCACTGGTCGTACATAACAGGTTAGAATTGGTAATTTCTTATCAAAAGTTTTTGTAGTCAGTTCTGGTGTACCCCAAGGCTCACATTTAGGTCCAGTTCTTTTTAATATATTTATAAATGACCTTCCTCATTACCTGAACAATTCGATGTTTTTACTATATGCGGATGATCTGAAAATATTTCGTTCGGTGGAGAGAGCTGATGATTTCACAGCCTTACAAGCGATCTTGGCAATTTGTCCCAGTGGTGTACTTTGAATAAACTATTCTTGAATATACCAAAATGTAAAGTTATCAGATTTTCTAGAAAAAAAGATATCATAATATTTATCTATAATGTAGGCGGAGCTCAACTAGAAAATGTGGTAGAGATTAAAGACTTGGGAGTTACTTTTGAATCAAATTTATCATTCAAAACACATATCTATAACATTACAAATAGATGTCGTAAATTAATAGGAGTCATCTGTAGAATTGGTAAAGAACTCTCACCGCATTCACTAAAAATACTCTACATCACATTAGTAAGACCTATTTTGGAGTATGCATCTCCAGTTTGGTCACCGCATCAGGAATATTTAATCCAGGTATTGGAGAAAGTACAAAATAAATCAATTAAATTCATAAGATATAGAATTTCTACTATGACGCCATACGTCATAAATATTGATTCCCTGCAAAATCATAGAGCTAAGAATGATGTCACTTTCCTATATAAAATTATAAATGGGTTTGTTGACTGTGCTCCACTTTTGTCACTATTTAATTTTGTACATTCACATGGGCCTTTAACAAGAAGTAAACGCATTTTTAGAGATAATTACCACAGAACTAACTATGGTCGCAATAACTCTATATCTAGACTTATGCGTAGAGGTAATGAATTTCACGATATTAATAACTGCGATTTATTTTGTCCATCGTTAAGCACTTTTCGTCGTCGTATCGAGAGAATAACGTTTTTGTGTTAATTTAATGCTTTGAGTATTACTATATCCTTAGTTTTGTAATCTACTTTTATTATCAGTGCTAGTATTAATTATCTTTTACAATGTATATTAAGTTACATATGTGTACATGTAGTATTTCTTTCTTTTTTTTCTCTCGTATTGTATCTTTACTGTAAAATGGGGTTCGTTAATAAAGTATTATTATTATTAAAGTATTATTATTGTAATTTGTAAAGTAGTAAAAATCTCAGGAATATTTATTAGTTTCTATTAATTTAAAAAAATGTGCCATGTTACATGTTACAATGAGGTTTTCTTTTCTAATGCCTACGTTTTGTTTAAATTGCTTAAAACTTCTGTATTATTTGTAATTTAATTTTTTCAACTGATGAAGATTACTCAAGAATGAAATGGAATTGATATAATACTATCTCCCTACACTGAATGGTAGAAAGGCAATGTTTCGTATCTTTATAAACAATGAAATCGATTAGAACTTTTAAAATCTTTGAAAAAGAAAAATAACCTATAAATACTTGGAACCTCAGATATTGTTGTTTATTGTTTCTAGAAATTATTTAAATTTTAAATTTTTTAAAACTTTGATATTAATGCAATCATTTAAATAATTAAAATTTAGAAAATTAATAAAAATCCATGAACATCTAAAAATATATAATCATTAAATCTTTGAAGTAGTGAATTAACATTATATATATATATATATATATATATATATATATATACATATATATATATAACATTTTACAAATATTTTTGATGATTTTTTTAAAGAATGCGTTTTCTTTAAATTTCCTAAAACTATTATTTATAATTCGAAAATTTTAGAACGGTTGAAATGTTTCGTATTCTTAAGGACTATGAAATCAATTAAAACTTTTGAAATCTTTAAAATAGTAAAAGTTCTGTAAATTCTTGGGTCTTAAAGGCATTCATTTCATGGTACATTGCGAATAAAGAAAACACGTTTACTTTTTTATACAACTTTAAACTTTATTTTCAGTGAATTGTTTCGACTAACTAAGTCAAGTTTGTTTGATAGTGATTACTGTGTTGTCGATATAAATAAAGTTTAAAGTGGTATAAAAAAGTAAAAGAATTTCTTTTTTCTTAATTCTGTAAATACTTAGCATCTTAAAAATGTTTGTTGCTTTGTTTCTAGAAATCTTTAAACCTTTCAAATTTCGTGAACTTTTGAATTAAATGTTTTATTCGAATACGTACATTCTCTATGTTGATATAGAATACTCAGTTTGATCACTTATTTATTTATTCATGCTCAAACAAAATAATGACACTTATTCATTTCAAGTCACTTATAATATGTTTCTAAGAAGTAAAAGTTACCGCAATATTTATTAGTCAAATGCTTAGCTTTTGCAAGAAAATTAAAACACAAAAATACATACATTATCTCTGGATAATTTCCGGGAAAATACGAAAAATTTCAACTATACATCGATTAATAGGTAAAATATTTTAAAAGGTTTATAAAATTCGATAATGTTTTGATAAGTTATTAAGTAATTTAATATAGATCTCAATTATTTATAGTTGCATACAAAAAATATTTCCGGAGAAATTCTATTAATTTCAATGAAATCCCGTCTGATAAATAACACTTTTTGAAACCCTAAGTAAACCACATAAAAAACTACGTATTATTGTCGGGCAAATTCAAAAAAACTTCTTAATTAAGAGGTAACAATTTCTAAACATCATTGTGAAACAACATTTCCAAATATTTTACCCCGTGATAAGTGAGAGAGTTGTTCAATATAAAGCGAATAGATCTCGATTATTTACAGTAAACTTTTTGGGACGTGCGCCAACAATCGCATATCAGCTTAAATTCAATTTCGCGTTCCTGCCGGCTGCATCTTTATGCAGGAATTCCTGCTAAATCGTTGGAAACTTCAGAGGAAGGGGGCGGCATTCGATATTATCGCACGGAGCGGAGGGACTAAAGGACGCATGCGTCACGCGCCGCCTCTCTTTCCGACGCCTCCGTAAACGAACGTAACATGGCGTCGTTAAATTACAATTTCTCCAATTCAAAAGTTACATAGTGTATTATTACGATGGTTGATGTAAATTTTATGCCTTAAATTTAATACATACTTTAAAATTGATTAATATTCAAATGTAATTGATTCAAATTCAATCCTTTATTTTAAAGGCTAGTAAATTAGGATAGCTTAAAAAAATATACGAAGACTTAATAAGGATGATAATGACAACCATTACTTCATAGTGGTTCATTTTAACCACCACAATTTATTTATAAAACATTTTAAGTGTTTTGTTTTTTCCTAGACGTAGACTTAAAAGAAATATCAGAATAAAATGCTTTTAACGTAGTTGTAACGAAACTTTTTGTATATCTAAAAGTGATTAATTTATAATCTGTAAGTTCTTACTTCGTAAAAAACGGTTGTAAATTAATAATCAGTATAAATACATTTAATTGTTTCTGCTTTATATTTTGGCAGTTCATTGTAAGAAATTTAATGGATGGAATTAGTTATTACGCTAGTTGTTGTTTACACTAGGCATTTTGGTTATTAGAGAAAGTGTTAGGCAGCATTCGTTATTACTGACGACTTTTGGAAAATGAATCCATCTTCTATATTAGCCAATATAAATGATATGTTGCCTATGGTAATCGTATATTTAATTTCTCCCTGAATAGTAATAATTTCCATATTCTAGCACAGATTACTCGCGGGATTTCTGGATTTATCAAGAGCCTCTAACCACTTGCCCGTGAATGACTCCACGTTAATATTAATTTTTGTATGGCGAGTTCTTATTTTCCTCTCAAAAACAAAAGTAGAGCTGATATATTAAAATTGAAACATGTTTAGAATTCTACTTTTTTATTTATTTATTTATTTATTTGTGCTTTATCAGACTTGCTTTACAAATATAATTCGAAATACATAAAAAAAGTAAACAGACCATACAAATAATTTCGTCAGCAAGCTGAAAAGCGGAGTTCACTCTTGAAGAATGTTCTTCCACTCTAACCTGTCGGTCTTCTCCTTCACTGTGTCATTATAGATGAACTCAGCTTCGGATACATATATTAAAGCAATAAACGCTTATTTCTTCTAATAAAGGGGTAAATTTAGAAAATATTGTGACAATGACATTGTCGAAAAAAAAAAAAAAAAAAAAAAAAAAAACATCTTAATGTAATAAAATAAATATTATAAAAACACACGTATTAGATGGATAGGGTTGCAGCCAAACAAATGATACGAAAAGTGAAGAATCTCTAGTGAGAGTATGTAATCGGATAGGTAACCGGTACCATTTCACACTAGAATACAATTAATTGTGCTTTAGAGAAATGAGGAAATCCTTTGATGTAATAAAATTATATACAAACATATATAAATACTTAAATAATAAAAAGGCGAATTACGTAGGTAAGAAGTGCGGTGGTCATTATTTAAAAAATAATAAACATATAGAAGAAAATGAAATTATATTATATTATATAAAATTCATAAGTCTAAAAATTTAAAAAGAAGCATACAGCAATACATACAATTAAAGTTTTAAGCAATTTTAATTATTACACATACACACATATTGTAAATACTTAAATAAGTAAGCCATAAATATACATACAGTTCTTTTTTATTTCTTGAATTAGTTTCTCAAGTAACGCATGTAACTATTTATTTCTATATTCTATACAGTTCATTTAAGAGTTGTATTTAACAGAAATCATGTCCAAATAAAATCATTTTTTATTCAAACATAAATACATGTATATCATATGTTCGGTTGTGCTATTTCTGCCCTGTCTTAACTCTAAATTATTTGAAAAAAAAACAATAGATAAAGTTATTGTCTAGCTTAACTGTCTGAATGATTCGAGATAATAAATTGATGTTGATTGAAGGATTTTTATATTTAAGAAAGATATTCTGGTTTATGGGAATGCAGAATTTTTTGAAGAAAGTATTGGCAAATTTGACACATATATATATAGGTATAAAACGTAGGATATTAGGGTAATTTAGGTGGTTTTGTGGATTTTGAAAGGATTGTGAAGGGGTTTGATGAAATGTCTTAGGGCAGACCTTTCCGCAACCGAAGTTGAATCGTTAGAAAGTCAATGGACAGCTTTAGTTAAAGAGGATCGCACTCTAATTGTAAGAGATCAACAAACCCCGTTTTTTTAATGAAAATTCCTTATTTTTTATTGTTATTGAACAAATGTGTAAAGCCCTAGTTATAATCATTTTTATTGATCGTGAATGGATTATAAATAAAAGTTTGGAATGAAAAAGGACGCCAAGGTAATTAAAGGTATTGCAGAGGTGAATAGGTATTGCAGAGGTGATAGAGGAAGAGTGTGATGTGATTTTATGATTAGGAAAAAACAGTTTTGATTTGGAAGGGTTTGCTTTTATGCGCTATTTAGACCACCAGGATTAAATCGCATTGACTGAAGTTTGGATGGACACTTCGACAGCTTGGAGAATTTGGGGGTGGGTAACAAGTACAGAGTCGTCGGAAAGAGGAAGGGAGTATCTCAAGGGATTAAAGTACAAGGAAAGTAAGATTATATAGGTCTTGACAAAATATGTTATATAAAATGGGCGAAAGGTTGTAGATCCTTGTGGTACCCCTTGTTGGAAGAGAAGTGGATCAAAAAAGTTTTGTTAAACTCTAACCAGACAGGTTTTGTTGGAAATCGTCCATTCACCAATAAGAATATTTTTTCAACAGGAAAATTAGATTCAGGAAGACATTAGAAATTCTATGATGTTACAAAAGTAGTATAATCTGCCGTAAAATTATTAATTGGGGACACTTCTTAAGGGGTTACACTGAAAGAATTGCATAATATATTTCAACCATACAATCGTGATAATAAATAATTAGGGGATCACATAAAGAACTTTCATGAAGTGTTCTGACATTTTAGAGATTCTGATTTGAACCCAGTTCAAAAAATTGTCACTACTACAGAAGTCAAGAGTACTTCTGTAAAGATGTGGTAGTGTGTGTAAAATATTTCATAGGTAAGAAAATACCCAGTTCCAAAAGGTTGACACTATCTATTATCTATTATCGATGATACTTTGTAGGATTTTCGTATATAAAAATTATCAATAGAATAAGTTGAAGTCTATTCTTCATAAGATTCAAGTTATTCCTAGAGATAGGGATGATTGTGAGTGTTGGAACTGCTTTGAACTCAGTTCAAAACATTGTCACTACTTCAAGAAAGATGTACCTAGGGTATATCTTCTATAAGATAAGGTATTATGTATAAAATATTTCATAGGTAAGAAAATTCCCAGTTCCAAGAGGTTGACACTACCTTATCATCTATTATCCAGTTTTTATAGGATTTTCTTATAGCAAAAGTAACGATAGAATATGTTGAAAAATATACTTCATCAGATTCAAGTTATTCCTTGGGATAGAAAATTTTTCTTTTAGATAATTGTGGGAGTTGGAACTGCTTTATTGCAAACTGCTATATTTTTACAAGTGACTCGAGTTTCGATCAAAAGCTTATCATGATCAGTCAGACTCGAGTCACTGGTAAAAATGTACTGTGATATCAGCAAAGAAAGTGTCATTCCTTTGTTTCGTTTCAGATTGCTAAAACGTATAGTTGGTCAAAACAACGGATCATTGCAAGGTGAAAATATTAAGAAATTGAAGAGATTCACAATTAATTTCAAAACCTTAAAGAAATCACAATAAAGATTTTACTAGACAAACCGTGAAATAAACGTAAACGAATTTTATGAGAAATGTTTAGATATTGCGGCGAGCAACAATCCATAACCACGAAGAAACGCGTAGAGGGTTGGCAAAATATCACAATTGATGTTGCTGTTTCTATAAAAAATACATCCATTATCATAGTAATTGACTACTTTTGTAAATTGATAGAAGTATACCTGTTAGCAAATCAAGAAGAATTATCAATGAGTATATATGTGGAGCATTGACCTTGAAAATGGAGTTCACGACTTCTCATGTTCTTCCACTCGACCCGTTTTACTTGGTTGCTGGTGATAATACTTATCTAGGGATTATTGCCACTGAGGAAATGTTTTAACTATTTCTGACGTATTTATATGTATAGTGACCAACCTCCCATCCTACATATTTTTTAACTTAAACAAAAACACAGTTTTTTAATTAAAAATAACATCTAAAGTAAAACTGCTGTCGTTTTCAGTAATCTTAAACAGTGTCATTGATTATTGTAAAAACATAATATTTAAGGTGGGTGGGTGGCCATGAAAATAAAGTCGTATGTGTAGGATGGGTACGTGTTCTCTACCCCAACCTCTAATCTAAAAAACTTACATCAGGGATTTATTGTTTTATTAATTGTTTATATACAAAAAAAATATTCAAAATTATATCTTTGTTAAGTAACTATTCTCTTCCCTGAAGGAACTGACGACGCGTTAGTGACCTTACATAACCTATAAACAACTAAATTAATTCTTTTTTTGCGATCCAAGCGTCAGGGATTGGATCTCTATCCAAAACTCCAATCTATAAAAATTATGCTAAAATATTATGGAATAAATACTGAATAGAAAATATGTATATAATCTCTGTTTGTTTATAAGTAATTTATAATAAAATAATTTCAGGATGGGTTAGTGGACATCCGTCCACCTTACATATACAAACAAACTTAAACTAAAACTTAAACTAAAATACTGTTTCCATTTCTTGTAAACGAACCTCCAATATATAAAACATAGGCGAGGGATTTGTAGAATAAAGCGTGGAAAAAAATATTTATACTTTCAATACATGAATATCTTTTTTATATTTTATAATTTCTTATTAAGAATACGTGGCCTATTATATAATAATTGGAGCATATATTAGTGGCTAACCATCCACTACATATTTATTTCAACTTATACTGAAACAGTCTTTTTAAATTTCTTAACAACATTTACAGTAAGACTGATGTCAATTTTCAGGAAACCAAAACATATCAGTAAGTAAAATTTTTTTATGTAAGGAGGGTGGATGACTTGTGTTCAAACCAGTAACCTCTAAGAAAATTTGTGTAATTTCATTTATAAATTAATAAAATTATCCCATATTATAAAAATAATTATTTTCTTTTTGTGAAACTTATCAAAAATATAGTGGATGAGATAGTGACCATCCACCCAGTTTACATATATGGTTAACTTTCAACCTTGAATACAAATATTAAAATTCCTTAACAGCATCCAAATTAATACTAATTTATCTCTTAAAAATAAAACACGTCAGTGATTGATTAATTTAAAGTTGTGAATGTAGGATGGGTGGGTGGCCTCTATCTTAACCTCCAATCTATAAAACATACAAGAGTCATTTTAGGAGAAATACTGTAGCGAAAATAGTTTTACTTTTAAACGAATATATTATTTTTTATATAATTACTATTTTGAGAATCTTTTGTTCGTAATATAATAATTGGAGGGTAGAATAGTAGACACCCATTATCATTTTTAGATATATATCTAAACTTAACCAAACTAACGTTTTTAAATTTCTGAATAACATCCACACTAACAATTTTTATTTTGTGGAAATTAAATCAGTAATTGAAGTAAAATTGTATATGAAGTCAGGGAGGGTGTCCTTTATCCCCACCTCAAATCTATAAAACATACACAAGAGTGCTATAAAATAATTACCGACGTCGAATGAGTTGTACTTATTTGTATTTCTGATTTTTCTTTAAAACTTTAAAGCACTCCTCTAATAATAATAGAAAGAAACCTTTCGGTTTTTCTTTAAACTAACTTTAACTTAAATTCTGTTAGAAGTATGTTAACATTTAATTACAATAAAGAATTTTCATCTTATACCAAAGACCTATAGTTGTACAAACAACTACAACTAGATTTTTAATTAAATAAAAATAAACATTAATATCGAATTAATATTAAGGATCGTAATAAGTTTGCGTATTAAATGCAGTTGAATAAACACCAGAATGCAGGGTTGAATGTTTGCCGCGTCTAGGGGGGAGAGACGAGCCAGAGGGTTGGCAACCACCGATCATACATCAACCGCGCCCCATTAGGGATTAATGATGCCAACACCACCGAAATTAACTCCCTGCAGGCTTACCGCGGCAATAACGTTAACATATTAACCATTTGTTAGAATAGCAATATTCGCCCCCTTCGTCCTCGGCCTTCATTACGTTCGGATCGTAAAACCGAATTTATTTATAATGTTGCACGAAAGCCGAAAGCGGCGGCAAATATAGCAGTAGCCGCCGCCACTCCGTTAGCCGAAACGACAATTTAAACGCCGGCCCGTAAACAATACGATCGGTAAAACCGGAACGTCCTCCACCCCCCTTCCAAACGGAAGATATTGTTATTTCCGGGGTGTTAAGTTAATTTAACGCGCGGCCCGGATTAAAATGTTAAGTTTAGTTTTAGTGCGCTTTAAATTTGTATACCGTTGTTGGCTGGGTTTATGTCTGAACGTTTATTATTGTTGGCGATTAAGTCATTACTTTTATTTTTTCAATCTCCATTGATTTAATTGGTATATTGATTTCGAATTTTTGTAACAATCCATAATATTTCCAGTAAGTTGAATTAACACGTTACTTTTAATAACAGTTACTTTTGAACATTTGTTCAAATTTAATTCTAATTAATTAATTTTACAACACGAAGACAATTTTAATATATCTGCTTGTAACTGATGATTATCTGTAGTACTCTTAAATATATCATATAATTTTGAATCAAAGGCAAACAATAAATTAAATAATTCAATACTCTGCTCTTTGTCATTCAGAAAAATTAAAAACAAATTAGAATCACAGTGAGATCCTTGTGGAATCCTCTACTACACTTTAATACTTTGTGATGGGTAATTTGGGTAATTTCTTGTTTTGAGGACCTTTGAAAAAGCTACAAAATCATCTTATTAACTTTTCACCCACGCCCAAACAAGTTTATCATTAATAAAATTTTGCTCATTATACCGATTTGCTTTTTATTCGAATGATAATTTCCATAATCTAGGTAGGACATCAAAATTTTGTTCAAAATGCGTAGCAATACAAACAACCTTGGCAGAAATTTTGGATAAACTTGTATCTGCTTATTTCTTGGTGTTGTAACAATTTTATATAATAGGAAGACAAGTTTATCAATAATAAAATTTTGTTAAGAATCATCAATATACTTAAAGAAATCTGTGTATAAAGCATCAACTTGATGGCCGCTTCTCAAAGCCTTCGATATATCTGTCTGAAACGCCATCAAATTTGTAACAGTGACATAACAATGGTGTTCAGGTATATAAAATTGTTACTTTTTTCTTTAAATTTTTTTTCACTTATCTCCTGATGAAACTTGATGAAATAATAGGTAGCGAATTGATAAACACTTGGTTTGTTTCACAAAAAAATCAGTGAAACCAAGTGTTTATGAGTTCTCTGCCTATTGATTTTCTCAGTGAAACAAACCAAGTGTTTATCAATTATCTATTATCCTATTATATAAAATTTTTACCACACAAAGAAATCAGCAGATACTTGTTTATCCAAAATTTCTCACAAGATTGTTTGCAGTGCTACCCATCTATAATTTTGATATCTTGCCTAGAATTTTCTCAATCATTGGCAAAATGTAATTATCCTTCAAGCAAGATAAAAATGGTCACTTGAATAAGAAGTGAATCGGTATAACGAGCATTTTAAATAGTATGGAGAAATTTCATCGGTTTTTACTTTGCAACATACAATCAGAAACTTTGCCAGCAATAACCTTACAACAGAATGAAGAACCACATTACGGAATTTTATTCTAAAATTATGAAAATGATGATAGCGACCTTTACTATGTGGTAGTTCATTTAAAAAAAGGTAAATTTAACTACTATTTAGGGATTTTAAACTGAATTCTGATTGGAGATCTGTGGAAGAATATCCTTGGCAGGGATATTTACCATGGAGCCTCAAGTAGAGTATTTTGAGGAACTTTCGCTGTACTTTATTTATTTATTTATTTATTTATCGTTCGCTTTGTTTCTCTTCATAAATTAACAAAAATACATACTACTATAAATAATATTACTAATTTTTTTTTCCTATACAAGTTATATGTCGGATGCCACACGCTATTTAAATTTACATTTTTCCTTTTTTTACCTCTTCTAAAATTATGGCTTTATGTAAGCAAAAGAAGAGTCGACCAATCAAATGATGTATTCTTCCATGTACATCTAATTACTACTATCTATAAGAGATATTACAGAAAAACTAATATAATGTAAACTGAAATCAAATGAAAGATCATAGGAATGGGTAATTATAATATTTTCTGAATTATAAAATACTAGATCTAATAAAATTCCTCTTTCTTTAACAGGCGAATAAAATGTCTTTCAAATTACTGTCGTTGTTTGTACAATCGGACTCATATTTATATCTAACAATACATTCCTATCAGTAAAGTCCCAGAAGATACTGAACCTCTTCGTTGCTAGTCATTAGAACCAAATCTGTACGACGAAAATTTTAAATGTTCAGTTCTAAAAAAGTCTTTGACTTTTGATAAATTTCAATTTCAATTTCAATTTATTTATTTTGTATTTTTCCACAAATTGCGGATATACAAGTCAAGTATGATATACAATAAAAACTTAATTATACAATGTCATATGTTAAAATACAATAAAAATAATTTAAAAAATAACCTGTAAATAGTACATAGTAATAGTACCAAACATAGGTTTAGAATTGACAATCTGGTATTACACTCTGTCACATGTCCGGCTTTTCCGAATAAAACAAGCCACTATTTGTTTGGAAGTGCTCCTTACGTAAACAACTTTTGTTGGATTTGGTTCATCCTGAAAGACCCATGTAGTCAACTAATTAATCCATGATTCGCTACCTATTACGATGTCATAGACGTATTTTGAAGTACAGTAATCGTATTTCATGATATTCTGAAAACCTATCCTTATTATTCACTTAATTAAAAGTTTTCTTTATTAATCCTACAATCATACGTGTTGGCGAATTTTCTTCATAAGAAGCTGGTGTTAGCATTGAAAAAAATTAAAGGTAGGATAGAGACCACCCACCCACCCCACGTATTTATTGAAATTTAAGCTTAATGAGTATTCTTGATTCTCAAACACCTTCAATAGTATTCCGGTAAAATACATTCAAAAAATTATAAAAAATAATTGTAAAACAATAGCTGCAATAAAAAAAATCAATGCATATTTAACAAACTGGACAAGAAAACAACTCTACAATAGCCTATTTGTTGCGAAAAACACATACCTAATATTAATTTGGGGAAACACAACCCAGAAAAACCTACAATGTCTGCAAGTACAAACAAAACAAAGTACTAAAAATAGTATACAAACTAAATAAAAAAACACCAACTGAAGAAGTATACGAGCAAAAAAATTAATTAAATATAAAAAACCTAATCACACTAAATAACGTACAGAATTAAACACAAATATATAAAAACAAACATAAAATTAATTCTAAACAAACAAATTCACAACCATGAAACAAGAAGTAAATCCATGCTTAAACCTTTTCTGACTCCTCATTCCAAAGGAGCCTTTATACATGCGAGCCTGAATGTGGAATTAAAATTTTTTTAAATGCAATGATTAAACAACAAAAATTAAAAGACAAACATCATGTTAGTTAACCTTAAATGTCATTAAATTGATAACGTTTTCGTTTAATATTCTCTAATATTGTTTTTATAGTTTATTACATAATTATGTTATTTTACAACTAGGGCGGTGTAAATTATTATATTCTATAATTATAAAATAATAATAACTGTATTCACATTTTTATAATTTATTTCTCGAAGTACACCATCCTAAACAGCCTCAAAACATGCAAGCGCACAGAAGGTCTAGAAAACAGGCTTTAGGTCTTTTTAGATCTCCGAGTTCATATGTTCTGAGGCAGTTTGGAGAATATGTATAATAAGTTTAAATAAACTGTCGCCTTTGTATCACTTTTGTTCATCGTGATCTCATCAGAAGTTGGAACGCAAATCTTCAGACGCATGCTTAGTCAGTATTAGGTTTTGCATGACATCAATTTGAGAGGGGTGTTTTAATATGCAAACCACAAATAACCACAAATGTGATGAAATTTACTGACAAACAATTCCAAGTACTGTTATATAAGAAAGCAAGTGCTTGTTTCCGCAAGTAATTGATTAAGAATTTTGCACGGTAACAGTCAGTTAACATGATAGATCTAAAGGTTATGGTATTTTGATTTTCTTGATGCTGCAAATACTTTCAAAGAACGTAAAAATATAGATTCTAATCATTAGATAAAGGAATTATAAGAAGTAAATACCAATCTCTTGTACTTCTTCGATATACGTTCAGACATCAGAAATTTGATAATCGATTTTTCAGAGAATTTGTTTTCTAATGATAGAAAAAAGACCTTTTAATATATATTTATTAAAACTATTTCTTGGTACTTTCAAAGATTTGTATCATAATATGGTATGTGACTGTTCCATTGTAGAATAGGAGAAAACGGTTTTCCATGATCAATTGTCTTCCTTAAAAATTCCTAGAACTTAGATTAGAAGTCCAGGAAGAACTGATAAAGAACAATGTGCATATTTATGGTGGGTGGACTGTATCCCACCATTTAATCAGTAGAACATACTCAAAGCATTGGCATACTTTTTTTGCATCATGTAATTTTTTATTTAACCCTTAATCCAAAAAACTCCTAAGGAAACATTTTATTAATGTTGGAATATATGAATAATGCGATAATAACCACCCATCAATGCCATAGTGATATTTGGGAAAAAAATCACATGTTAAATACAGCAAAATTATAGACTTAACATTGGTAGGTTCAGTCAGAAATAATTATCCATATTTCCAATGAATGAATTTGTAAATATTTTAATTAAATACTCTTTTATGTTTTATTGATAGTAGGGTGGATTAGAGGCCACCCACCCAGCTTACATATGTATTTAAACTTTTATAAATACAGTGTTATTGTATTTTTTTAAACATCAGTCATGATTTAGTTTTTACTTTTATTAAAAATAAAACATTATTTGTGGCGTATACTTAAAGGTATATACACATGTAGGGTGGGTGGGTGTCCTCTATCCCACCCTCCAATCACTTGAACATATTCCAAGCATTAAGCTAAATGTTATTGCATCAATAATTTACTATTTATTCCTTATTCCAGAAAAATTCTTCTAATACAACCTTTTGATAGTGCTGAAATACCAAAAGAATGAGATAATGTCTACCCGTCAACACCCCAGTGACATTTTTCAAATAATGCAAAATTCTTTATGTTTAAATTTCAACAAATTAATTGAAAAAATGAAAGTATGAATATACAAAAATTCTGTTTAAATTACAGTTAAATGAAATATAATATTATTGGGTATAGTAGCCACCCACCCTTTATTTTTAAATCTATATTTTTAAACAAATCCACATAAAAACAATCATTTTTTTAAATTGATAACTTTATAAACATTTTAAGTAAACTTTTTTTAGGTTTTACTGATTGGAGGGTGCGTCAGCAATACGTTTACATAAAAGAATTATGTAAGAAGTGGTTTACAAAAACAAGATCTAAGCATAAGTTAAGTAACAATAGAAACAGTTTATTAAGTATTTCAACTGTTTACAAAGAAGTAATTTCAATTCCAGATGTCTTAAAATAGTGGAGAAAAAAATATAATTTGAATTTTGTTTATTGGTATTTAATTTAAATTTGAAATTCAAAACGGCTTAATAATATTATACAACACAACAAAATGAAATCATTGTCTGCCTTTTATTGTTTAAACATTGCTTAGTAACCAATGATCTCAACCGATTGTATTAACTCCGTACAGATGGTTTCTTCAAAGAAAGTAATTAAAATGTTAGAACAATCAAATACTTTTATATAAACTTAATTCTGTAATTATTACAGACACTTATTTGGTGCTTTCACAAAGAATTCATTTTAGATATTTAGTATTGATCTCCAATCCGATTATTATTGTCACACTCTTTATTACATTTTGATTCGTAAGGGTGGTTTTCGATGAAACATTACTGCTACTATCCCAAGGCTAATGAATGGGTTTTGAAGCAGATTTAAACAGTTTATTTTACTTAAACGATATAATCCTAATATCTGTAAACATAAGTAATCTAAACCAAGTATTTCTGGTGATTTTTATTGAATGTTAATTTTGACAATTTTCAGTTTGCCAGAAAATAAGTGAAATACTTAGGTGATTAAGTTACAGTTACAGATCAGAGAACATTAAAGTGTTTCAAGTTATTATCAGCCCAGATTATATGTTACTGAAATGGCAGATTGTTTTGAAATAGCCTTCTGTAAATCTGTTATCTAACATGGCGGTAATTAATACTACAGCAATATAATTTACGATTGGAATTCATAGCAGATAAATCAAATAAAATTGTTGATCTTTGATTAACTGAATCAAACAGCATAGTTAATCTTGACTTAGTTGTCACAGTTTAATCTAGATCTTTTTCTGATATCTGTAATCATAGTTAAGATTTTAAATTCGTTAGAATAATCGAGAGAAAATAATTATTTTTTAGTGAACCGAGAGTCCTAATAGTATGTTTTATCCCTATCTTCCTGATTCTGCTAAAGACTATGCTTGATTTGTTATGCCGAAGCATTAACTTTTTTAGGCTTTACTTGAGTATCATGATTATCCAAATGGTGACCAAATATTTTTGGGTTGGTATGAGAAAAAAAATTTCAAACCATGCTAAGTGCTTTATAGAACATCATCTGTATAAAGCATCAAAACTGAAGCCATTGGGTTTCACTTTTATAGTATTGGTTTTGAGACTCCACTATGAGCCATAGAATCTGGTGAGTAGTGGAACTTCGTTGTAGAAAATATATCAAAAAATTTGTAAAACTGTTTAGTCACAAAAAACTACAATCCTTGAATGCTAATTAAGAATTGATGTACCTTGTAAAACAGAATAATTTAAATTGTTCAATATAAAGGTATTGAGCAATCAACAACTATTGATTTCTATAAAGCATTATATTACCAATTATCAATTAAACATGTTAGAGGCAATACGAATGAAAATGTATTACTAGAATTTATCGCCCCACCTTAATCCGGGTTTTTTGTCTAATACCATTTTCCAAATACAGTCCATAATATACATTTTTTGAAAATTATCCTAACGCCCTTCCAATTGATTTACATAATTTCTGTATAAATATCATTTAATTTTAGTTTTTTACTTAGTATTAAACCATTAATAATGGCCACTTTATGTCCGAAATATATATTTGGTATTTCAAATAAACTGTGTGCAGAAAGGTTTTTAGTGCTTCATTTTATAATCAATTTTACAATTTTTGTTGGCAAAGGGCGTAGTCATTGATTGCAACATTTGACAGCAATAAGCTTTGCTATGAACTTATTATATGTGAATAAATTGGACTCCTGGATATCTAAAGTTTAGTAAAGATTTTCGAATTGATAACATAAGTCATATTCCCAAAAGTATAATAGTCTTTTGCACTCCGTTATCGCAAATATTGCGACGTTTAAAATATGACTTTTGAATCCACTGTCGTTGCTATGATGAATAAAATATTTTGTGCTTATTTTAAAGTGTTTATGTTTAAATTAAAAAGTAGTACAATATATGGCATATTAACCAAATATGTTAGGTATCATAAAGTTGTAAGCCTTAAGGTGATAATTATGAAGAAAATTGTGAAATAAGTGAATTTTCTCAATTGTATTTTACTGATTAATTTGCCGATTAAATCATATTGGAAACCAACAACTGAGCTAAAAAAATCTTGGCAAGAATTCTATATGGCATACATGATGCGATACAAATAAAAACCTTCCTTGGTATAAAAAATGGTAAACATCTTTTTTTTCTCATACCTCATCTCTTCGGTTCTTTCTTTCCCACCCCAACCTTCTCAGAATCCTTACCCCCATCTTCTCTCATCCATTCCGTTACCCTTCTAAAACCTTCCACCCACTCTGCATCCACTCCCTTACATCCATGAATTCTGAAGAAGTCTTTTTGGGTGTAATATGGTGCATGATGCCTTTAGTAAATATGCAAGAGTTCTGGTCAAGTAAGAATAATTCTAGAATATTATTGTTTATAAATGTAATCAAATATTTTGAAATACATAAATACAAAAGTTTTTCTGAATACTTCTTACTAGGAAGAAACATTTATGTAGATAAGTCAGTGATTAAATTCAAGGGAAATTTCTTTTAAACTTACAATGTAAATAAGCCGATAAAATATGACATAAGAAAATTTTACAACTGAAAACCTCATAAAACCAGAACTACCCATCAGCACCAGAATTCCTCTACATCTATATCAGAAATTGTTAATCGACATCTCCAATGCAGAAAGATATCACATGTTTACAAATATAACTAAATATTTATTTTATTGCTGATCAATTGTTAAAAATGAAATGTCATTTAACCGGAAGAAAATATTAGAAAGAGATTACCATATTCAATAAAAAAAACAAAGTTTTCTAGAAACAAATATTTTGCTTATAAAAGAGGAAAGACCTTGTCATTGTCTTGAAACGATAAAAGAATCGTCATGTTATTGAGCACAAATGATTCGGCTAAATTTGTCACAAAAAGAAGATTTGGAAGAAGAGGAGAGGAGCGAAAGAAAGCCAAAAGTTGTGCAATCATTAAATAAATACACCACTGTTAATGAAGCCACAGTGTGGTGAAATAATTGTAGCAGTTTAGCTACGAATAAAGCAAAACTCTAAACAGTCGTGTTTTTATTTAATATTTAATAATTGCATAATGAAGTTTCACCAAGTATCAGCCTCATCAATCCAATAGCCAAAAATTGTTGTAAATTACACTACTTCAATGAGAGACGTCGATCGAGCTTATCAATATGCTGCAAGTTATTGTTTTTTGAGGTAGCGAAAAATGTATGGAAATGTGAGCTATAAATTCGTACATTTTGAAAAAGACCGTTAATAAAGAAAAAAATCCATGATCTAATTTGAAATTCGTAAAGCGTTCTGTGGATCAACTGGTAGATGATTTTCGCGAAGAGCGATCAAGATTTTCTACTTCTGGATCGGAGACCAGGTTTGAAACAGAATCTGCACAAAATGTGTAAAGGGAAAGAAAGAGAGAGCATTATTTATTCTAGGTAAATCTAGGCTGGAGTGCAGAGGGATAATAAGGAAGTATTATACCTAAAATTTTGTTATATTTACAAAACATAATTCAACATTATGACTACGTTAATAAAAAACAAATGAAGAGCAACTTAATCGTGAACTGTAAGTCTTTCTAAACGCGAGAATTATAGATGTAAGATTAGGGATTTTGTGTTTGTTGATGTCTAAATGTGAGGATTTATAAATTAAAACTCTTAAAAAATTGTTCCGAAAATAAAACCATACAATTAGGTATGAAATGGACTTACAACAATTAACGGTCAATACTATTAAACTGTTGATTGACGTCATAAATTAAGAAGTTGAGGTCTCACGTATATATAGTCTATAAATGATTCGAGAGAAGAAATGACCTACTGATAGGTTTAAATAACAATATTACTTTTTGTTTAAAATTTTTGAATTAATTCTTAACAAAATTAAACGCTTTGAAGCTCTTCAAAATTTAGAATTTAAAAAGGAACTACCTTGAGTAATTTGATTAAAATATTTAGAGATCCCACTTCAATAATAGTTCATCTGAAAATGGTTTTATAAAAGGGTAAAACTTGTGTGGCTCAAATCTTTGATCTTCAATTGTATGAAAGCCGAGGAATATTAAAAACGACATTTTTATTACAATATCTTTAAACAAAAATTTTAATAGGGTTTATTATATAGATAATTTTATAAGTAATATTATTATTCATGTTAATACTTTCGACTTCGATTATCTGAATTCCAAGAAGGGTAGGAAAAAATTTGGAAACTAGTTTCTATATCTGAATAATAGTTTTTAATGTGATATATTAATATGAAATTTAGACATTTATATAGATGCACTGATTTAGCATTCATAAAAATTGTATATTACAAGTTAAAATACGTGAGAGGCACCACTTGAAAACTATTATTCTATTCAGACGAAGCATTTTTGTTTTATCTAGCATTTCTAAACTTTGTTTCAGTAAATAATACATGTATTATTTATATAATTATTCCACTGTTTAAAATAATATTCTAAATCCATTCTAAGAAGTTTTTCTTTACACTTGTTTTATATAAAAATTAGTAGAACTGGGGTGGATCCATAAATTAAACTCTGGTTTCGTTCCACCCCTGTAATTATGTTCCATCAAGAATGCAACAACGATAGTATTAATTTTATTAGTAGAACTGTTTGATTATGACTTTAAAATATTGGCTGATCAATAGAGAAATGAATTTTTATTTGAACACTAATTAAAATACTTAGTATGTTTTGAATAACCATAATTTATTATAATATATAAATATATTACAATATACAACGACTTAACTTTTGAATTTTGACGGTCATTATCAAGTGATCAAAACATAGTAAGTGTTTTATTCAGTGTTTATTGTTGTTACCACGTAGTAAAGGTCGCAACCATCATTATGAATGAATTTTTAATGATATTTGAATACAAATAAAATTTCAACCTTAATGAATGTGATAATGTCGATCATCCGTTATTAAAAAATAATAAGATACTTTACAATGTCATAAGTTTTTTTTTTCAATTTTATGTAATTTGCATAAATTAGACAACATTTCTAATAAGGAAGTAAGAAATAAATTAATAACAATGTGATAATTATCACCATCTAAAGTTATTTATATAATGGATAGTAGATAAGGCATCGGGAATAAAGTTCAGGCAGTTGAATCAATTGAGTGCTCATAAAGTGAATCGCGGAGAGCGGCAGGCGAAGCTGCCGTTGGGCGCTTTTGGGGATTGTGGGGGGTTGCCTGGGGGACGACGATGGGGACGCCGGAACCCGCCCACCCCGCCGCACCGCCACTACCTATGCAGAGGGCGAGGTCGCTCGATAATGTAACCTTTGTGTACCACCTGAAACGCAGAATCGGAATCCCCGAACCTAATTATTTACAATTACACGGCGAAACACGCGTTATTAATTACGCCAATGTTTCAGGTGAAAGTTCCAAAATACAAATGTTAATTACCGAAATTAAACAGTGAATTCGGTAATTGTGAATTGTAATTGTAAAAATTATTGATATACTGTTGTACGTATTTACTACATCTATAATCAGAGATTTAATTCAAAAAACCTTTTCAAATCCTATCGGTTTTTGGGTAGTCCGCATGATGATTTCACATCTTTCTGTGGAATTTTGAACTTTATAAAAAGGCCCTTTTCTTCTTACGGTTGAGGTATTTTTTTCTCTTCTACACTGCGTAGAACCAGTTTACGGAAGAGCCAGTCGGCTTTTGATTTTATTGGAGGCTTTGTAATATTTTATGTCGAACAAATAGGAACCGGGTTTTGTGAATAATTTTGGGTAATGTTTACTTTTAATTAGTTTCAATAGACCAACCGGTCTTTAATTCAATATAACTTTGTTTTAAAATCTGAAAATAAAATACTTACGTTGTATAGTGGGAATTAAAATGATATAAATAAAACAGTTACGTATCGTACTAATTCTCAAGTCGGAAATTAAATTTCATTTAGAGATTTTTTAAATTTATTTTCATCATTTAAAACGAAACTTTACGTACCAATTAAAAATACGTATTATTTATAAATTTATCACGTTATAGCCTTTAAAAATCAATACCTTAGAAAATCAACAATATATCCAATATTTTACTAATGGTCTTTTAAAAATTAATCAAATTAATATCCCTTCATAAAAATGTTTCTACTGAAAATATCATCTTCACATATATTGTAAAAACTAGTAAGATTTCAAATATTTGTCCATTGTTTTTCAATGAATATTATTTTGAGATTTAGACCAGATCATAACATTGGCAAATACCTTATCTAATGACTATTGATGTAAATATAATTAAATAAATCACTCAAATGTGGAAAGATAGCTGATGTTTTTTAATCGCTAAGAATTCCTTATTTAAGGATACTTAACTTAGCTATAAAACGATCTGTATCTTACAATTTCACAAATTTCTCTTCATTAGCTTAAATTTAAATGTCAATTTGCCAAACTTAAATAAAATTGCAATGAAGTAAAATTTGACAAAATATTACAATAGTACATAAAAAAAAACAGGAATTTTTATGCTCATATAAAAAACTACGCTAACCTTAATTTAAAAATATAAGCCGTAGATATAAAGTATTACGTCAAAATGAAAGAATTTCTTGACGATGAATAGCTCCAATTGTTTTGAAGTAGGTTTGACTCAGACCCTTGTCTGAGCAAAATATAGAAAAAACATTACAAAAAATACTTCGACTATTAGAACGAACTAATAACTTGTACTAATATAAGGTTCATAAATTTAATACAATGCATTAGTTTGTTCTAATAGTAGAGGTATTTTTGTAATTCTTTATCCTATATTTTGCTTAGATGTAATTTTTTTCTCAAAAATTTGGCCAGTTGTATTCATATTTAGCTTCATGAAGGATCTGTAAATCTGTGAGCTAGTAATCATTCTAAATCGTGCATATTCAGAGTTTCCCAAAGTGATTCCAAATTCTAAATCAATTCATCTTTGATCTAATTAACAAATATAGTTAATATAATAAGATGACAAAGAAGTACAAAACATTGTAGTCATTTAAGAAGAGACAGATCCCTATTCAATTATTTTACTATTATTAATGAGAAGCAAAAATTACATTAAAATTTTTTATCGAAATTCAAAATAAAATGAATTAATTATTCTGAGCGTTTCTGCATCGTAGTTTTACATTATTAAAATTTACAAACTACAAAAATTTTCATAATACTGTACCTGTAAATCAATATTTAATTTCCAAATTAAAAAAAAAATACGTATATGTTGTAATCTTAAGAAAATAAGAAGACCCTCCCATCAATTGCTGTGCGATTTTTACATTGTTTAGCCTTAAAATTACAGTTCAAACAATTTTCAACAATGTTTTTAACCTTGATTGATTGTGTACCTACAATTCGTTAACCATTAAGCATACCGCATTTTCTCTGTAAAATGCAAATCTTCATACACCACAGTTTCTAAAACCTTAATATAATTTTAACGAACCTCTGTAATTGCTTAAGATGCAAATATAATTTATCAAATCCCTTTTCAACATTATTGTTAGAATTAGTAGCTTAGATTCTCTGTTTTTAAATGAAAAGTTTTCATACATTACAATTTTATTGTTATCTTTTCAACAAACCTTATGTAAATAATTCCAATAAATCTTGTGGAAATATAGTTATTTAAAACACTCGTCAACAATAATCCTCAAAATTGAAAGCTTATTTTCTATATATACAGGATGGGGTAAAGTAAATATCTTTAAAACAAAATTCACGATATCTTTGAAATTTTGAGTGTAATGAGGAAAAATGCATTTGATGTACATTTTTTGTTAATAATATAGTTCCGGTTTAACCAAAACTTAACTTTTTTAATTTAAATGGGTCATGTTGTATATTTCTGCAGATTTTCAAAGAGCGTGTGTTATTTCGAATTTGCACACACTGGCTTTAGTGTAAGAAATATAATCTTCAAAAGCGAGAAATAACTCATATTTAGTTGTAGAATAAGTAAATTTATTTACTTTAGACTAATAAGAATAATCATTCAAACAAAACTAAATAATGTTCATGTTCAAATTGCTTGCTTTTCACCTCCAAACAATATGCCAGCCAATACCTGCAAGCATTTTAGTCGTTTAACGTTGACCCGTGATTTTAGATAACCCAAAAGAAAAAGAAAAACTGATGGGCTAAAATTCAAAGAACAAACAAAAATCTTCTACGTCCAATCCATCGTTTTGGAAGATCATCTAGAAAATCCCTAACCCATCTATCATAATAGGGAGATGCTTCAACTTGTAGAAAAACATTTCGTGGTAATTGCTCATGAAGTGCAAGAATAATTTGGTTATGCAGTAAATCTAAATACTTGTTACAATTCAAGTTTCCGACTAGTATAAAAAATGGACCTATAACAATCATTCAACTTCTGTGGATGGTGGGTATGTGCCTCATGAATACAATGAGTATTCTCATATGACCAATACCTTGAGTTATAGCGGTTAATTATTCCATTTAAACAAAAACATTATATTAGGTGGAAATTGTTCGTCGACATTACAGATGTCATGTCACAGCGTTTGGTCAAAATCATCGTCTGACAATTCTTGAACCAATTGTATCTTATACGGAGAATACTTTTCACTTTTCAATATCCTTCCTACAGATCGTCGATTTATACCATGGTTTAGTGCCAAACTTATGGTAGAAGTTTGAGGTGATTTATCTAAATCAAATGCAATCGTTTTGTTCGTTGCGGTCCGCGGTCTTCTAGGTTTTGGCAAATTTTTGACCATCCCAGTTCCATTAAGATGTCATGATGTTTTAGTTACTATTGAACATGATATGGGATTTCTTTCAGGATGCAAATCATTAAAAATATGACACACTTCTTCATGAGTTCTAACATGATCACAATATTCGATAATTAATAAAATTTCAATACGATCTGTTTTACTTAAATGAACCATTCTTAATCGTATTAATAATTTATTTCCATAAATTAGAATTTGACAACAGTAACCTACTAGATTGCACTCTTTTATTTTTTAATATTAATATAAACAACATCAATTTGTTTATCTATATGTTTTTTACTCTAATGTATAAAAACTTAAAAGTGGTTGATTAAAGTGCTTTATTACTCGTTTCTACAGATTTTTTTACACTAATCCCAGTATGTACAAATTTGAAATTACATGCTCTTTAGAAATCTTAAGAAATATATAGGATGCCCCATTTAAATTTTTAAAAAAATGAGGATATTTCCAGTTTAATCAGAAGTATATTATTAATAAAAAATCAGATGTATTTTGCCCCATTGCACTTAAGTGCAAAATTTCAAACGTCCGTTTTGTTTTAAAGATATTTACTTGGTTCCAGACTTAATGCTAACCCTGTATATACACTACACGGTGAATGAAATGAAATGAAATTATTTCGTATCTGACAGTTTCATAATTTCTATTTACTGACATCTCCTTCTAAATAGATGCGCAAAGTAAAAGATAAAAATATTGTCATAATGCACATTATTTTCATATACTGTGTAGTATATGTATATATGTATTACTTAAAAATACTTTATACAGGGAGCTAAGTAAGAGCCCAAAAAAGGAAAATATTACAATAACTTAATTAATTAAATTTTGCTTTTTTTTGATAATCGAATGCTTCTGATTACAATAATCCTGTCACTAACATTGTCTTGATTTATGATAGAAACGCTGCTAGATTGGGATCTTGAGATGAATCAAGTGAAGTTTTATATTATTTTTTTTCGACGAATTAACTAATGTAATATTGTTGATTGAAGAGTCTTTGTCAAAGATGTAAGTTTAGCATCAAATAAGTATCTTGTCTCTTTAATGTCATACTTTCTGTAAATGTAACTTTCCTCCTATTAAAACGTTCAATATACTTTGTATTTTTTTAAAACCTTGATTGATCATATTCTATCTAAATTATTTAAACAAATCATTTTTGCTTCTCGAGTTTTACTCTTGATGCTATTGAACATCCTTAATTTTTTCTTATACCTAAAAACAATGCATTTCAGAAGAATTGATGTTGTTTCTTTGTCTCTCGTTTAATTTTACGATTTCTTCTATTGAATTTTTAAGTTTTAATAATTGTCAAAACTCCAATTATTCAATTTAGTATCACTTAAAAAAATTAATTAAATTAGTTTCTCTTGTATTGCTTGAATTTCCTTTTGGGCGTATAAAGCATCAATTGTCCCGAAAACGTTTTAGAATATCTTTACAATTTTCAAACATTAACGGTAAATTGGAATTTCAATTAAATTTCGCGTCTTAATTATTAAAAAATTAATAATCAATCAATTATACGTGTTGTTTAAATTAAGCAGTTCTCGCTTCTTTTGTATTGCTTTAATTTTCTCTAAACCAGGAATATTATCTTGAGTTTAACTTTAATTTTACTAGCTTATCAGTCATCAAAGATTTTAGTAGTATCTTTGCAGTTTGTTTGTTTGTTAATCTAATTTTTTCCTTCTCTATAAGAACTCTTCGAAATTCTCTCTGTTAAAATTTCCAAATCAAAAGTATCCTCTCATCGTTCGCTATTTCAAAGTATTTTCCCGAACTTCCTCTTAGACTCAAAATATAAATAATCTTAGAATTTTCCGTTCTTTAAAATTTGTAGTGTCTTACCTTTGTTTCATATCTTTTTTTCTGTAAATTTTTCCATTATTAAAACCATTAAATGATTGTTTATTAATAGAGTATTTTAAGATACATTATAACAGGTACCATATAATCTATAACTACCTGCTTTTTTTCTTTTTTCTTAATCAGTTTCTACAGTTTAGTTGAATGTGATGCTATTGGTGATCTTAAAATTTAAACCAAAGATGTAATTCATTAGAACCTAACTTTTCTTTAAGCAACAAAGCTCTTCCTGTTACTCAGTTACTTAGATTTCTTCTCTTCCTCTTTCTTATACTAAAATTTTTTAACTTGCTATTCAAATTAAAGAATGTTTAGTTCTTCATTATTATAATTATTACTTAGTAGAGAATCAATTTCTGCAGATCTTGTTTTTAATCTTTTAAAGCTCTTTTGAAGTTTCCAAACTTCTTTTCGTACCTACTAATGTAGCTTCAATATATATTTTATAGCACCAAAGTTATTGAAAACCTTCTACTTCATTATACAATTGTCTATCTTCCCTATTTGTTCAAATATTTTGTCTATTTAATTGAAAGTTACAGTATACAATCCAATCATTATCGCCTGCTATTTATGTTAGTCCATCTTTCATAAGTATTGCTATAAATAGTCTCAACGAATTTATCGATTTATTTCAAAAAGCGCAAATGCTTGAAACCTTTCCTTTACATTAAAAATAGTGGGTTATATTAAAGTCACCATTGACATACTATCAGTAACTTTAATATAACCAACTATTTTTTTAGTATAAAGTGAAGATATTATTGCAATAATAATATCACATAGCAATTATTATGCTGCTTCTCATCTTCTTCATTAGCAATCAAAGAAGAAAAAAGCAGGATAATAATTGTTATGTCAAGACATTATCGTAATCTTATCTTAAATAAAGATGTTTATCTCTCTCACACGAAAAATACTTTTCGGATTTTCTGAAAAGAATAAATGCTTCAAACTTCCAGTTTTGCAGTAACTCATTAGTAGCTTTAATATAACTACCTGTTTTTAAATCTACTTCCTCATTAAATGCTCTAGTTTAATAGAATATGAATAGATATAATTATTTACCTCCTGATATAATTTAAAGTCCTAAACCTTTTATAACTTTCTAGTTGAGTAGAAACATATTCAGTTCAATGCCCTCTATGACATTATTATTTTATTATTTATTAACATCTTTGTACTCCTTTCTAACTTAATAACACAAAAATTATAATATAAAATATGTAAATATACTCAAATTTATATTCGAAAGGAGAACGGGCGGAGTTCTCTTCGAGGAAGGATCTTCCACTCAAACCCATGATTCTATACCATTAATACTGCTCCAGAATCCTTTCTGTAGTATGATTTTATATTTTTAATGCTTGTGTAAAGCATATTTTGGTCTTTTATATGACTTATTTTATGACATGTGTTGTCACTGTCAAATTATATTAATAATATTAATTATTATTATTCAGATCATTACCTAGTTTATTATAACTTCGTAAAAACATGGGTCATCAAAATCCAAAACCATCAAAAGACCTTTGGCCTGAGAAAACTGTTCAGTCTAATCAATGGTATGAAGATCAATATTCAGGAAAATTTCATTCTTATATTCTACAAACACCGTCACAAATTTCGACTTTAAAATTAAAAATTACTGATAAGGGTTACCAAAATCCAAAACATTCTGAAAACCTTTGGTTAGAGGCAAATCCAAAATTTGAAGAAAAACCCCAAAACTCATTATCTCTACCAGCAAAAGGAAATTTATGCCGGTGATAAAGGAAAGTACATGAGGTACTCAACTCATTCGGAAACACCGGAATCTTCCCAACAAGCAGAAGTTTCTAAATATGTCAAAAAACGGTTGATAATGTTAATAATTATTTACAGCCTACGCAAAATCCAAAAGTACTAGAATTTGCAGATGGTTTGCAATTTGTAGGTAATGGGAACTATTTACAACAACTATCTCTTACAAATACTCATCAATTTCCAGAAGGTAGAAATTATTTGCTTTAAACAACCAATCCTGACAGATACCAGTTTATAGCGGTTCTCCAAAGTAGCCAACCTTTAAATTCACAGTTATCTGGTGGCGAGCAATATTTACACCAAGCAAGTAATCAACAGAATACGCACTTTGTAGGAAGTGAGAATAATTTTCCTCAAGTCACAGTTTGTGGAAAATGTAAAATATTCACCAGAAAATTTAGATTCCTATAAATTTACCGAAAATTTAAATCAATTGTGTAGTAATGAACATGCACAATCACAAATTGCAACTACTGTAGGAAATAGAAATCAATACGTTGAACAAAATCAACAAAGTTAAGTAGGAGAAAGGAAGGAAAGGAGAAGTATATAATCCTATAGAGTTAATTAAGAACGAACCATCTTTATTTGATAGTCAAAGGTTGATGAAGCAAGAGTTTGTTTCAAGTCAACCTTTAATAAGAAATAGTAAATCATTACAAATAAATCCTGATATTTTATTAAGGCAAAATAAAAACATTATTTTCTTAAAAGCAGAAACTCAAAATGATGGACATTTATTAATAAACCAAACGCCAATACTTTCAAATCCACAAATTGGCAACCAAAAACCTCAGCCTCCGCCAATTGAACATAATTATAAAGACTTAAATCAGATTTCTTCTTTGCAACAAGCGCAACAGGGAAATGTAGTAAAATACAAGTTACCTCAAGAAAGGCCAATTCCAGAACGCAATACGTTAGGTATTCACAATCAATTCCGAAATCTCAAGGAAAGATAATATTCGGGCGTTCGGTTGTAAATCATCCATTGATTCAAAAGCAACCTGCGTTCTCAGAAAATGGTCAGGATATCAGTAAATCGGTCCAATTAGCGTTTCAAAAAATATTACCAACAAATGACCACGTTGCAAAATAATCAAGAGGCAAAATCTACCCCTTAGATTTTACATTATGCACATCCATAACAAAATTTTCAAGAGCATCAAATTAATTCTGTGAGAGTTGAAGTTCAAAAGGGACCACAATAACAAGTTTACGCTAATTCAAAACCTACATATTTACAACCTAAAATTAAAAATTCCCCGTTACGGTGCAAAATGTAAGACTTGTATTAAAAAGTTATAACCATGCTGTGGACAATAAGCAGCCGATTGGAATTTAATACTTTACACCACAAAACACGTAGGCTTAAAGTATACACCAAATAAAATTGGAAAGGACTAAATCATTACAATCACAAAAATGGGTAATGTTTTATTGATTGAAGAGTGGGATAGTGGCCACCCACCCACCCTACATATACAATATTACATTCATCACTAACACTCGTTTAGTTTTCAAAAACATCAGCAATATTTTTGAAAATGTGCATAGAAACTTTAATCCACTGTCTTAGTTTAAGTATGTAGGGTGGGTGGGTGGCCTCTATCCCACCCTCCAATCAGTAAAACATACATAAATGTTTTGCTTATTAAACAATATTTTTAAAATAGTATTATTTGCACTAAATATTTTTTTAATAAAAGACAGTTTACAGATTAAAACGTTACTTGAAAAACAAATAAATTTTCAACGAATTTTTAAAATGTTAAAATCAATAATTGTTGGTTGTTTTATATTATATCAAGGACATATTAATTCTAAGTAAATCTATTAATATAACTAATTAAATTCTACGTTTAGAAAATTCTTTTATATAGCGATTTGTAATTTTTTTAATGTGTTTTAGTAAGAATATTTAGATAATAAATAATCCATAAATGTTTCTTAAATTATTGTTATTCAATTCAACTCTCGCGGATGTTTTACTGGTTGGAGGGTGGGATAGTGGCCACCCACCCACCCTACATATACAGTTTTACATTCATCACTGATTCTCGGTAAGTTTTCCGAAAACATCAACAGTATTTTTGTAAATGTGTATAAGAACATCAACCCACTATTTTAGTTTAAATTTTATTGTATATGTAGGGTGGGTGGGTGGCCACTATCCCACCCTCCAATCACTAAAACATCAACACCAATTATATTGAATATATTTTTTTAATATAAGATGATTTACAAATTATTTACTATACAAATACAAGCAATAAATGAATCAAGAATGTAAATTAAAGAAAGTTATAAATCACAAAAAAAACATAAAAAAATTAAAAGATGACAAATGAAAGTAATTGTTTGATAAATGTATAAATTCTTGAGAAAAAATTGCAAAATCAAATTTTGTAAGAATACTTGTATAATAAAAGTTTTAAAGTACTTATTCAATTAGTGAAACCCTCGTGTGTGTTTAAGAGTTTAAAGGTGGGCACCCACCCACCCTACATATACAATAAAACATAAACTAAAGCACTGTCGTTGAATTACTCAAACACATTCTCAGAAATACTACTGATGTTTTCGGGAAACCTGGTAAAATTCAGTGTTGAATGTAAAAATTCGTATGGAGGGTGGTTGGGTGGCCACTATCCCACCATCTAATTTATAAAACATTCACGAGGATTTTATTTATAATATGTATTTGCATAATAAATCATTTTGTATTTAAAAAAATAAATTAAATACAACTTGTGTTGATATTTTACTGATTGGAGGGTAGGATAGTGGCCACCCACCCAAGTAATCAAGCAATCCATCAATATGACACCAAACAACAGTGCCTTTCGACATCTTCTAGATCATCAGTTAATCCTCATCATCAAATCCTTAGTTTAAAGTTATTGGGGCAATTTAGTTTCTGTTTTCAAACATTCTTTTTACTTAAGCTTTAAGCAGTTTTGAGCAGTCCTGGTAAGGAGTGGATTTGTAAATGAAAGACTTGTTTAGTTCCATAATTAATTATCCACCCCTATGATTATTTAGCAGCGAAAGTATTAATTTTAGTCCTGATAAGACTTATGTTCTAAACTTGATAAAATAAGAAGTAAATAAAATAATTGAATAATGTACAAACGAGTAAAGGGAAAAATAATCTATTTCAAGTAATTAAATCTATCACTATATATAAAGCTAAAGCTTAAATATGTTGAAATTTGCGTCTACAATTAAATAATATTTCCTTATGATCTAATGTAATTTATTTAAATAAAATCTAGTATTACTGATAATATTTTAGATGGTAAAGAGAATGGTTGCGACCGTTACTACATAGCAATCCATACTACACTGAATTGAAAAATGTTTTATTATGTTTTAATCACAAATAATTATTATTATAATTTTAGATAATGTTCAATTTTAGTAAGCAGCTTTAATTTCAATCAATGGTTGACGATATTTTAGTAGAAGATAAATTATTTATTGGCAAATAAATAAATTATAATAATATGCTTTACAGGTTTGGTTCCAAAACAGGCGCGCGAAATGGAAGAAGAGGAAGAAGACCACCAACGTGTTTCGCACCCCCGGAGCCCTCCTGCCCTCGCACGGCCTACCTCCATTCGGGGCGATGGGCGACGGCCTCTGCGGCTCCAGCATGTTCAGCACGACGGAGTCCAGGTGGGGCGTCGCGGGAATGGCCACAGGTACGTACCCTCTGAGAAAGCCCCCGGAACTCGCAGAGGAACGCGGGGATCATAAATAATTCAACGCACGGCCCCCAATAAGGGGGATGGTGGCGGTGGCAGCAGTAGTAATATTAATGTCCTCGTTTTAGGGTTAGGTCAGTTAAGTCAGGGCGGCGTCTCGATGGGAGGATTCGGACAGTCGTTAGGACAACTAAATCAAAGTTCCGGATTAAGTCCTGCATTACCAATTAGCACGGCTGCGGCGAGCACCGTTTACCAAGCCCATTACGGACTAAACTCGTTAGGTAAGTTCTTTTACTTTATTATGTATTAAATCAATACGTTTAGACTTGAATGTTTTTTTTTCTTTTTTAAGAATTACTTAAATATTCTTAAGAATTATTAAAACATTCTGTTTTGTACAGGTTTAATGATTTGTATAATATATTTAAACTTAAGACTTTGGAAAGTAATCATTGAAAAAACAACAAACAAAAAAACAGTATATGAATTTAAAAGTGATTATTTGATTGGAATTGTTAATTAAACAATTATCATTCTGGATTTAGTTTTCCAAGGGTGATCAAATCATTGACCAGAGCACCTAGGCCTCACTAGGCCCGTTGTGCCCTACAATTATCATTCGCAAGTTCAACTTTTGTTAGTTTTTAGAAAACCCACATAATGTTTTTCTAAAAATTCGCACTTCTTGGTTTACAAGATTTTCTTCCGTTTTTTTAATGAATTTCTTTCATTGAAGTTTTCCTAATTCTTGTAATTCATGCTTGAGTAACCACTAATATATCTTTAAAGTCAATGGTTTTTGATCGTTCCATATTTGGATTACAATTTTTAGAAACAAGCGTGAGATTTGTTTTTATTCTTCTTACTTATTTACCACTAACTGGTGGTACGACAGAATAGTATTTTTTTGTAAGAACCTTATGTTTTTTGTAAGAACCAACGCTTTCTAAATAAAACAAGTAATAAAAGCAGAATATAACCTTTGCTCGTCTGAGTGTCTCCGTTGTAAAGCAAACTCATCCACGTTGGTACACATGTACACACACAGGCACACATGGTGCGTTTACTTTTGACACCTCCGAGTCGAAAGTAACAAGTCTGTGAGGTATTCCAGTGGCGGCGGTGCGGGACGCGTCGGACGGCCGCACGTAATTAGCAGTAATTAGAGGCAGCCTCGTTATCCGCTACCGAAATACGCGCCATCGGCTCTAATTGCATGCACACACATGCACCACCATTAACATGTATCTACCAAGCTACTCTACATTTCTCCACATATTTATTGCCAATATTGCCGGCCGAAGGTACTAAAGGCTTCTGCAAACATCAGGCCGATATAATGTGGTCTATTTGAGTTAATGTGTTCAACTTCGATCCTGTTTGGAGATTTCCTATTAGGATTCAAGAATCTTCACTTTCTGCGCAGCCTTCCTTACTCATTATTTAAAAATAACTCTTGCCGAATAATGCATGTATAAATAGCCGATGTTTATTTTATTGCTCATTTAGTCGCAATTAATCGAATCGTTCAAACAGTGCTAAAAGCTAAAATTTTATTAGAAAAAACTGGGAAATACTAATCAAAAGAGAATCAATAAAAACATTAATTAATAATTTTTTGAATTCCATTTCTGTTTTGATGAAATAAAATAAAAAACTGAATTTGGTCAAATTTTATTTATTTTTTAGCAATTAATTTAGAGCACTCCTAAAAATTACTTCTTCTAGCAAATTTTAGATTTTTTTGATAAAGTAAAGCAATTTCTATTTTGAAGGAATTTTGTTTTCAACGAGTTGTCGATAAAAAAAATTCAACTGCTTTATAATTTTTAATCCTATATATCCAATAATTTAAATATATTTTATGATCTGGTTCCACGAAAATTTCAATTGTTTGTAACTCAAGAAATAAAACAACAGAAAAAGTTTTAAGCAAATTTTCAATAGTTTTTTGAAACTTTTTTAAAATTTCTGCTTTTATAATTCTAACCAATTAAATAAGTTTCTTGTATTTTCAACTGCATTTTTTTAATTAAAAATTAATTTTTAAGTTTTAAATTGGGTTGTTTTCAACTGTTTGCAAAATTTAATCCATTTAAAAGTAATACCAATTTTGTAATTATTATATTTTCTTTTGTTTATAAACTTTCAACTATTTCTAAACACATTCTAAATTTTCCTAGAAAGTTACTTTTAAACATTTTAAATATTTTTTTTTTCGTTTTTACTATTTCAGTAAATTTTCAATTGCTTTTAAGCAAAAGTATATTTTTGCCAAAATTTTAAGTATTTTTAAAAATATCTTTCTGTTTTTAAACATTTTTTGGAAAATTAAAGCCATCTAAAATATCGTCTCAATTTTCGAGAAATTTTCCACTTTTTCAATCAAATTAACCTATTTTTAAATCTTTAACAAATTATAAATATTTGTTTGATTTATATCATCCCAACTGTTTTTAAGCAAATTTTAATTTAATTTTGTAAATTTCCAATTGTTTGTTTACTTATTTCTTTCAATTTTTGATCCTATAATTGGTTTTTTTTGATAATATTGAGAAACATTTCTTATGCACATTTTTTAATGCCTCTTGTACAAAAAAAAACAATTAAACATTTAATTACTATAAATAGCATATAAAAATTTATTGTCAAAAAAACTAATTTAAAATATAATAAATATAACCCATTTATTATGAATAATATAGGGTGAGGTAGCTCAAGTCGTACCCCCTAAGGAAAGAACTGTATAAAACTTAGAATTTATAAAATAAATATAAATTAAATGTGTTATTCAGACTTTTGTTAATATTGGTATTATGTGTTATAACGTAACTAGAAAATCTATATATGTTTCCACGTAAAAATCTTTAAAAACTCACATCGGTTCAACTGAGTCAACTTGTTTCTTAAGTCGTACCACATATAGCTTAAGTCGTACCACCTATATCTTAAGTCGTACCTAGGAATTCAATTACACATCAGAGCATCTATGGAACCTCTTGCTTTGGTTTATTGTAGGAATCGTAGCTAAAATATTTAATTGCAGTTTTATTTCTTGATTATTGATGTTTAATGGAATAGTGAATAAAGATTTTTAATATGCCCTTCCAAACAGTTCTGATATAGTAGTTAGTTTAATTATGTTACCAGAATTTGTTTGATCTGTTCAAAGGTTGAAGAAGATGGGTTTTATGAACGAGAAATAAAAACATTATAATGCCATACTTGCAAGCTAGTTCTATAGCTTCAATATTTTTTGTATGGGTAGTGTGTCCATCCAAAAGAAGAAGTATTTGCTTATTGTTACTATTCTCCAACTTTGTACATTTAATAAAATGTTCCAACCATTGAATAAAAAGTTCTAACTGTATCCATCCGTTTTTGGAGCATCCAAATATAGTACCCGGTGGTGCTCCTTTCTTTAAAGAATCATTCATCCGTATGCGTTTAAATATTAACATAGGAGGCACGTATTTACCTGCAGCATTTATACAGCATACACATGTAGTAGTCAAACCCCTTTCATCACTTGCCCTTCTGGGCAATTATTTTGGATGGTTTGTGAATAGTGGATAATCCATATTATCCAAATAATCTGGCAATTTATATTGCTTTTGGAGTACGTAAATATGAACAAGAATTATACTTTATGAATTTATAGTACCACCGCTTCCCTGCAATCATTCTTTCTTTATTGAAACGGATGTAATTTAAATTTTTCCGCCAACTGATAAGCAAGTCTAAAATCAGTTGCAGTAATCCCAAAAAAACTTGATTCTAAATTGAAAATGTACACAACCAACTCCTCCATATTTTCAGTCATACCATTAGGCCTTCCAAATTTGACATTCTTATTTAATCCTTTAAAAAGACAACGTAATGTTGGTTAAGGGATATTATATTGACAATAGGCTTCGTTGAATCCAATAACTCCTTCTGAAAAAATTTGTTTCGCCTCGTTTATATTTTCTTGTTTCCATACATCATAAATTCGCTTTATTGTCTTGACATGATTATGGCTTAAAATATGAAGAATGTAAGAAACATCATATGAGAGTAGAAAAAACAACAAAAAATAATTTCTTAAGTAGTACCAGTACGATTTAGGAATCTAATACGGGTACGACTTAAGACACAGCACACTAAAATTTACTAACTATAACTTAATTTTGAATACTATTAAACAAATATCGTTTCGACCAAACTATTATGTAAATTCTACTGAACCTATATTTAATGAAAAAAACATTATTTTACCAATAATTTACTTGCAAGATTTACTGCCAAAAATATGCAGAAAATTATATGAAAATTCAAATAAACTTACTTGCTGTCAAATTTTACAAAGTGGTTTGTTTGCATTAAATAATAAATTGTGCTGTTGTCGCTATAGTTTGTGCTAAGAGCATGTGGTACGTCTTAAGCAGTGGTACGACTTAAGCAACCTTACCTTATATATAGTCACATTAAAAATTTAAAAAAATATGAATATAAAAAAGAATATCAAAAATAAATTGAATAAGTTTTCTAAAATCAATTTAAAAAATGCATAAAAAATAATATATAATTTGCTTAAATAATAAAAAAAATTAAACGGTTTAAAATTTGTATTTTTTCGTTAACTTTTGAAAATTTGTTTGAAAAACCACAAAATGTTTTATTCTAATAATTTACTTAAAACTGACTTAAAACAATTAAAACTAGTAGTAGTAGAAGTGTTTGGCTATCGACCACGTCATATGATTTGTGTGTTATTTTGAAGGATCGTCCCCATCATTGTTGAAAAGTAAAGTTCTAAAAAATAAATATTTGCTTCAATTTTATCGAGTAAAAATCTAAACTTTAAAAGTATAATAGTTAAAACCTAATTAAATTGGAAGAACATCATTAGTTTTTTGGAAAAATGTTATAAAATGGTCTGAAAATCCACCGATCGACAGCGGTTGAGCAGAAAAGCAATTTCTTATACCAGAATTTATTATATCCATTACATGTATTATATTTTATTTTCTTCCTGGGAATAAAAATGTTTAGTACTAGTAGAATTATAAAACTGGCAAAGAAGCACCAGACCAGCTTCCAGTCTTGGGTTAATTTATGTTTCCTTCAACATCTTTACTACTTTCAATTCTTACCTCTAGCTGCCAAACAGCACACGTCGAACGCCAAAAATCCGCAATTGTCCTCCTAGATATTCAAAAAGCTTCTTACTTACTTTCCTATTGAGATTTGCTCTTTAACCCCTTCTCGCATATTTCTTTTCAATTAGTGTCGCGTATCTCGGGCTATGCGGGAAGTTATTAAATGCAATTCCTTAAAAATCACACTTCATCTCTTCAATTTTATTGACAGCTCTTAATCCAATCGACTCCTAGAAGGTTAATTCCAAAATACCCTAACAAGCGCCTTTGTTCCCCAACAGGTTTTCCTCAAGAATTTCCTCTATAAATGGTTACTCTTCATTTTACAGACCATAATTGTAGGGTATCGATCAGCTCTTGTAAGGTGGTAACTGTAAAGTGGGGGTATATACTGCTAATGCAAAATCGTCTGCATATAGGAGCGGGCAGGATGAATAAAAAATAAAAAACGGACGAGTGTCTTAACAAAAATTACTTATTTAAAGGACAACTTTCAGCTTGATCAACATCCTCTTCGCTAGAAATATCATCTGTAGGTCCAACAACTTTCAAGGGTCCTCTAGAAATACAGTTTTTTTGCTGGAACATAGTTCTTAATTAGCTGCGTAACATCGTATTTAGTCTTTCAACGGCAATGCATTATCAAACAGCGGCTCTGAGGCAGAACGGATAGATTGGCTTGAGAATTTCTCATTATGGGAAAAAAATCAAATACAGGCATTCCTGTTGTAACACTGACTGCAATAGTTTCAATATGCTATTTACTGTAATGAAAAATGCGATATTGAAATATTTTGAATCGTATCTTCTCCATATTTGTATGACTTTCATAATGTTGACAAAAGTTAAGAATCATGTTTTGATCTGCAATCACAACTTTGACTTGCTTCTTAGATGCTTGCTTAATACATTAGATATATTCATATGTTTTAAAATGTAATCTTTCTTTATATTAATCTTCTCCAAGACATCGATCACATGGTAAAAAGCTGTGACAGGAAATCGATGAACGATCTTCTTAAGAGATGAACACTTCATAAAAGTATTCAGATACTGAACTAAAGTAGAGTTTTTATTTTGTGCTGTTGCATTATCAGAGAATAAATACAGTGTTTTAACTGTGCTTGGAAAGATGTTATTTATGTAGTGATTTATAAAGGATTTGATTTCGTTTGGTGATTTTCGAGCTATGGTTTTGTCATATAAATAAAAGTGAGCGATTCCTGTTTTTGCTGTGAATTTTAGGCAACGGCATATTCTGCTGAAAATCAAAAGTTAATACTTCGCACTCGGCATTAGAAGCAGAAAGTTTACTCTTCTTTTTCAAATCAACAAAAATTTGTCGGCTTTTGGCTTGGTGGAGACTCTTTTTTACCTGTAGCTCTTTGGTTTAATCGATACCCAATGACTTATCTTTTAATTTGTTATTCAGTATGTCGCACTTCTTACATGTATCTAAGCGAGGTGATCCAGAGCTGCATTAATTTTTTTTTTAAATATCTGTAGTAAAAATCATTTGATACTATTGGCCTAGCAGATGATTCGAGACCAGGCCCATTCTGTTTCAAATATAAATCGTACATCCTTTTAATATTCAACCCCGGAGATGGATAATAACGAGAGCTTTTATTTCTACTGTAGTGTGACTCGCGACATGGAAACGTGAGAATTACCTTCATTCACTCGAAATACGATTTGGTCTATTTTGATGTTTTCCAGGTTCAGACTTAGCAGGTATAGTTTCAGTAAGATCACGATACTATTTGGCAACATTGTCCACACACTTTTTGGATATTCCATGGATATTTGCAAAGCCATTTCTACAAACATGTATATTTCCATTTCCTAATTTAATACAATACTTATGTTAAAAACTCCGTTTCTTCCCCGTACCATTTTTTGATCTTTCTCTTTCAACATCCACAGGTTTAATGATACCTCCTAAATATACGTTTTGCACATAGGTTTCTTCCAATTTATTAACATTTTCTAATATCGAAATTCTCGCTTCTTCATTAATTTGAACAAAACACTTTTATATGCTATCGTTCTTGCAACAACAATCCAGTCCAGGTCTTCTTTTTTCTATTTCGCGACCTTTATAGTTTAAATAACTTTTTTTCCAGTAGCAATAGACTTCTATATAACATTCCGTTTCAATTCTGAAGGATTCGCTGATTTTCTTCTTTTTTTTTGAGGTTATGCCACTCGATAATGAACATGGATTATATTATATTTATCGGTAATATTCATACCTTGATCGTTATTCTCATTGGTTTTGTTTTGAAATGTTGACAAATCAAGATTCCATCATCACTTGAACTTGATTGAACCGCGTAGTCATTTCATTTGATGCAAAAAGGAGGCAGCTCTGGACCTGCTTGGCCTTGCACCAAACTAAATAGGGTGGCAGATCCAAATTTGGTTATAGCGCACTTGTTTTCGTTTGAGCTGCCTTGTTCGTGCATCAATTGATAGCCCTAATTTTTGTTCAAATTCTAGGTGAAAAAAAGCAACGGCTAAAATTTCGATCGCCCCTTTTACTGCAAGGACCTCAATTATGGTCCGCCAAATGAACAGAATTACACTTTGTTTCAATTGAAAATTAAAATTAACTCGACCTTCTTTTTATGTCGCCTTCTTTCGAAGGTTAGCGGCCATCGTTTGATATACTTTCTATTTTGCGTTGTATGAAAGAATGCTGAGTGAGGCTTTGTATGTACCCAAAGTAGGCTGCTTTCGTCTTCTTTATTGTGGTTAGTAATTCCAGTTTTTTGTTCTTCATTTTGAGTACTTCAAGGTTTGTTACTTTGTCTACCCAATATATTCTTTGAACGAGTCTGTTTATCCATATTTTGTTGCTCGTAATCGGGTACTTAAACTTAAGTTGTGATCACATAACATACATTTCGTTTTAATAAATGATGATCTTGCTATCTCGTATCGAGTTTTAATCTCTACATCAGGATCCCATATATCGTTCGATTCACTGGTTCTAATTCTATGGTTAGGGTTTCGTTTTGTATGTTTCTCTTGTTCGCTGTCATAAATTTTATTTTCTTTATGTTTATTTTCAGTCCAAATTTATCGCTCACCGTATATACCTTGTCCAACATGGTTTATAGATCGTCCGCATAACGGAGATTATTGATTCCAGTTACATTTATTTTGATACAGTTTTTGCGCGTCTCTGGGACTTTATCGAAGATGTATTCAAAATATAAGTTGAACAATAACGGCAAGAGGACACAACCTTCTTTGACTCCTTTAGATATTTTGTTGTTTTGTCCTATTTTATAAAGTTTTATCTTTGACGTGTGCTTCCCGTACATTTTTTTGATTATTTGAAGTCCAGAAAATTCTAGTAGCTTTATTAGGTTAAAAGATCAACGCCTGAGGACATTCTGCTTCAGGAAACAAATAGAATGAGTATATCTGGGGAGGCAATGGGGATAGTGGTGAAGTATGTGATAAAGTTGGGTGGAATGGATAATAAGAGATAAAAGAGGTATGGAGAACGTGCATGGGAATACAGTGGTATGAGTGGAGGATAGAACACAGAAAGATGTATGAAAGGCAGGAGTATCCGAGAATATTATGGATGAATGGTTGGAGAATGAGGTAAATATGCAGGTGTGGATGAAAGAGAAGTTGAAGGAGTTAGAGATGCAGGAGAGACAAGGATGTTAATGCAGGCGCTCATACAATTCCAGGTATAAAAAGTGGCTCTCAAATAAAAACAAGAATACCCTGGCGAGAGCTAGATGCGGTTGGGAATAGAGAGAAAGGAAGGTTTGGATGCGTGAAAGGTTGGCAGGTGTGCACTATGTACGAATGGGGTAATTTGGGAGATGAGTGTGAAGGTATGCTTGCGAAGTGGTTGGGAGAAAACAGGAAGGTTACTACTGGATGAGAGCTGGTGTAAACGTTTTGGCAAGACCTAGTTGAGAAATAATTATAAAGAGAAAAGCATATTATAGTGTTTTTATATACAAGTTTTTATATTAAAGGTTGGTTTTGTATGCTAAAGCAGTTATACCAATAAAGGTATTACTAACGAAGGTTTAAATTAAATTACACTTGGTTTGCTTCACAATTTTTCTATATTTACTCAACCCAAGGGTAATTTAATTTAAACCTTCGTTAGTAATAGTTCAAAATGTTTCACCAAGTGATAAATGAGAAAGTGATTCAACCAATAAAGGTTTTTTTTTATTGATTTAGTATGTTTGACATTGTCAAATGTCTTTAAGTAATTAATAAAACATGCGTAGACATTTTTTGCTGGTCTAAATATTTCTGGACTAGGACTTGAATCGAAAAGATGGGTTCTGAAGATCCATAACCATATCTAAAGCCGGAATGGGCGTTATTTAGGTTTTGTTCTAACTTATTCCTTATTCTGGAATGAATTGTTTCCAGGAATAGTCTGTATTCGTTGCACTTTTGGCATTTTTAGGAAGTGTTATAAACGTAGATTTTGAATGTGACCAATGTCCTAGGTGTTATCAAAATGATTTAGCATTGAGTTGGGATTTTCTTTGTTGATAGTCTTCAGATATTCAGCTGTAAGTTTACAATCTCCAGTCAGTTTTCCATTTTTAGTTTGTTCCAAGACATTTATTATTTCACTCAACCAATACTAAAGTTGCCCTTCTGAGCATATTGTAGCTTTATTATTTACGTGTGTTATCGGTAAATAAATTTTTGATGTACAATTCCCACGTATTAAATTGATGTGCTTTGGCTATAATTATTTTATTGTTCCTATGTCCCAATGTGCCAAATTGCTTTTTTATATTTATGTTATATCTCATTGATCTTTTTGTGCATGTTGCGGCTTTCAAGTTCTTCGATTTCTTGGAACTTAATCTTAATGCATCTTTCTTTTGCCTCATTAATCTTCTTTTTGGCGACCGCCTATTTCTTTATATTTTAAGTGGTCGCTCTTAGTTCAGCCATTATTTTGATAATTTTGTGTATCAATCAGTCTTGTTTTTCTTCATTTTGGTATAACCAAGTTCTTATTTAACTATGCTTCTAATGGACCAATATTGTTTTTTTCAGGCCTGTGCTTCTTCTACCTTCAATTTTGTTATTAGCTCTAGCAATGTTTATTTATCCTTTCATAGTATATACCCAAAGTAGGCTGCTTTCCTCTTCTTTATTGTGGTTAGTAATTCCAGTTTTTTGTTCTTCATTTTGAGTACTTTAAGGTTTGTTACTTTGTCTACCCAATATATTCTTTGAACGAGTCTGTTTGTCCATATTTTGTTGCTCGCCATCGGGTACTTAAACTTAAGTTGTGATCACATAACATACATTTCGTTTAATAAATGATGATCTTGCTATCTCGAATCGAGTTTTAACTATGCTTCTAATGGTGTCTCCTATATTGGCCCAGTTTTGTTTAATACAATGCTAGTGATTTTTGCTGTAGTTTAATTTTTGTTATTTCTATCTGCAAATTTGGTTTTTATCACAGAGTTTGTCTGCATTTATTCTTTGATTATGTTAGAGTTTTTATTCGAACTCTCAATCGAGCTAAGTGATAAGAATTTATTTCAGCTCCTGGGTATATTTTAACCCTAGTCTTAGCATTCTTGTACTATAGTGACTTCCATGTATATAATCTCCTTGCCAGTAATTTGAACAAGGTGTTTGTTATAATTTAATGCTTTTCTTGGCAGAATTGTATTAAATGGTAACTGCGATCGTTTCTTGTTCCTAAACCAAACTTACTAATGATGAGGTGAAGCATCCCATTAAGATGTTAATGCCTTGTGTTTTTAGCCCTTTCATTAACTTGTCTATCTGTTGGTTAAAAAAATTCTAACTGTACAGTATTTCTCTCCGCGGTTTTTTGCGTATAACGATATGGTATTTATGTCTATAGGCGGAGCACTCAACTGGATGAGCATAAACCGTTCCAAAAATGGAATGAAGTTCTTTACATATTTCTTCATGTTGTTGTCGACAAGTATATGGAGTAGCTATCAAGGTCTTTTCTCCACTGCCTGAATAGTATAATGTAGCATCTTTCTTTTTACATACATCTCTCTCTGGCGAACTTATTTCAGTAATACCCACAATATCTATGTTTAGACTATTCATTTCTTTTTTAGCGTTTTGTAGTTTACCTGGGTGATGTAGATTTCTAATGCTGGGGGTAGCTTTTTGACGGAATTGCTCCTCTCCAGTTGCATACCTTCTGCTGCATCTTAATGTCGTTGATCCTTTAGAGACAATTTATTCTCACAAGAACAAAAGGGTGCCCTTGCTCTTAAGAGCGTTTGGCCATCAAAACACAAAAGTTATAAAGAAAATATAAAAGAAAACAATTTTCAGTTAAGAATATACACAGTATTTAGAAATCCAAGAAAAATAACGTTTGATGTAACTTGTACCAAAACATTTGAACAACAGAATACAAAAAAATACAATGAGAAAATAGGAGACAAAAATATTTAATTTATTAAAATGAAACGTACAGGAGATTGAAAAACAAAGGCAAACAAGAAAGAAAAATAACTGCATATAAAGCAATAAAAAACGAAAACAAAAATACAATGCGACAACAGAAACTTGATTTTTTCGTTTCTGTTGTCAGTCAGTGCAATAAAAAATGATAAAAGGAAAGGCAACGGAACAAAACACAACTATTAAAAACAAATTTCATAGTGTTACTCGAACCAATTTATTTTCACCCTATTTTTTTATTCTCTGTAAAAAAGTGTTAATTATACAAGGGGATGTAATAAAAGTTAACCGCTAAAACACCATTTTAAGTAATGCAATATGTATGGGCTGGGGACGGGGTCGGTATAGTCGGGCAGGTGGAGCGGTCAGTCCGTCCGGTATTAAGGGGCGGCGAGCGCTGTGGGGAGGGTGAGAGCTGCGGTTTTGTGTAGATTAGGCGAGACCAGCCCCGATATTGACCACCACCGCACCAGACACCATGCGGCGGCGGCAGCAGGAAAAGCAGGAATCACAACTCATCACATAAAATGAAAATTATTGTAACGACACATTATCAAGAAAAAATAAAAATAATTATTATAATTTATAATCACAATATTTAAGCACTATAGTTTAAGTGTGATTTTTAACGTGTTCACAATCTGACCTTTCCTTTAAAACATTGGCTCAGACAAAGTACACATTGGCGACAATAAAACTTTTACACAACGGTAGGCAAATGAATAAATTTTAATGTCCAGTCTGGAGGTTGGTTTAAAAAAAAAGACAACAAAACGCATTAGGGAATTGTATAAATATATATATCTATAAAAAAAAAACTGGAAACATTTTGACCCAACAAATAACGGCCCTGTCCAAACACATTAGTTCCGAACCGAAAGCAAACAAACAGACACGGTGGTGGCGTTTTCTAAAAAAGTGTTAATTGAGCAGCAGCTCGCTCCCAAAAAAAAAATAACCTGGTGGAGATAGTGTAATCAACAAATTTTGTTTTCAAGAGCTAAAATAATTAGGACCATTGTCTTATCTACCCGCGAAAAGCGTATTGTGTAATAGGTTGTTTGTTTAATTTTTCTCCGCTTCGATAATTGGTACGGTTAACATGTTAAGTGTATGAAGTCATTGCTGGTCCTACTAATTTACTTTTCGGCTCCTGTGTTTAATTATACGTGCATTGTTTGAACTATTTATTGTTTAATATTAAGATTACACGGATGCGAGACGATGTAACGGATTGAATTTTTAAAATTTTCCAATACATTACACCTACACAGAAAATAATTTTTAAAAAAAGATCAATTAGAGGTTAAACACTTGTTTCACAATTTTTATATTTCTCCGACTAGTTTCGAGCGTTGAACAATTTCCATCATTATCTCTTTAACCTCTAATTAACATAAAAATGTTTAACCACAGGTTAAGTGATAATTTATTTCATCGTATAATAAAAGATCACTGAAATTGTTGCTTTTACATCTACAAACATATTTTTTACAACAAGCTGCGGTATTCATAACCAAAGTGGAAGTTAATGCATTAACTTTCTGTAGAAAAAGTAGGGAAGGCAATATATTTTAACATTTATTTTATTATTCAGGCTAAAAAATATCTTCATTTTTACTTGGAATTTGTTCAAATATATTTTACTTCGAAGGTCTAAATTATACAAAGCTTTTCTTGCTATATTAGAAAGAACTTTCCTTGAATTTACTTAATAGCAGGTTATATAATTCTTAATAATGCAGTCTTTATATTCCACCATTATTAATTGTTTAGGAATAAACGATAGAGTTTCCGGTAAATGTGCCACCATAATAGAAGTTCTATCTTCGACATACCAAATCCTTAAATATTCTGTAGTTTTTAATTAATTATTTTATATTGAGTTAATGCATTAACTTTCTGTAAAAAAAGTAGAGTAGGCAATGCATTTTAATATTTATTTTATTATTCATGGTAACAAATTCTTCATTTTTACTTGGAATTTGTTCAAATAAACTTTAATAACTTTAATAAATAGACTTTATTTCGAAGGTGTATACCACTGGAATTATAACAGCATACCAAAATCTCGATCCCAGAATTGGCAAAGAGGACTTCCACCATGCTTCTGATTGTTCTCTAGTCCAATTGGTCCAACCCACAAGCTAGTTTCGGTATTGCCAATTTCTTGATACCCTCACGTAGAAGTGAATCCCTCAACTCATTTAATGATAGCCATATATCCCTGTAGGTTGGCTTCTGATGAGAGTACTTCTTCGTTACCAGATAGTAAATGATCCTTTTCGGTAGGTGGCTACTAACATCTAGGTGGACTATGCTTCCGACTTTAGGTCATTGAGTGCGTAGTTCCTACAACCTTCCAAATTTCTTCCTGAAGACGCTAGCAATTCCTCGTGACATCTTCAAATCCTGGGCCACACAATGGGCAAGACAATAGTCCGAAGGTACTTGGAATAGATCTCGTTGTTCTTCAGGTCTTCAAATGCTTTCTCGTCGCTTTGTTCAACCACCGCACGAATCCCTGCGCCATCTTCTTCGCCAGTATAAGGGGTCAGACGATTGAAATGGACAACTCTTGGTTTTCCTCGGGGTGGTTTTTGAATCCTGTATACGATGTCGTTGATTTTCTCTATTATCTGGTATGGTCCATCCCATGATGTTTGCAATTTTGGGGAGAGACCTCGGCGTCTTTGTGGGTTAAATAACCGCACCTTTATAACCACTGTGATCCGTTTTTAGGTCATAATTCTCTTTCATCTGGTCGCTAGCACGTTGGATGTTGGATCGCACATGATTATGGATTTCATCCATTTTTCGTCTCAGGTCGCTCACATAGTCTTCCCCTGCCAAATATTCTCCCAGAGGGCAGCCGAACTTTAAATCACATGCAAGTCGTAGCTCTCGACCCATGACGATGCTCGCTGGAATCTGCCCGGTTGTTTCGTGTACAGCCGATCGATATGCCAGCAAGAAAAGATGGAGATGTTGGTCCCAGTCTCTTTGATGGTCAGAGACTACTTTTGACAAATAGCGATTGATGGTCCTATTCATTCGTTCGACCATACCATCTGATTGTGGATGCAGAGCTGTTGTCCTTGTCTTATAAGTCTTAAGGATTTTGCATACCTCTTGAAAAAGATTCGATTCGAAATTTCTTCCTTGATCAGAATATAGTTCTAAGGGAACGCCGAAACGACATATCCACTCCTTAATTAGTACTTCCGCTATTGTTGAAGCCTCTTGGTTTGGTAACGCATAAGCATCCACCCATTTACTGAAGTAATCCATTACCACCACGATGTATTTATTTCCTTGGTGAGACTCGGGGAGTGGCACAGTAGAATCTCTCCCGAAGTTTTTTTAAAGTCTTTGACATACCCAGGTGTCCACCGGAAGATCCACTATGAATCTCTTTCATCACTTCAGGTATTCTACTCTTTGGAATTATAATCTGCTTTCTCTCTTCGCGCCCTTCTGAATCTTTGAATATGCGTTTAAGCAGTCCCTTGTCCAGTACAATAGAATCCCACTGAGCCCAGTATGACTTCAATTCAGGCGAATATTTGGAGACTTCATCCCATGTTGGCCTGGTTCCACTTTCCTTCCATGTCATCAGGGGCTTTGGAACAAGGTCGTCGTCTTGGTCCTGCCGGATTTCTTTTAAATTCCAGTTATCGCTTTATACAGCTGTTCGGAGTACTTGACTTTCCTTTGATTCTGCGTTGTTACAGTGCTTGCAATTTTCTGGGCATGACCTTCGCAACAAAGCATCTACATTCCTGTCGATCGCTCCAGCTCTATGTTCAGTGTCAAAGTCAAACTCCTGAAGTCTTTCCAACCATCTTGCGACTTGTCCTTCCGGATTCTTGAACTGAAGAAGCCATTTAAGAGCAGCATGATCGGTTCTCAATAAGAATTTCCTTCCATATAAATATTTATAGAAGTGTTCTACTGATTTGACTACTGCAAGCAACTCTTTCATCGTTACTCAGTAGTTCCGCTCCGGCTTGGATAAAGTCTTGCTAAAATAGCTGATCACTTTTTCCTGTCCATCCTGTATTTGTGATAAAACAGCTCCAATTCCTACATTGCTTGCATCGGTATCCAACAAGAACCTTCCCTCTGACAACGGATAACTTAGAACTGGTGCGCTCGTAAGTGCGTTTTTCAGTTTTTTGAACGCCTCCTGACATTCCCCGTTCCAGAAGAACCGTTGTTTTCCTTCAGTGAGGCGGGTTAATGGTTTAGCGATGTTTGAAAATCCCGCAACGTAACGACGGTAATACGTGCATAATCCAAGAAAACTCTGGAGTTGGTGTAAATCCTTTGAAACTGGCCATTCACTCACCGTCGAGATCTTTTGGCCGTAGACTGCAATACCTTGGCTTGAAACAATGTGTCCTAGGTACTGCACCTCTTTCTTGAAAAGGTGACACTTCTTCGGGCTGAGTTTCACTCCAGAATCCCTTAATCGTCGGAATACCTCTTCTAAGTTCTTTATGTGGTCTTCGAAGGATTTTCCATTACGATTATATCGTCGAGGTAAACCAAACATGTTTTCCAAGATAGTCCTGTTAGTACCGTCTCCATTAGTCTCTCGAACGTCGCGAGTGCATTACATAGCACAAATAGCATAACATTGAATTGCCATAATCCATTTCCTACTGTAAATGCTGTTTTTTCTCTGTCCTCGGGAGCTACTTCAACTTGCCAATATCCGCTTTTAAGATCCAGTGTGGAGAAAATAGTAGATCCAGCCAAGGTATCCAATGTATCGTCAATTCGGGGTAATTGAGGCAAAATTCCGATAAAATGACAGAGAATATGTTGGAAATTTCTAGGAATCTGGAAGAAAATTTAACGGAAAATGCCGATACAATGAAACAAGAAATGCTAGAAATTTCTAGAAACCTGGAAGAAAAATCTCTAGAAAATGCAAGGAAAATTATCGAAATTGAATATAAAATTAATGAAAATTCGGAACTCGTGGAAAAGAAAATATATCAGAAAATGACACAAAATTCCGATACAATGAAACAAGAAATGCTGGAAATTTCTAGGAATATGGAAGAAAAATTAACGGAAATAAAAAGAAATTTCGGAGGAATTGAATTAAATGACATAAAAAATTATCCTGTCCACTCGATAAAAATGAAACCACCTAATTTTGATGGCCAAACTTCTTGGAATAATTTCCTTAGACAATTTGAGGCCGCAGCATCAGCCAATGGATGGAACGCAACAGAGAAGGCTACAGCTTTGCAGAGAGTGTCCCAGGGTGAGATGAATTACGACCAATTAATCAAGCATCTGGAAATAAGGTATGGTCAAACACATCTTGAACACGTGTACCATTCACAGCTTAAAAATCGCTGCCAGAAATCTGATGAGAGTTTGCAAGAATTTGAAGCAGATATAGCTCGATTAACACGACTGGCGTATCCTGGTGCAACAGAGAACATCTTGGAAACATTAGCTGTGCAGGCATTTTTAAATGGATTGAACGATAAAGACATACATCAGGCATTGATACTGGCTCGACCAATTAAATTAGTAGACGCACTGTCTCGTGCGCTCGAGATAGAAGCAGCGAAAAGTACAGTTAGGAGTCAAGGCCGTGTTCGGAAAATGGAAGATTCGCGAGAAGGATTGGATGATCTTAGAAAAATGATACAAGATATCATCAAGGAATCGTTAGCAAACAGGAAGAAAGTGAAATGCTGGAAATGTGGAAAACACGGTCATATACAACGTCGGTGCAGAGAAAGATCAAATAATCGCACCAATGAAAAGTCGGAAAACTAGAACAAGCCGACCTCAGGGGGTGTCCGTCGGCTAAAAAACATCAAGCCCCTAGAAAAACTGCAAAAGTAGCATACTTGTCACACCACGTCGATACGGTTTTTGTCGATGGAAACATTGATGGAAACTCTTGTCGACTGCTACTAGACACGGGTGCTACTAGGACAATTATAAGACCTGATATTGTGTCAAAACCGCAAAATGTACGACTAACGACCTGGAAATTACGAACAGCAACAGGAGAACCTGCTAATATTCATGGTGAAATAAAATCCACGATTACCATAGGGAACACATCATTCCAACACCAACTCATAGTAGCTGACATTGAAGACGAATTAATTCTCAGTATGGACATTATGAATACTAGAGGCTTCCTGTTGGATCTTAAGAATGGAATCCTAAAAGTTAATGGAGAGGAGGTGGTACTCCACAGACGGAATATTGGTAGAGTCCGGGTAACCCTTCCAACGGAAACATCAGTTCCGGAGAGAAGTGAAGTAATTATTAGGGCTAATTGGAAGAAGCATCCCATCACAAAAACATTATGATCTTTGAACCTATCGTTGATGATGATAAACTGGGACGAGGAGTAGCAATAGGAAAAACACTCATTTGCACTGATAACAATGTATTAATTAGAATAATGAATACTAACTATTACTCTGTTCATTTGAGGAAGGGAGTGCTGCTAGGACATTGTTCTGCTGCTTCATCGATATTGCGGAAAACCACAGCAGAGAATAAAAACAATGAAATGAGTTACCCGGAACTAGAAAAATTGATTTCACTTTCGACCCAAGATTGTAATCCAACTAAAAGAGAAAAAGTAAAAAAGTTGATCATGGAATACCAGGACGTATTTCATATTGGACAAAAAGGAAGAACCAATATCGTTCAACATAAAATTAATACCGAAAATTCTCGACCGATTAGGCAGACAGCCAGAAGACTGCCACTGGCGAAGCGGGAGGAAGCTGATAGGATTGTGCAGGACATGGGGAGCGAGGGCATTATAGAACCATCTAGTAGTCCGTGGGCCTCGCCAGTTGTATTGGTAAAGAAGAAGGACGGATCAACTCGCTTCTGTGTTGACTATCGTCAACTAAATAATGTGACCAAAAAGGACAGTTATCCTTTACCCCACACCTGACACCAATGTAACGTTTTTGCACGTTATACGGGTGTGTAAATAATTGCAAATGATTTATTGAAGTCAATTAATATTACCAGCACGTATTTATATCTGACATTTATATCTGACACTTATATCTGACACTTGTTTTTTATTTCGATCCAGTCGGCACGTCTATGACGCATCCCCTCTCCCCACGCGTCTTGCGACAATACAAAGCTTTGCTTGCTATATTAGAAATACCAAATCCTTAAATAATCTGTAATTTTTAATTATGTTTTTTTGATGGATATAGAAATAATTTTAATTTTTTTTTCCAATTACAGGTGATACAATGATGACCTACTGCAATAACAGCAGTGCCGGCGGCGGTGGGGGAGCGGGAGGCACGGGCAGCTCGCCGCCACCGCAGCTGCCGTGTTCGGGGGCGCCGACACCGCCGGTGGCTACCGGGGGTTCCCCCAACGATCAGGAGGAGGACGTCTGGCGGGGCCACAGCATAGCCGCCCTCAGGCGGCGGGCCTCCGAACTAAACGCCGCCATCCCTTCCTACTTGCAGATCAACTACGACACACACAACAATGCTTCGGTCTACTAGTTTCTCAAACCAAACCAGATTCGTCATTAAAACTCAACAAATAATTGTAACGTCATAGTTGGCCAGACGAGAAAACAAACGAGCGCTGACTATTATTAGTCATGGTAGTCATTAGCGTTGATCAATGTTGTAAAGTGAGCTCGACTGTACTTTACAATTATTTTTATGGTATGTCTAAATACATTCTTATCAACAGAATAAAAATAAGAAAAAACGGTCATCAAGCTTAATGAAATAGATTACACCATACATCAAAATGTACATTACGCTCTTTTTAAAGTTTTCACATTATTTTATTACTTTTAATCTGATATAGAGCCATTTTACCAAAATTACTTAAATGTTTCCTGTAATTTTAAAATGAATCATTTTAGGTAAATTTATATGGCTTTTATTAAAAAAATACAATTCTAAAGTTTTTGAAAAAAATATGAAAGGAACAATATTTGGATATTGCTTAATAATTGAAATAAAAGATGATAAATATTCTAAAATTTATTGAATTGATTTTGATCTAAAGATTAAAAAATAGAGATTCAATAACTTCTGGGATGTAGCTCACCCACTTTAGCTATTATTCAAGCAGAGAAAATATCAATTTTTGTATTTTAAATTTAATATTTTTGGCTTGGAGTTGAAAATAAATAAATACTTTTGGGTGAGAATTTATAATTGCCCAAAAAGTAGAAAAAAAAACTTTAGATTTTTAAACCAGCTTTATTTGCTTAAAAATTAGAAAATAAGTTGAAGGATGGCCAAAACCATAAAATATAATCAATTGACAAATAGATAGAAAATAAAAACATAGAATATAAATTACAATGAAAAAGATTGACGTTTGAAACTTAAACAAAAGTGAAGGGTTTTCTACAGAAATAGAAGAGTACAGATAGGTCGTTTTTAACAAAGGAAAATTTGCAAACAATAAATTTTAAAAAAACTTAAATTTAGTTGACTGAACATAATTTGAAATGATTTATAAAAAAATTATATCATAAAATTTAATAAATTGATACTAAAGATTCAAAATCAACGAATGGATTTGCCCAAAAAAGTAAACATTTTTAAACATTTATTCAAAAATTCTTAAAAATCTAAAATTTTAAAATTGCCCAAAAACTGAAATGAAAGTTACTTCCTAATCTATATTTTATAATTCAATCAGTTGATTTTAAGTAAGTAAATATTATTATTCCTTTAATTATATTTGGTTGTATAACCCTTCAACGCCAGTATTTTGAAAAAAAAGCAATTATATATTTATAATTTAATGTTGTTGATTTAATATACAAAAACAAAACTGTAATTGTTTAAGCCAGTTTTAAAAAATGTTCAGAATTGTTGACACTTTCCAAAAATTAGATTATAAGTTGAAGGGTGGTCGAAGTCTAAAAATACAATCAATTGACATTTATCTAGAGAACAAGAAAATCAAAGACAAGGTTTGCTAAAAAAAAAACTACAAACTACAAATTTCAAAAAAAAAATTTTCCAAAAATTAGAAAAAGATTCGATCATTTATCAGAAAATTTAATTCATTGATATAAATCTTAAGTTGAAAAAGTATGGATAGACGAACAAAAAAGTTTATTAAAACCATTTGAAAAGAGTAAAATTTAAAGATACATTATGATTTAAAATAAAATTAATACTATAAAATGTAATCATTTTATATTAAGAATTAAAAAAAATAAATACGTTAATGCAAAAAAATGAGACTTGATGAATTCTCAGATATTGAATGAATTCTCAGATATTGAAGTAAAGGTTAGATGTGGCTCTACATCATAAAATCTAATTCACTGACATTGATGATGATGATGATAACACATCTTAAAAGTAACTATAGGGTTTGTTTAAAACTAAAAATCTACAGAGGAAACAGATTATTCAAAAACTTTAAAAATTAAAGACGTTCAAAAAAAGTTTAAAGCGCGAAACATGCTGAATACTCAACTATTGAAATAAAGGTTAGGGATATTGTTGAGAAGCTAACCATGACTATACTTTTACGATGTGTCATCTTAAAGTTATAGACATGGTTTGCTCAAAAATAGAAGTCTACAAAGAAAATAGGTTGTTCAAAAATTTTGAAATCTTCAATTTTAAGATTTTTCAAAAATTGAAAAAAATGTTAATCTAACTTATTGGTATTGATCTAAAGATTAAAAAGTGACTAATTAATTGATATTGTTGATGATGACTGACACATCTTAAAAGTATAGACAGGGTTTGCTCAAAAATAGAAATCTACGAAGAAAACAGATTGTCCAAAAATTTTGAAATCTTCAATTTTAAAGATTTTTCAAAAATTGAAAAAAAAATGTTATTCTAACTCATTGTTATTAATCTAGAGATTAAGAAGTGAAGACAATAATTGTTTAAAATTTACAAATCAACAAACAAAACCGCAAAAATATCAAAACTACAAAATTTGATGCTTGTTCTGTAAATGAAATAAAAGTTGAGGGGTGGTCTGCGACATAATTGTAATGTAATTAACTTGCATTGATTTACAGATTTAAAAAAGGTAAGCTTAGGGTTTGTTCCAAAATACAAATTTACGAACAAAAAAAATTCAAACATTTTGAAATAAGAAAAATTTGAAAACTGCCCATGGATTTAAGGTTAAAGGGTAACAATAAAATGTAAATAATTAATATTGATCTAAGACCTAAGAACAGACTTTGATGTTCGTATGCTTCAACATCGTAGACCGTAATATTATGTGGTTGATGATTCTTAATAAATAATAAAACCGTTTATCCAAAAATTTGAAATAAGCAAAATGTGATGATTGTCCCATAATTCAAATAAAACATAAGTGGGTGTATCATGAAATATAAATAAATGAAATTGATTTACAGACAAAAAATTTATGACAGCAATTGTTTAAAAATATAAATATGCAAACAAAAACGTTTATTCTACAATTTTTAAAACAGTGAAATTAAATGATTGCTCAGAAATGTATGCAAAGGCTAAAGTAGTTTTTTTAAAGATTCCTCACGAATTTATGTAAAAGTTTAAAAAAGTTTTCTTATAAAATTAAAACAAATGATATTTATCTACTAATAAAACAATTCGGACAGAATACAAGAAACGTACAAAAATTTTAATAAGACGGAAATTTTAAGCCTGCAATTTGTAATAAAATCAATTAATATTAATATTTATCTACAGATCAAAATATTAAGCAGTCAAATTTACGAATAACAAAAAAGTTTAGTCAAAAATTTTGAAGAGTTAAATTGAAGGATAATATATAAGAAGCACGTTTTTACATAGAAAAATTGACAAATTTTTGGGTACTCCTTATGGTCCAAGAGTAACATTAAATTATTAATAAATCCTTATTAGAAAGCATATTTTAATGTTAGCTTCGGAATAGAAGACGCACCCCAAAATTTGAGTCAATTTTTTTATATAAAGATGTACGACTTGTAGTCCAAAAAATACGGTACCCAAGAATTGAAATAATAATAAAAAGATTTACATTTTGACATTTACAAAACCGAAAAACCCGACGTTATTGTACAAGATTCACAAACTAGAAGGCTATTAGGTACTGATATTCATGAACCTTCCGAATTCAATGTTTATGAATTTAATCATGCAGATTTAAAAGTACCTAAATATGGAAGACAAAAATATTTTGTAGCTCGTGATGAAAATCAACCAAACACTACTAGTGAAATTCATCAAGAAAATAAACATCTAAGTTATAAAAATCAACAAGAAACAGCGAAAGACTTTGATGTTCGTATGCCTCAACATCGTAGACCGAAAAATTATGTGGTTGATGATTCTCAATAAATAATGAAACCAGTTAATCACCATGTTCATAAATCTACTGAACAAGAAAATCCAGAGGGTTTCAACATTGTCGAATAACATCAACATACCTAAACAACTTCTAAAACTGGAGCAGATAATGAGAAATCATTTGAAGGTGAACAACCAATAAATAAGGATATGGTAATGGAAATCAAACAATTTCAAAATTCTGAATCCATAGTTATACCAACTACAAAATTGATGGCTAATATGATCGATTCTGAAAGAAATACTACAGTAAACACTAGACCTGTTAAGTTAATCAAAAGGAGGAGACATATTAACCGAAACAGGTGGCACCATTTGCAAGCTGCTCTTAAAAATAAGCAACATAAACAACAAAACTTAACCAGCACAGTTGTTGAAAGCTATGATCACCACATGAATCCACAAATTGTCCAACAAAATCTATTAAACTATAATTCCAAACGTATAAACTTAAAAGTTACATTCAAGCATATAAGGAAGAACATGATTCAAACCTACATCAATCTGAAATTAATGATGATTCAGATCACCTTAAACAACTTCAATTAGAAAATTCAAAAGTTAAAACGGAAACACATTGTAGATTATTCGAAACAAGACTAATCTACATTCTAACACTAATGAATCTGCCTTAATTAATCACGGATCCAAAAACAATGTTGATACTAACAAATACATTCATTCTAATCATCAACAAGTTAATTCCAATGTTGACCAGTCTTTACATAATCAATTTTTTAAGCAGAGCCAATTGATTATAATCAAGATTTCCAAACACATCAAACAATTGAAGAAGACATTCATTCAACTTATTTACACAGCCATGAATCTAACTCCTACAAACATCATGAAGAATCTGGGGTAAATCATATTACTAAAAGCTATAGTCACATTAATTTTATACATTCTCCTGAAGATATGGTATGTTCATTACGATAATAATGATGAAAATGTGAAGGATGTAAATTTAGAAACTAACAAAGGACAAGAAGGAATTGTTTCTACGGTTAAAACATTATCTAAAAGTAACAAAAAGCATACTTCTGACCATTTGGCGAAAAATGTTGACAATGTGTCAAAACCAAATTCAGGTAACCGTGGTAGAAAATTGAGGAATAGAAATCATAACAGAAACCAAAATGTAAATGATGTTAATCATAGAGGATCAATTAAATACCAACAAAGCTTCGATAACCAACCTTCTAAAGAAAGAAAGAAAGACTTGAAGAATAAAAATGATGACCATGAAAAATCTGAAAATTATTTTGAACAACAAAATTCAGACTTAGATAAACAGAATTATTCAGAACAACAAAAGACGAATTTAAATAAACATATTCAGAAGAAATCTCTACAAGATATCAAGAAAGTAAATAAAGTTTCAAAGAATCAACAGCAAGAAAGTTTGACAAAATTCGTAAACGAAAATAAGGACCAACATTCGGTGCAAATGATTGGTACATTATCGCCTATTAAGGAAGAAAATATTAACCAAGATTTAGGGAAAACAACTAAAAACAAAGATAATACAACCAAATCAATTATCTACAAATCTACTAACAGAAAATTTTAATTAGAAATTTAAAGAGTTAATTTGACGGATTGCCCAAGAATTTATTAATAATAATAAAATATCTGCATGTAATACAATCAAACCAATTAACTTCGAATATACAAACAAAAAAATGTAATTAGAAAGTTTGAAAAAAGTTTATTTGAAGAATTGCCCAAGAATTTAATAATAATAATAATAAGATCTGCATGTAATACAATCAAAGCAATAAACGCTTATTCACACAGAAAAGAAACAAATGAAAACAGGCTTTGTTAAAAAAGTCAAATCTATAACCAAATAGTTTATTAAAAAAAACTTAAAAAACGAAATTTGGTTATTAATTTAAAAATTGAAATTAGTGCTTATGGATAGAAGATTTCATCAAATGTAATCAATTAACATTTATTCTCGGATAAAAAATAAAAACAGGGATTGTTAAAACATACTAATTTAGACCAAAAATTGTGAAAAAATTAACTTTGAAGATTGTCTAAAACCTGACGCAATGGTTGAAGGGTGGTTAAAGATAAAATCTAAACGAATAAGATTGATCAACACATATAAGAAATAAAAAAGGTTTAATTAAAAAATAGAAAATATGAACAAATATTTTGCAAAAAGTGAAAGTTGAAGATTGCCCAGAAAGTGAAATGATGTTTTTATGAGTTAACTACATCTTAAAATCCGGTTAATTGATATTTATTTACAGAAAAAAGCAGGCTTTGTTGAAAATAAAACAAAGAAAGATTTAATCCAAAAATTATGATAAGAGCGAAATTTGATTTGAAAATTGAAATAAAGGTTAAAAAGTCATTAAATCTAATTAATTGTGATCAACTTATATAATAAATTCTAATTAGTCAATACTGATTTATAAATTAAAAACTTTATTTAAAAAATTGGCTCTGCTTTATTAAATACAAGAAGAAGAAACATTTTGAAAATAGCAAAGTTTGATGATTGTCCAATAATTGGGTAGTCTGCCTCATAAAATCTAAGCTGACACTGATTTTCAGATGAAAAACTAAAGAGAGGGTTTGTTAAAAAAACATAAATTGCTAACAAAAATTTTGGAAATGAAGTAACCGTCGAAGAATTGAAATAATGGTTAAATGATAATTCAAGTCATAAACTCTAATTAATTGACACTGATCTACATATATAAATTTAAATAAGGGCTTTCTAAAAAACATAAGTTTACGATCAAAAGTAAATATTTAAAATCTTGAAATTAGCAAAATTTGGCGATTGCCCAAAAATTGATCTAAAAATTTAAGTATAGCCTATATAATAAAATTCAATCTATTGATGTTATGTGCAGATAAGAAAAAGTATGTAAAGGCTTTGGTAAAGAAATACAAATCTACGAACAAAATGTTTAATTCAAAAATAAACGATAATTAAAAGAGCGAAATCTGATTGCATTAAAACGAAATAAATAAAAAAACAGGCGATATTTGATTGCACCATAACAAAATAAAGATGGAAAGGTGTTCCAAACATTAAAATTTAATTGAAATTAAAGGTAAATTGTATTGCATTCTTGATGGAACCGAATAAATAAATTTGATGAAGAAAAGCACTTTTTATGTTCCATATTTTTACTTTCAGTTTCCTTTCGTGTTAGCAAATTGAAAATAAAAATATGGACATAACAAGTGCTTTTCTTCATCAAATTTATTTATTCGGTTCCATAAAGAATGAAGTACAAGTATTACCTACAATATCAAATCAAATTCATCAAATCTAATTGATAGTATTAGTATTAGTATTATTTATTTATTCCAATATGCTTACATAATATTTCAAAATTGTATATAAAATCCATATTGATCAGCAGATTAAAAAATAGAGACAAGATTTGTTAAACAAAAAATTCAACGAACAAACATTTTAAAAGCAGGCATATGTGCCCAAAAGTTGAAATAGAATTAATTGGGATCTATGTAATAAAAATATGTGATCGATACATAAAAACGTAAGGACAGGTTTTGTTTTTAAAATATAAATGAACAAAATGTTTTCTTCAGATTTTTAAGAAGAGCTAAATTTGACGATTGCCCTTTAATTGAAATTTATGTTAAAAGGTAGTCTATATCACAAAATCAAATCAACTGACACTGATCAACAAATAAAAATGTAAAAAAGCTACGTTAAAAAATACAAATCAACAAACAGAAGGTTATTCTAAAAAATTTAAATTTGATGATTGCTCAAAAATTGAAGTAATGCTAAAGGATGGTGTACATCATAAAATCAAACGAATTAACATTGATTTACAGATAAAACAAGATAAACAAGGCCTTGTTGAAAAGAAACAAATTTACTAACAAAACATTTTATTTAAAAAATTTGAAAAGAGCAAAATATGACTTTAAATAAATGCTGACTTTGTCTACACTTTAAATTCTATTGATCTGAAAAGTTAAAAATTTTTAGATTTACTTAAAAATAACAATTTACGAACAAAATTTTTGAAATAAGTGAAACAATAAAATTACATAATTATTTAATCATTACATCTAATTAATTAAAATATAAGCTTTATCCAAAGATTTAAATCTGCAAACAAAATGTTTCTAAAATCTTGGAGGTATCTACGTGGTAAATTTTCAAAATTGTTATTAAAGAAAATAATTAACTGTTTTCATACTACAGTTATACTGAAACTACTTTCGATTATACTGCAATAATTAACAAACTAAGTATTTAACATGTTAAATGATAAAGTTAATATTTCTGTGAAATCAATTTTTAAAGAAAAATTTAAATGTTTTCCTTTTAATTTTGAAAAAAAGCAATCTAATGAATGTCTAAAAAGTTGAATAATGTTTGAATCATCTGAATCATTAAACCTTATCAATTAACATTGATTAATCTCCAAATAAAATTGTAAACGCAGGCTTTGTTAAAAATACAAACCTTTAAAGAAAAAAATATACAAATTTGAAACGAGCGAAATTTGATGGATGTCATAAGGATAAAAAGGTGGTTTATATCATAAAATCTAAACCATTAATATTAATCTATAAATTTGGGGGAAAAAACATAGAATTTGATTATAAAAATTAAAGATGTGATAAGAAATTTATTTAGACATACTAAATGTACGTACTACACCAGCAAGGAACTCATCTCCAACACACAAAACGCTTTATAATTGACTGCAATATTTGGATTTATCACACTAATATCGTTCTAGAAAATCAATACTTTCTTTAACAAACACACAAATCAATTATTTATTAACAAAACTTTAATAAATAAGAAATTGATTTTTTAATACAGTATTGATTATTGTTACCACGTTGTAACATATTTATAATGAAAGAAATCATCTTTTATTTAATTTTCATTTTTATTGAAGGTGAAATAAAATTTAAAAATCACACATTTAAAATCTAATAAATAAATTATTATTTCACTTATAATAAATGTTTATAAGGATATGTTGATATTTTTAAAAATATGCTTTACTTCAAATTACAACTAATATTTTCAATTTAAAATTACTGATTTTCATCCCAAATCGTAATGATTATATTGACTTACGATTTACGATAATGTTATGTTTCTAAAAGAATTATAACTTAACTAAATTCATCAGTTTATTCAATAAAGTTAAATGATTATTTTAGAAACCTATAAAATATTTCCAGATGTGTGTATGATATAGATAATTGAAACTAGTTTCAATAATAATTTTATGCATTTTTCGGTTATATAAAGGGCACATATTGTAAAAATTATATTCAATTACTTATAACGTACAAAGCAGTCAACTATAAAGCTTCATTGAAAAAAAATCATCCATAAATCTAACAGATTCGCCTCGAATATACACATTCCCAAAAAATCAAAACACCCGTGCAATAAATTTATTACTTTGCGTAGAAAAGAAAATTAACGAAAACACGCACTGATTCATGAGGATCTTGTTAAACTAGACTGTATTTATTTATAATTCCTTAAACGAGGCGGCTAGGAAAGAAAAATATTATTATATATAATAATAATAATAATAAAATAGACGTGGACGAAAGGGTGAATCTCTACATCATAAATATTTTAAGATATCTACTATTTTAACTGTGGCGTCTGTATACGATGTAAAATAATTTATTGTACAAAGTATATAAAAAAAATTACAAAAAAGTAAAGAATCGTATGCTGAATGAACTTAATTGTAATAAGATTAGTGTGATGTGTTAAATAATTGTATAATTAGCGTATAGAAATTTATATTATTTATCTGAGACGATAAGGGCGACGAGGATGAAGAAAAAAAAATAAACACACAGTATACGTTTTTTCGTTATTCTTTTTGTAAAAAGTAAGATTTTTAGGGTTGTACGATGTTTCTACCAAAAATAAGCGACAGAGTAAACGTATACGATGACGACGACGATTTTAAAAGTGTTTAAGGGTGTGGCGTTTTCTTTTTATAGGGTATGCGCTGTATATTTTCCGCATTGTTTACAATGTCATTTATTTTTGTAAGGAGGAATGTACCTAGATTTTTTTAAAACGACGATTACAATTGCGTTGTATATTGTACCATTATGTGTAATTAAAGGAGCGGTCAATGTATTTATTTTGTATTTTTATTTGACAAAAATAATCCCCTCTCTTTCCTAACCGTATTTTAAATGTTAATAATTATTCAACACAAAATTTGATAATAAAGTTAACAATATGAAAGAAAAAATTACTTTATTAATTATATCACTGCCATGTTGACATTAATCAAATACTTACAAAAATTTTACAAATTTTAAGCACAATGCTGTTTAATGCAAGTATAAACTAAATTATATATACAGTTGTACAAAGAATTCTACAAATTTTAATTTTACTAAAATATTCACTAATATTCAAGTAGAAAAAGTTTTGGAATAAATGGGAAGATTCCATCAGGGAATTTGTATGTATTTTTTACGTATGTGTCTATTGGTATATTTTGTTAATAGGTAATTCAAAGCATTACAATAAATAAAAATAATAATAATAATAACATGCTATAAACGTAATTTTTACTAAGCACACAAATGGACTTCTTAATGATTTGCATTTATAAAATAGTTTTAATTTTTATTCTAATCGTTAACGAATTAAAATACCAAATTGTTTTATTTTTTTATTTATATGCACTCTTGAGTATTATCGTGAACAATTTGTTTCCTAGCTTTATATTTTTTGGACAGTGTGATTAAACATGAAATGAAATTAAGTTTTATTTCTAATAAGGCAAAAAACCTGTTGATTTTTATTATCATTATTATTATTAGTATAACATATTTTGTACATATTTACATTGGAATAATGAATAATGAATGAGGTGTTAATGTATTAATTTGTCAAAAGGCAATCGACCAGAGGTCTTTCTGCCTTATTATTATTAATATAATCATTATTATAATTATTGCATTATTCTTACTGTAGTAATTATGGCTATATTTTTAAGAGAAATCGTAAAAATTAAATAAAACCGAAAGTAATTTACGAGTGAAATTTAATAAAGCTTTAATTAGTCCATAGGTAAATGGGCTATTACTAATTATTAACAATTGTACTTTCAAACGAGTATTTAAAGTAGAATTATGTAAATAATTGAAACGAGTTAATTTAAACATTCAAGCGTTACCACTTTCATAGACTTTATATACCTGCAACCTAACATACAACACATATTTAACTTAAATTATTGTTCCCTATCAACAACAGCCACGGACCGATTTCTTTCCAGTTTGGATATCATCAGCGTAGGGCAGTTGGAGACAGAGAAACGAGATTAACTTTGGAGTATTTAACTCTCAGGGTAAACCGTCAAGCATTGCCTTTATGGTAATATCTTTATTGATATATTCAACTGCATATAATAAATCTTAATTTTATCATTGGTAAATTATAGGCTGTTATTTCAGAAATCAAATTCTCTAAATGTATACATTTTATAAAGGAGACATTTAGCGCCATAAAACGCTTTCCTTTTCCAAAATCCTAATTAAGATTAAGAGCTGTATTTGTTGAATTTGGTTCTCGTTTATCACGTGGTGAAACATTTTTAATATTAGGGGTTGTTTATAGAAAGGCAAAGGAAAATTGTGAAACCAACCAAGTGCCTTTCTATAAACAACCCTTAATATTAAGAGCTGTAGTTGCATATATTATTAGTGTTACAAGCGGTTTAGCAATCAAATTTCATGATTAAAAAAAACGCGTGGTATGGTTGCACTAAAAGAAAACAGTGAAACCATACCAAATGTTCTGAACACATTTAATCCCCAATAACTCCAAAACAAATCAAAACTTGTGTACTTTGACGTTAGTAGCATTTTCTCCAATATTCAAAAATTACTAGATAACGCACATTTCAATCACTTGGTTAAATCAGTACGTTAGCAATGTTTGTAAACCTGTGTGAACCAAAATCATTTTCAATGTAGTAATAAATTCTCAAGTCACAAGTTTTCGAATTGTATCTCCACTTTTAGCAGATTTTTTCATAGCTAATATCGTAGAACAGATTTTATCATTATATTTTCATAAAAATCATTTTCTTTTGATATAGTTGTGTTGATGAGGTAATGATATGATTCAGTGACCCAAGACATTAATGTGATAATTACCAAACAAATTAATTCACTAACGCAGCAGAAACTAACAGTAAAATTAACTTTTTAGACTTTAATTCAAAAAAGCAAGAAAATTGAATTTGATATAAAGCCCACTAACCTCAACTTATAACACCCTATGTCACATAAAATAACATCTATAAATACATAGATAAATAATACGGAAAAAATACCACGTGATCGATAGCCAAATACTACTATTAAAGAAATATATTCTATACCACATTATGCAACATTAAATATGGAAAATATAACTCTAATAAGAAGCAAAATAACATAATGGACACTTTTGTAGAAGGGTAGTGTTACACTGTGATCTTATCCAATGGAGAACCAGCTGATCTCTTGCCTGTCTTTCTAAATTTTTCATGAATTCATTCTTGTTCTGCAAAATTAGGAATACATCTTCAAATTTTAGACCAAGGTTATAAAAAAATAAATCGCATTGAGTTTCCTCTAGAGCCTAATTGTAAAATTTCCACCAAACTCTTAATGTAGAGCTTGGAACTTTTACACGTATTTGCTCATCAGGTTAAGGTTGTGTCTTTCTTCCAACGTTTTGTCTTCTTTGACTCCAGTAGAAGCATCTTCTGCTTCTTTTTATTTGCACTAAATAAAAATAGCTATCCTTCTTGAATGTTCTTCGTTCATTAACCTAATATGTCCATGTGCATAACGTTGATTTCGAACGGCTGAAGGAAGGTCAATAGCCTAACATTACTACCATTAAAGTAATATATACTATTCAAGCTCAAGGTCAACACGTTAAGTTTTAATTTGAAGGATTTTTTAAGCACATTCGTAGTCTATAGGGTTTAAAAAAAGACACGTTTTTCAGGAAATACATCGCTGACCTTAATTCTAATTAAAAAAAATTGTTTAAGTTAAAATATTTTGCTTAAATATTAGTTTTATGCATTTTTGGTTATTAAAAAAATAGTTTAGTCACTGTGAGAAGATGAAACGTGCTGCTAAATATTAGTTATTCTACTCTAGGAAAGGTCGTTCTGTAGTAAACATGATGCTAAATATTTTTTTCATTATTTTGAAAAAGAAGTTGGACAGTAGAAATTACTTTATTAATAACATTTTCCATACGGAGTGATTTGTTTTGATGTTTTAGATAAGATAACGCGTTCAGAAAAATGTGTGTAGTTAATAATTAAAAGCAACCTAATTCAAAAAGCCGAAGGTTCTTCTTACGCTACCATAGATCGTAGTGTTTTTTATTAGTAGTACGACGAATAATTTTGATGTGAAATATTTACTTCTAAATTTGGCCACAATAAAAATTTCTTGATATTTTATCACTCTAAAATTGTTCATATTGTATTCTTTCAGTAAATCCTTTAATCCTGTTAAAGTTGATTTGTTAACCACATTTCTGTTATTGCTATTATTTTATGTTCACGCTGAAGTTTGTAGGTTTTTTGTTGATTGATATTTCTTCATTTAGGGATTTTAGACTTCAATTGGTTTCTTTATTTGCAGTCACCTGCCTACGATTTGTTCTTGCTTCTCTTTCTCAACAGTTTCGGTTAAAAATGTTGATGAAAATTATTTATAATTTTTTGAATTCGTAGAAGGCTTATAGCCTTCATAGAAGTTAGAGTGTTAAATACTCCTTTATATTCAACACTATGAAGGATCTTAAACAATCTTAGATAAAGGTCAATTGGTTGGTTCAGGTTTTGATCACATCATTGTGGCAAATGGTGACATATGACATCAAATTTTTATTTAAACTTTAGATTTTAGATATACCCACAGGAAAAAGTCCGTAGAGTTTAAATCAGGACTGCGTGGAGGCCAATTTATGTCATCTCTTATCGGGTAATATTTCAATTTGACGACCAAAACAAGGTCAAAAAGTGTTGATCGATGACCCTGTGGAGTTGCAACTAGATTATAGTGTGCAGTTGCATTTTACCTCATAACCAGACTTTAATTTATGGCTTTCAAAAAATTTAACGAATTTAATTTTAAAATCCGTTACTTCTTCGTCCTTTTTCTTTAGCAGATTTTTAAAATTAGCTTATTTTAAATCACATCTTTTATTGGGAAATGAAATGCTCACCTTATCAAAATTTGCAGCAGAAAAAAAAGCAGATAAATTAATACGTCAGTGTTTTGAGCTTTCAATTCTTCTAAAAAATCAAATTATTTTATTGGGAAATGACCGACTTCTTGAAAAATAAAATCAGATAAACTGATCATTCCGTGTAGAGCTTTTAAATTATATACTATATGCAACCAAACAAGCAAGAATTAAACAAAAACGTTTGCTTTGTTAATATCACACTTTATTTTTAAATGACTCGAGTTTCGATCATTAACTGATCATTATCAAACTTAAAGTCACTTAAAAATAAAGTGTGATATTAACAAAGTAAACGTGTTTGTTTAATTTTCCAAAATGTTAACGAAGTTAACGCCTCAACCATTAATCAATTAAACAAGCAAGAACTTTAAAGGCCGAAAATATAACTATAATAATAAGCAAAGTAAAGTAACACGATGAACACCTTTGTAGCAGGGCGGTGATACACTTTGGTAATCGATTAACAACCTGTATTTTATTGTTTGTCCTTACTGGAACGTGGAATCAAACTCTTGAAATAAACACTGGGCTGTATCATGTTAAGAGGTTAAGAGTTTTCACTTTAACTCGCTAGAAGAAGAATATTATCAGACTCAGATCGTTTTAAAACACTATTTTGAGTTTGGTACTCTATAAGAAATTGTATTTACTATGTATGTGTTCTTAAGTTATGTAAATATTATATTATTAATAATAAAAGCGCAACCTTTATTTATAGTTGATGATCTTTCTTTTTAACTTTTGTGCCATATAAATATATGTTTTTTTTATTTCTTGTAATTATTGATTGAATTTTAGTACTTTGTTCATGACTCTACACTATTTAAAATATGTAGAGACGTCCTTATAATTTATTACAAAGCCATATTAAAAAAAAAACTGCTAATTTAAACTAAGAAATTTGATGTAATTTCTACTGTAAAAGTTTTTTGTTTAATAATAATAATAATACTTTATTCGTGCCAATACCAAAAGTTTACACAAGTCAGAAAATGCAATTCACCTACAATAAATATTACATCAATTAAAATAAAACAACAACAACAAATAATATGAAAAACCAATACAATATAAATAAAACAAATTAAAACCAATATTTCATTATTGTGACTCTCTTCTCAAAACATTACCAAGAAGATTACAATGGTTCAAAGGTTTCCTGGGATTAATTGAATGCCAAGTCTTAAATTTTGAAAATTTCATTCTATGGTTATAAGTATTATTTATTACACAATGTTGTATCTACACTGGACTTTCTAATTTGATAGAGTCTACAATAACCCTATATGACAGGGGCATAGTTTAACTGTTGACTCGGATCTTTGAAAACCTTTTTCTTTTCCTCTTCATAGTAATCAAATATTATTTCTTAAAGCTTGACTAACAAGGTGACTAGAAAGGTTACTATGCAAAACTTTTGAGTTTTAAATATTCTCGGTGATCATTTCTGATCGGCAGACACCTAATTCAACAATTATTTTCGTATTTAATCGGGATGATTTCCTTTCAAAATAAGTTAGGTAGTTAGGGAAGATTGCTGTTTTTTTCTTAAAATGTGCAACAGAAATAATGTTGTATTTGTTGTTTATTTGGTTGTCCGCATTTCATAATTATTACATATTAGTTCCAGCATCTTATTAGATAAATTAGATATCTTACATCTTAACTAACAATATAGAGTAACATGCAAAACTGTTGTATTTTAAGTATGTCGATTGTTACTTGTTCAAATCAGCTGTCAGCTTATCAACATTTATTCTCGTCTTTAATTGTGATTATTTATCTTCAAAATGTGTAGTTAAGAAACACCAATACTTTTTTCTTAAACTGTGCAACACGAATAATACTATGTGTACCGTATATTTGGTTGCCTTCATTTTATGATTATTATACATTGGCAAGAATGCAGTGTTAAATATTAAAAACTATTTTCCCAATCGATTACCAGATTAGTTATGTAAATGAATAATAAATTACAATGACGGTACAAAAATATACAATAAACGTGTAGATATAGCTATTAAAAGTATGAAATTACATAAAAAGTTCCAAAATATTTATAAATGTTTATTCAATAAAAAGTATTTCACAGCTAGTATGATATTAACAAAAAAAATATAAATTTTAATATTCTTCCTAATTCTAAATTATATGTGAAAGCTTCAAGAAATAAATAAATTCAAAAGCATATCCACCTTATTATTAATACGGCTTTTATATAAAATGTTTAAGTTTCAATTTATATTAATACGTGATATAGCTTTAAGCTAGACAACTATAAATTCAGTCAAATAAAGATAGAAAACCAAACGATTTATTTGACTACTTTTATAAATAACAAGGACAACATAATTATATTCTGCATCTTTGGTTGCCTAGTTTTAAATCTATAAATTACAAAACATTTATACTATTATCAATTACCATAACATTTTTATATTACAATCAGTAGTTATTTAACTTATAATTCTTAGTTCTGACAAATATGTAATATTTCAAATTTAAAAAGTATCCTACACTGCGCGCATTATAAACGATAAAAATTTTATTCTATTATTCAAATTAATAGCTTTAAAAATCAATCATATTAAAAATGTATTTGATGGCAATATGTCAAACAATAAATTTTTCATAATAGAATATATATCATACATTAATGAAATAATAACTGAATCCATTCATATTTATAAAAAAACTACATTTGACGATATGCAACCAAAGGTACAGAAATATAAAAAGGTAACAATGCCTGTGTAATTTCCTATTAATGGTTTTGATTGGTAGGAATCTGACACTACTCTTTGTAAAGAGTGTCCGTGAAACATATCCTCATCTTAAATAAAAATGTGCGTTTTTAATAATAACACTTAAAATAAAATAATAAATAATAATAAACTATTTAGATAACAAAACTGTTAGATTTTCAAATTGGTTTTATTGTAAACACTACATATGTTTCGCCACACTGTGGCTTTTTCAGGTGAAGAAAATATATTTTCTGAAGAAACCACAGTGTAGCGAAACATATGTAGTGTTTACAGTAAAACCAATTTGATAATCTAACAGTTTTGTTATCTAAATAGTTTATTATTATTTATTATAATAGTGAATATGGATTTTTAACACTTAAGTGCCTCAACAATCAATCAATAATAATAAACTTAAAATTTAATAGTTTATGTCAGTATCAAAAAGACAAAAAATTATTTTTTCGAACAATAAAGGGCAAATAAGCATTTAAGTATATGTATCTGAAACTAATGTTATACCGTTGATTGAAATATTTCAATCAACGGTGATACTGTGAAGGAGAGGATATAGGTTTTAGTTGAAGATGGTCTGTAAGTGTCAACTCCGCCCTTCATCATGGTGTTTAAATTAAATGTATCTTTTTTCCTTTAATATTGTGAATACCTCATTAATTTGTATGTATATATTGAAACCATGTTAGAGTTTATAAAGAATGAATAATAATCACTTTATTATTATTATTATAGCCGCTGTTTGAAGTTCCTTAAAATTTACTATCTAAGGTTGCGCTTTAAACAATAGATATCAGCTTAATGGTTACTCTATTATTATTATAAATTCTACTAACATTTTAAACCACCTTTCTCACTTAACCGATGGTTAAACATTTTGTATTCATTTGATTATTAATGGGCATTGAGTATATGTTTGTCATTACTCATCAAAATAAGAAAATCGTTTTATTGCAGTAACGTTTTAATATTTAAATACAAATCAATTTTAATTTTTCGAACATTGCTTTAAATTTGTATAGAATGGCATCCTATAAGCTGAGACCTGATTTTTACTTTAAAGACAATCTGAACTCCACTATACAATTACAATTATACATTAATTTATTTATAATTTGTAGACAGGCAACGTAAAAAATAAATGATAGTAAAATATGTACTAAACGAATTAAAGCTTTACAACAAATTGTATATAACGATTATTAATAAATAATATAGAAAATATTGTGATGGTTATTATCTTAAATTGTGGCAAAATTGTATATTGTTTAAGACATGCTAAATTTTGTCGTAACTGTAGTGAGGAATAAAAATAAAAGTATTACTAACAAAGTTCGTTTTATTACAATATCAGTTATTTATAATGTTAATTGTATATGTTTTATATAAAGATGACATATAGACGATAGGCAACCTAATATACAGTATTTTAAGTTAACCAGTAGTTGATTTCTACAAGACCCTTAATTTTAGCCCCCAAAAATATTAGCCCTGTTGGTCCTGCAGTAGACTCTACAGCTATCGGGGAGGAGTGGTTTTAGTCGGTAGAAGTCTGACACTATCCTACTATAATGGTGTCAATGATGGATTTCCTCTCGTCTTATAAAAAAAATCCTCAAGATATGTCAATTGAGCTTCTAAATATAATAAGAGAGATTTTATATATGATTATTTATTAGATACGTAATTACAATATAACATTTTTTACTGAAAGAAACGAGTGGTTTATTCAATAAATATCAAACATGCAGTAAATCTTAATAGAAGCAAAATGTCACCTAAAAATTTGCATCCTTATAAAACACAAATAAGTCTGAACAAGCAATAAAGTTTATTGCTTTTCAAAATGTCTTTTCATATAACAGTATTAAGTATTGTAGAGTAAGGGAATAGCAGACAAACTGTTTTTAGTAGTTTGCATATTACAGATGCATTGAAAACAATATTATGTTGTATTTAGGGTTGTGATTTTTACAACGCTACAAATTATTACATTAACACTATAAAAACCTAGTAAGCATATCAGTTTTTGTGTTGGTGGATTTAAATTTCTTTGTGTATGTTAAGTTGCCTATGTTAAAACCCGGTAAGAAATTAAATTAGGTATTTTACACACATGCAGAATTTGTGGCATTTTACTCTATACTCTGCGGCTTATATTTATTTTAAAACAATAAATAACGCATTGTGTTAGTTATTACTTTAACCAAATAAAAACATAAAAGTGAAATGGTCCAGCCAGAGTCAATTATAGATAATAACAAAGGAAGTTGTATTAAGTGATCTTTGAACAAAAGCCTTCTTTTCTAAATATATTTTAGTGTTATATCTATTAAGAACAATTGCTTCCCAGAACAAATTTATTAATTTCATCATAACCTAATTTTAGATTTCGTATTAAAAATTAGTTTTCTACACATTATTGGGTGGGTCCTTATCCTTGTAGCCAATCTGCTCATGTGGAGTATGGGGCCAGAATGTTGGATTGTTGACTAGATCGATGCCATCTTTTGCGAACGTATTCCTATAGTCTTTCATGGTCATTTGGTCGTATGGAATGAGGGAGGTTAAATGGGCCAGCTGCTTCTTGTACTCAGAAATACGATTGTGGGATTCAGTTTTGATTATGATTATGATTATTCCAATATACAAAGCAAAAAAACTAAAATAGTTGGCCCATGAGGGGATCGAACCCGCGACCTTCGCGTTATTAGCACGACGCTCTAACCAACTGAGCTAATGGGCCTGATGCTTGCAGAAAAAAAATAGTGAATAACACCGTGAAGAATATATTAAAAAAGTATATAATAATAATATCAAAAGATATGTCATAGACAAATAAAACTTAAACATAATATTACATAAGTATATATTATTTAAATGAATAGTTCTCTTTAAAGGTTACGAATATTGTTCTAGGTAAATATTAAATAGTTATTTTTATCATATGTCCAGTTCAGATAATAATAGTAAATAAATGGTAACAGTAGCATAAATTAAATAGAGAATCAAGTTTCGAAAATATATAAAAAGTAAAAATTATTTGCATAAGCAATTATTCATAATAGTAAAACGAATAAAATATAAGAGGGAAAACATTTGCATACTTCATCAATATTAAAACTGTTTTACTTTGTTACAAATAAAATAACTAAGAAAATGTTAAAACACAAAAGTTTTCGTAAATCAAAAGTAAACAAACATACGTTACAATATTATTACATAATACAATATAAAACAAGCGTTAAGTTAAATTAGCAGTAAGTTAACAGAGTACTAGTAAAGAAACCACTAATAAAATAATGTTGGTAGCAAAATAAAACTTATATAACTGTATATTTAGAAATTGTGACTTGATTAGAACAATTAGAAACCTAATTTATCTGTATCCAGATGTACATTTCGGATATAAAGTGACCATTATCAAAGGTTTGATAATAAAGTATTAATCAAGTTATTATCATCTACACGTAACTCAAATAATCCAAATAAATATTGTGAAATAAGTAAAACCATGCGTTTTAATTATTCATTTCCTTAATATTAAAATATGTTTCACCAAGTGATGGTCGTAGTTTATATGAAACAAAGGTATTTTTGTGTAAGTGATATTTTACAAACACTTTAAATTTTTACACTGGAAATCTTTTTCATGTTGCCTTAACCAATTCTCACTCTGTTTACTAGATGGCGCCACATGTATTGTGACAAACTAATATATTTCAAGCCTTATTAACTTTGTAGCGGGAAATCGAGTCCCGATTGTAAATGCTATGATAAGGATTTTTGACCTTTACGCCTTATGTTCTTCAATTGAATTTGAAATTAATTATAACTTATTGTTTATTTATTCCTCGGTTTCCCGTTTTTGTTGGCTTAAAAAAATATAATTAAAAAATTATAGAAAAGCGGTTATTTAAAATTTTTAAATGGTATGTTTGGTTATTAAGTAATCGTAACGAGGAATTCTTGTAAAGTGTAAAGTCCTCTTTTATTTTTAAATATATTAATTCTGTTGTAGCGTGTACTACTCGTTAGAGAACAGGATGACGATAAAACATATAAATTGGGTTTAATTTCATCAAAGTAACAAATCAGGTGTATTCTTTAATACTTAAAAATAGCAATAGAAATGATTTTTTCAGCATGTTTTATTTCTTTAAATGATATTTTTCGTTGGATTCAAATATATTTTTTGATGATACCACATCATCTGTAGAATGGTTAATTTACAGTATTCAAAGTACAAGTAAATATTATAGATTGATGAAGGAGTAAAAAAACATCAAATTTATTTTGAAAAAATCGATATTTAAAGTAACTACATAAATGTTGCATTTCTAAAATTGCTAATAATGATATTACTAATTAGTATTATGGCTCAGGAAATAAAATCACTAAAGATTTTATTTTATTACTTCAGTTTTAATGTAGAAAGTGGCAAATACTCATTGGGATACTCTTGATGATTTCTTGAATCACTTTCTCATTTATCTCTTGGTGAAACATGTTGAACTATTACTAATGAATAATTAGTTAAATTAAGAATTAAATTACACTTGGTTTGTTTCACAATTTTTCTATATTTACTCGACTAGTTTCGCTTTTTACGGCATTATCAAGAGTGAATTACAAAAGAAACTGACAAGTTTATATACAGGGTGAGTTTTTTTAGATGTTCTATATGGGGATCTCGGAAACTATAAGAGATAGAGAAACGGTTAAATGGGGAAAGAAGTGTAGATTTACAAGACGAATAAAATTCCACTTTCAAAGTTTTCAAAAAAGTCAAGGGTAACTAGATATTTTGAAAAAAGTAATAAGTGTCAATTTTTTCAAATCAATATATCTCGGTTATTATAACAGATAGAAAAAAAACTGTAAAGGGCAAAGTTTTAGATAATTTTATGTAGATTAATCAAAAATAATCAGAAATTTTTTATCACCATTATTTTCCGAGATATGACGCAAACTTACATTTTTTTAGATGGAAACCATAGTTGGCTATCGCCTCATTCAAAAGGTAATTTTTTTCCCTTCAATCCAATATGACATACGACATAGTTATTTCTAAAAATAAGTGAGTTATAGTCATTTTAAGTTTTATTATAAATAAAAAATAGGTAGCCATGAAAAAGATGAAAGTAAAACAATTGCAGTTGTTTATAATAATAGCAATATTGTGATTATTAGTTTTACAAAGTTAAACAAAAATAAAAAACCAGCATAAGAATAATAATTTTGTAATTATCAAATGGCCTTCTGTGTGGTTTAAACACATTTGTCAAGAGGATAATATGTTTCTTACAAAAATATTATGAACAGATGAATCGCGATTCACTAATTGTGGTACTTTTAATCGCCACAATGAACATAGATACATTCAAGATAATCCACGAGAAGTTTCACAGAGAAAACTACTAAACTGTGAATCAAATTAAATTTGGGTTTAATCCATAGTGTGTTTGGATTAATAATTCTCGGTCCATATGTTTTTGAAAGATCACTAAGTGAAAATGATTACTTTCATTTTCTTCAGAAAGCATTTGAAGATACGCTCGATTGTTTAAATTTATTATTACAAGCAAGATTGAAATGGTTCCAATATGACGGTGCTCCACCTCATAACATGTTGGCTTTACAAATTATTTAAATGATGCTTTTCCTAACTCATAAGTGGGAAGAAATAAACCAATCCCAGGGCCTCCTAGATCTCCCAATCTGCGCGTTTTAGAATTTTTTTGTGGGGTTATGTAAAAAAACAAAGTATACGAAAAATCATATCAATCCGTGGAAGATCATAAACTAGCTGTTATTGAAATATTTAATTCAATTTACATGAGAATAGTCAAAAAAGTCATAAATCAATTTTAAAAAGATATAATTTATGTCATAATAATATTGATAGTGGACTCTTTGACCATATTTTTTTAATATTAAAATTTCTCTCCCATTGATATATTGATAATTACAGAATTACTTTATGTTGTTGTTTCATTTTCGTTTATCTCTATAAAACTAATAATTACAATATTGCCATTATTATAAACAACTGCAATTGTTTTACTTTCACCTTTTTCATGGCTACCCATTTTTTATTTATAATAAAATTAAAATTACTATAACTCACTTATTTTTAGAAATAACTATATCGTATGCCATATTGGATTAAAGAGAAAAAAATTACCTTTTGAATGAGGTCATAGCCAACTATGGTTTCCATTAAAAAAATGTAAGTTTGCGTCATATCTCGGAAAATAATGGCGAAAAAAATTTTCTGATTATTTTTTATTAATATTCATAAAATTATCTAAAACTTTGTCCTTTACAGTTTTTTTCTATGTGCTATAATAACCAAGATATATTGATTTGAAAAAATTGACACTTTTTACTTTTTTCAAAATATCTAGTTATCCTTGATCTTTTTGAAAACTTTGAAAGTGGAATTTTATTCGTCTCGCAAATCTGCACCTCTTTCCCCATTTAACCGTTTCTCTATCTCTTATAGTTTCCGAGATCCCCATAGAGAACATCTAAAAAAACTCACCCTGTATATAAAATAATATATTATTGATGATGTCAGAGAAAAGAAATAATGATTTCTTAAAAAAAAGTAATAAGGATTGAATGTTGTATATACTACAAAAAAACACTTTTGTTAACGAAACATTAATTCGGGTTGAATAACATTTGAACAGTAGTAATTTTTTATTTAAAAATAATATATTCTTGATTAAATAACATATCTAAATTATTTTCTTATGATTACTGGTAGCAGAAATCTTTTGTATGCTTGAGCAATTGGAGAGTCAAATAGAGTGCAGTTTTTTTTTAAATATTTGTTTTTAAATTAAAGTATTTTTTGCTAATTAAATTATTTTTTAATCTACTATTATACCACTATAAATATATAATGTACACTTCCTCTCTCAATAAACTATACGCTGGACCTACATAATTTAAGTCGTGTACTCTTGAACTACACCAATTCGAGAATCCAATGCTGGAGCTAGACTTAAACTAACCTATATTAGTTTAGTTTAGTTTAGTTTGTTTATTTACGGTATCACCTTTTTACAAAGTATACAATAAAGAATAACTACCATGTGGCAGGATACAAATTCGGCATAACAATTAATAATAAATAACATTAATAAAAAACTAGTTAATATAAATAATTATAACATTCACAATAATGCACGCACAAGGCAAATACAAATGAATTAATGACATGGCTTAGATCATCAGCACTTATATAAATGTTTAATGATGTCGATTATGTTGACTTGTGTAAAGTTACTCTTACATTACATAATAAATCAAATACCATAAGTAAATATACATAAATAAATAAAAGAATAAATAATAAATAAATAAATTAGAAACATAGATTTATATAAATACAAACATACAACACGGTACCTAAATACATATATAAATCTACAGAAATTGACGCTTACAAATGAAATATCACAGCTGTATATCACTCAAAGTGTATAATATCACAGATTCTAATAAATTATATAAGACGATGATAAAATACTGCCGGACCAACATTATAAAAACATGTAAAACATCAATAGATAAAATAAATAAAATAAATAAATAAATAAATATAAATATAAAAATTTAAAAATTTTAAAAATACAAACACAAACGATAAAACATGTATCTTTGGATAGTAAACATAATAAAAATAAATAAATAAAAATAAATAAATATAATAAATAAAACTCAATGATATAAATTAATAACATTGGACAAATCAACTCTACGTAAATGTTTTCTAAAGTTATTAAAAGACGAACTGAATAATTTGAAATTAATGTTTCCCGTTAACTCGTTACAAAATCGCATCATTCTACTAATAGGACTAAACATTCCGTACTTAGTAGAATGAAAACCTATTTTAAAAAGGATTGATGATCTGCTAGGCCCTCTACCTGGTACATTAAAATTTAATTGACTCACCAAAAAATGGCAATCGACAAGACCATTCAATAGCTTGTAAATAAAAAATAAATCAATAATGATTCGCCTACACTCCAATGACTCAATTCCCAATATAACCAGCATCCCACTATGACTAAATTGCTGTCTACTATGCCCAAGCCGAGCAGACGCAATTTGTAAGAACTTACCTTGTACCCTCTCCAATATTAAGGAATGTGCCCGTGCATGAGGAGACCAAACACACGAAGCATATTCTAAATGTGGACGTACTAGCGAAATGAAGAGAATACGAAAGGTACTCATACCAAAGTCCTTGGAGAATCTACATATAAAACCAAGCAAACGCATAGCTTTATTACATATTAAATTTATATGATCATTAAAATTAAGTTTCGAATTGAATATTACTCCGAGGTCTCTAATATTGTCCTTATTAATTAACGGATGATCGCATATATTATATAAAAAGGAACTAGCTTTGCGGCGATGAAAAGTGATACAATTACACTTCTTTAAATTTAAATATAAACGATTTGCTTCACACCATTTAACCAGTGAGTGTAAATCTGCCTGTAGTTTAAGTTGATCATCAAAAGATTCAATTCGCTTGTATAACTTTAGATCATCGGCAAAGAGAAGAAATTGACTGTGTTTTAAATTTTGTCCAATGTCATTAATAAATAATACAAATAGAATAGGGCCGCAGTGTGAGCCCTGGGGCACCCCTGATGTAATCGTTATGTTGGACGAAGTAAAATTTCCAATTTTAACGCGCTGAACTCTTCCCTTCAAGTAGCTACAAAACCATTTAACAACGTTTTCACCAAATCCGCCTGCACTCAACTTCTTCAATAAAATATTATGATCCACACGATCGAAGGCCTTGGAAAAATCAGTATAAATAGCGTCAACTTGGTATCCTTTTTCCAAGGACTCCGAAAGATAAGTAGTATAAGTGAGCAGATTAGTGACAGTTGATCTATTTTTAACAAAACCATGTTGTTCGTTAATTATGATATCTTTACAAGTCCATAATAATTGATCAGACACTAAATGATCCAACATTTTTGGTAATACTGACTGTAAAGACACCCCCCTGTAGTTTTCAATATCTTCTTTAATTCCACTTTTAAAAATTGGTTTAATGTAACTACTTTTCCAGATATTAGGGAATAATCCAGTTAATAAAGATAAACTAAAAATTTTAAAAATTGGTTTCGCAAGAGAAAATTTACATTTTTTTAGAAAGTAGCTAGATATTCCATCAGGGCCCACACTACAGGAATCGGTTAAATTTGATAAGGCGTTAAAAACCTCTGTAAGAGTAACTTTTAGATTACATAAATTAATTGACCAATCCATTTCATTATTTGGACACGTGTTTGAATCAGACTCAGTATATACAGACGAAAAATGATCAGCAAACAACTCCACTGCATCACTAAGCGAATCCGATCTTTTATTTCTTAAATATAAATTCTTAGGAAGCCCAGATGAATTACGACAATGATCGACATAATTCCAGAAAAACTTAGAATTAACGTTAATAGATTCTTCAGTGCTGCTAATATACTCACTGTATAGTGCGTTGCTTAGTTGATCACATTGTGACCGCAGTTCTTGGAAACAGATATAGTCATTATACAAGCCAGATTGTTTATATTTAGTGTGTGCCCTCTTTTTTGCTTTAATTAACTTAATTAATTTGCAGTTAAACCACTTAGGGTACTTTGAATGTTTCACAAGCTTAGAAGGCACAAACTTATTAAAAACTTCGTATAAAATGTTATTAAAAATATTTACTAAATTATCGACATCATTTCCATTCAAAATATTCTCCCAGTCTATAGAGGATAAATAATTATTAATTTCCGCATAATTGGCAGATTTGAAGTCATAGACCCAATAATCCGGCGGAGATAAGTAGACAATATTATGATTATTAGTTTCTATTGTATAGGGGCAGTGATGAATGTCCGTTCGGCACAAAGAATCAAGGGCATGACTAACTTTAACAGTGTTGGAATTAGAGAAAACTAAATCCAAGTAGCGTCCTTGTTTATTGGGAATAACATTAATTTGCATTAAATCGTGGTATTCAAATACATTCGCCAATATATGTGCAGAATTACATGTATTTTTGGCGTCTAGAACTTGATCCCCGTTATTACTCCACACCGCACTAGGCAAATTATAATCCCCGCATAATATGAAGAAATCATTTTCAAAACTTCTACATATTTGATCTATTGTCGACGCATGATTTTCGTAATAATGGATATTAGCTCCAGGTGGGATATAGGTAGAGCTAATAATAAACTTTTTAGATACTCTGACGAAAACTTGTTCAACATCAACCGCAGAACAAAGACGCTCACTGTGGATATTTCGCCGAACGGCAATTAAAACACCACCGCCTCTAGATTTCGAACTATTATTGTTAGAACGATCTACTCTATAGACTGTAAAATCCTTGAGACAAAGTTCAGAGTCGTCAACTGATTGATCAAGCCATGTCTCAACCAAAACAATAACATCATAAAAGGTACAATTAACAGATAAAATAAATTCTTTAAGTTTCGCCCTTATACCGCCAACATTATGGAAATACACACTTAGTTTTTTTGATTTGAGGTGTTTGTAGTAATTATTGGATGTCCATTAACGTACTTAATAGTTAAATTAGATTCTCCTCTACGTTTTCGAAGATCCAGTTCTTCACGAAGTTTCTTTAAATGCGCTCTTTGCGTCACCGTCAAATCATTGTTGAATTTAATGTTTCCAGTATCTACTGCTCTACATACTCTCAACAAATCAATGGCCGATTTTTGATTCACAAATGATAACCTAAGTGGACGTGGTTTATTATTATTTAATTTGCCAATTCTAGTTACTTTAATGGGATTAAATTCCACCTGTGAATCAAATATATTTTTAATAGCATCCGTATCTTTTTTTATTTTTTCCTCAATTGTGCCATTGTGCTCTGGAACATTGTAAACAATGATGTTAGCAGCCCGACGCTTTCTCTCCTCCCGATATTAAAATGAAAACACTTTTTAACTTTGTTTGTATATCCAATTTATTATTTAATGAAATAAAACTGGCTAATAATTCATTTGTATCCCTATTTTTAATTATTAGAGAATCCACATGATTTTTTACATAAAACTCATTACTATTCCAGATGCGTTAAGAATATCTGTAAACCAGTAGCTTCTATAAATTATCTAGTGAGTATGTTCTCCAAATCAATGTCTACTTTGATGAAATGAAACACAATCCAGTTATACAAACACAGTTAACAAGTGTTTTCATTTCATACTCCAAAATGTATAACGAAGTGGAAGCCTCAAGAATCAACAATAACCGATTTGTTTAGATGACGTTCAACTAAGTAACTTCAATAAACTGAATTTAAAAAATGTATTCTTTAGTTATTCCATTAAACTAATTCTAATTCCAACCATAACATAATGTACATTAATCTTAAGCTACTTTACGAATTTACGCATTAGTATAGGGCTGAAGTATGCTATACCAAGAGTTTATCTAATAAGGTAGGTCAACAATACGCTGGGTTAATATACAGTTTATTTTGGTAGCACAAGTAATAAATACGTGAGATAGGTGAATAGTACGTTGGGTTAAAGCAAAATATATAGAGGTAGGTCAAGAGTACGCTGGGGAATATGTATTTTCTTACAGTATATCATTGGTGTGCTTGTTTAAGCAAAGGTTATATTATTACAGGATGTTTGCCTATATCGAAAGATTTTTTTACTCTTCTTATGCTTAGTACCTCCATTCTACTCTTTCCACTATATATAATAACAAAAAATAAGTAGTTGTAGCCGCTTTAACTTCAGCAATATAAAATATTAAGTCATTGTTTATTTCATACTCTTATGATTTCATTTACTATAGACAATTAAGGAAGTTCGTTTAGGTATAAAAAGAAACAAGTATTTAGGAAATATTCGTTTGCTTTTATTAAGGAATTCTTTTGATCTTGGAATTCTTCTACTTCTTAAAATTGTTCACATGCAAATGTTTTCTGAATATCATCTGTTATGGTGGCCTAATCGGGCAACTCAAACATGTATTGAAAAGTGGACATTTTGCACTTTTTATCTGTTTTCTTTTCTTTTCCTTGACATTAGATTTGTTTGTGTTAGAAGCCTATGAACATATCGGAGAATAAGGTGCATTTTCGGCATATTTTGCATTATTAGATATGCGGCGTATACGGGGATGATTCCTTAACAGAACCTACCACTCAGAAATGGCTTGCCAAATTTTGTTCCGGAGATACGAGTCTTGAAGATAACTGATTTTACTGATACTAAAGCACTGGTTGGGCAATACCGGACGCTAAAGGTACGAGAGATTGTGAAGATTTTTAAAATAATACAAGGAACCGTTCAAAGGCATTTACAACACATTTTCTACGTGGCCGCCTCTATGTTTGGGTGCCGCACAAATTGACCAAAAAGAACTTGGCTAACTGCATGTCAATCTGTAATTCACTTCTGAAAAGGCACGAAAGCGAACCGTTTTTAAAACGACTGACGACAAAAAGTGGATCGTCTACGATAAGGTACTGCGCAAGAGATCATGCGGAACCGATGGCGAGCCGCCAAATACCACCCTGAAGAACAGCCAGCATCCGAAGAGGGTTTTGCTATCCATATGGTGGGATCATCGTGGTGTGCTATTTCACGAGCTGCTCTCTAAGGGAAAAACAATTTATTCGGAGATCTACTGCATGCAGCTAATGAAATTGAATCAGGCATTTCGACAGAAACGTCCAGCGCTGGTCAATCGAAAAGGTTCATATTCCACGATGATTACGCTAGACACTACATCGCAATAATCACTCAGCGAAAATTAGTGCAACTTGGCTGGTATGTTTTGCCCCAACTACTGTAATCTCCGGACCTTGCACCATCCGACTACCACTTGTTCCGGTCCCTGCAAAACTTCCCCAACGATAAATCATTCGCTAATCAGAGAGATAGCTGTAAAAACGTATCTCGACAGATAGTTTATCGACCGCTTGTGGTTTCTCGGGATGGGCCTGAGGTACTGATCGCATTGGTCTTTAATGGCGGTGAATAGGTTTCTTCCGGTGCTCGAGAGCCCTCTCGGCAAGAACGAACGAAAGTTGATGTGTTTTAGATTAGTCTATGTTATTCAGCTTCTTAAAAATTGGTGTTGATATAAGATGGGTATATGGCTTCTATCTCATTTTGAATTATTGGAATTTAAACGACGGTTTGTTGACGCTTTTATTAAGAATAAACATTACTCTCATTCATTAATTTTAGAAACTTATTGTGAGCCTATTTTTGTCGACATATTGCTTTGCTTCTAAAAAACGACTGTAGTGTTATTGTTGGCATAAAAATTAAAATTAACCTGTAATCGTACATGTAAGGTAAAAGGGAAAATCCATTTAATAAATAATATTTTCTTCATTAATCAACGTTTACTATTTAATCTCCTTGTGATTAGTAGTGTATTGAATAATTTTTTATATATTGTACTGGATAGAGGATGGGCTAGAGGATATGTACATATTCTTAATATACATTTTTATTCCTATTAGAAGTTTTCTAAAAATCTTTTAAACTTATTATAATTGAAAACAATACAGTAGGTTTTTTATAAAAAAATAACTCTCTCTTGCAAGTCTAACAAACTATGCTCTTCTATTATTTTTAAATTACAAGAGACCTTAATATCTTGCTAATTTATGCCGGTAATAGAATGCTGAAGATCATCTTATGACGTAAAAGTAATATACAACATTATGGAAAAATTATGAAAAAAGTAGCTTCTCTTTTATACCTGATAAATAAAATACCTGGTATTGTTAGAGATTCCTTGAAATGGCCAAGTAAGTTTTAATTAAAGAAATTACAATAACAGAATAAGTAAACAACAGAAAATAAGTTATTTAACTTATCATTTTATCGTCAAATACGATAACTGTTTTATTTAAAATTTCTTTGGGTGATCTGAATATTTTTTAAGTGAGAAAACGAAGTATTTAAAATATGAGGTTAAAGTGATGGAAGCTTATATAATTTTATTTAATATTTAATGTCAATTCTATAACAAAAAGTACATCTAATTTCATTTTACTATATGCAGTACAATCTTTATAGCCTAATACTTAAAAAAAAGTATCTAGCTACGAAAGTATCAAATATTTGCTGTGAATTCTTGAAGTGTAATTTGCTTTCACTGCTTGATGAATAATTCAAACAGCCAATTAATCTTATAGGAATTATTTAATTATTGAACCAATAGCAATTTTTTGATAGTACGCAGAAAGACATTAAAATAATTTACAGTTTTATTAAATATCTTAAATTGGCACTCTGGAACAGAAATAAAGTAAACGAACTTCTACAAGAACTACTGTTAATATTTCTGAGATATATTGGACAGTGTCGACCACTTACGCATTTGCCTAATATGAGAATCTAAAATTATTTTAATTTTAGTGTGATAAAAAAATTGTGAAAAGTATTTGGGATTGATTGGTTCAACTAACTATACACCGTTGATGCTTAGCTTCAGTTTCTTGAAAATAACTGCAGTGTTACACTTCATGTCCAAATTATCAAAAGCAGTGTCAGATAAACGAAACTATAAACGTGAGATGGGTAAGTGACTACAACCCACACTAATTAATTTATACCATCATTTGCTTTGTGCCAACAGTGATTTTTTCTATCAGTTATTTTTTTAAAATTTTATAAATAGGCCCAACAATTTTCTGTTTGAATATTTGAGTACGTGAAGAGTAGAGTAATAATTACCAGTAGTTAAAAATATTCTTTTCTTCAGCGTCTTTTAGAAAAAGAAAAAGAAATTTTTAACTACTAGTAATTATGCCCAACAATATTTGATAATAAAATATATAAGTCCTTTACGTTGTAGAAAATTAACTAATAATTAGAAAAAAACAGGAAAATATTTTCGTGTTTTTTTCTAATTACCAACAATATTTGTTTAATATTAAATTCTTCTGGACTCCCATATAGTTAAGTTAAAAATAAATTTAGAACTTTCCAATGATATTTGTTCTTCTTTATTTCTTTTTTGAACTGTAAATTTGATTATTTTAGTAACAGTTAATAATTTTTTTTTCGTAAAATGCAATTAAAAAACCAAATTTTGCAAGCTAATCCAAAGCTTTATTACCACGTTTCTTCTACAGTAAAAGCTAAATTATCCCAATAGCTAAGCGCATTTCCTATTTCAGAATAAGTAAACTGCAAACCTATTTTGATAACTTATTAAACAGTATCAACACTATCTGCCTTTTAACATCCATCACTTTATATTTTTTTTGATAAGGTATTATTATTATTATTTAATGATTGTTCACATTAACAAGTTTGATATTGATGAGTTTTATTTATATTTTTGAAAATAGCAGATGACTATTATTACTTTCTACTTGCTACTTGCTGCTAAAGTGAGCAGCTGGTATCTGACAGAAATAAAAAAGAATAAACAAATTTTTACTCACAAAAGCCGGAAAAGAACCGATACTCAACTACATCCCTTCACACACTTCTGACATCTTCCAACCAGCACCACGTCTCAAGAACCCACCGTCGGATCCAGTATATGGCAACATTGTTGACAGACCACGTCATTTTTGGATAATACTGACCTTTAAACAGTACGTGTCAAAATTTCGTAGAGTTCTGACCGTTAGTTTAGAAATTATCGTCGTTTTAGTGACCCCAGTTTGGTAATGGTCAAGATAATGGATATAAAGGAATTTCCTGTGTTGATGAAATACTATTTTTTGATGGGGAAAAATACTGTTGGAGCCAAACACTGGCTTGATAAGCATTATGGGGTCTCTGCACCAGAGAAATTAACTATTATTGACTGGTATGCTGAATTTAAACGAGGCCGTTCAAGTACCAATGATGCTGAACACAACAATTATTCCGGAAAACATTAAAAATGTCTACAAAATACTTTGAAAAGACAGTTAATTGAAGTTATTAGAAGGTAGTGTGTTTACAATTTTATATAAAAATTTGTGCGTGCTTGCAATTGAAGTGGGTGCGATGTTTGCTCACACCAGACTTGAAACAACAACCCGTCGACTGAGACTTATTTTGAAAGCAAAGACAAATAATTTTACATAAAAGGCATCGAAAAGTTAGAGGAGCGTTGGAATGAATGTATCACTCTTGAAGGAGAGTATGGTGATGTATAATGTGAAATTTCAAGAAAAAAATTGTTATTCTTAGTTAGACCTGAGATTTATTGAGTCATGTGTAATCATAGTATCAGGGCACCACCGGTAGCATCTGATAGTTTCCAGTTTACATTAGCAGAAAGCAGTAGAAAGGAGACAATATATGATTTACAATTGATACATAGCAGATGACGGTCTAGAGTTAGCAGCAGTTGATTGTTAATGTTTACTAGTCGTCAGCCAATTGACAGTTTAAACTTTTCATTTTGATCACAATTGATAGTTTACAGTTGATATTTGGTAGTTGGTAAATTGTATTTGATTGTTGACACTTGAAGAATCTTGGGGTACATAGTAGGAGTGGAGGACACGAAGTCTACCGCAAGGCCCGCCAACACGCTCCTCGGTAATATGTACCTTGCAAGTTGGTAACAGACTTAATTAAGTACGTTTATTATATAGCTCTTCAGTTTTCGCATGTGGTACCCTGTGGTACTGAATGCTTGCGGCCTAGGTGACGGATACGAATACGGAAAATAACGTAATCTTATTGGCTTTGTAGGGGCTGGTTAGTCTTCGGGCCTTACGCATCTTTACCTGAGGACATCACATTATTTTTTTGGGGTAAAACTCTTGAACGTACTTGTAGGCCCCTATGTTTATTAGAATATATTTCTCCGCAAAGAAATGGAAATTGTTGACATTTACTAAACAGTAAATTATTGATTTTTGGTATTCGCCAACTGGTAATTACATGTTATCTATTAATTATTAACAGTAATAAGTTTTGTATTAATGATTGACTGTTAAGAGTTGATGATGGTTGAACAAAAGTTCAAAAATTAGCTAATTTGTAACATATCTCAGTAAAGGGGATTTACCAGAACCACTTGGGCCTCAATCCCATGATAAGCTATGATTTTACAGTCTGTTTTTTAAAACAAAAACAAGAGACAGACAAATTATGGAAATTTTAATCAGAAAGGAGTTTCATCTATTTTGTGTAAAAGTTGATTCGTGCAATCATCCCAATATCCTTATACTTAATGTCTGTTATGAGCAGAGGTCTCTAACACTGCATTTTACCTCAAAAATTGTTCTATTGCTGCAGTGATTTTTAAAGTTTCGTTTGAACTCAATATGGATAGGAAGTCTAGTATTAATTATTTACGAATAAATGGTAGTACAATTATGATACATGTTCTAAAAACGAAAATGTACAAATGGAACAAGTTGGCTAAGAGGAAAATGCTAAAGGTTATAGCTGTAATTCAATCACTAAAGGGATAATAACTAATAGAGATGTTATAGTTATTAAAGATATGGTAGAAACTCTGGTGGTGAAGTAGAATCAAGTTCATCAGAGGATGATATGGTGACTATTCAATAATTGGATGAAGATACCGATAGATTCGATACTAAATACGTACCTTAAAAAAGCAAAGTACGATAAACCAAAAAGACAAAAGGTATTTCAAAATTTTTTTGTACCATTGTTTATATCAAAGTCTTTGAATTAATCAGGATGAACTTAAAATAAGCGAATAGGTGAAGCTTTTTTGAAGTGAAATATAAAAGGTCATAGTTTAAGCCTTGTTTCTACATCAAAAATAAAAATTATTCATTTACAGTAATAGTTTTGTTATATAGATGATTTCTATATTTAAAAAATCACGCAAAGGTGGCCAAATATGTAGGAAAGAATTTATTCAAAATGTTAGATTGAAAAGCTACGAGAATCCAATCAATGCCTATAAGCTAGAATTAGTAGATATTACAAAAATAATATGCCAAACTTACTTTAACTCGTGTTAATGTTGTTATTATTGAAATTAAAAATGTAAACCTATCTTACCAGGAGCTTGATGTATTCGTCAGTTTTATCTCTGCTGTTAGTTACCTTAGACAATCAAAAAGTTTAAATTTTATTTTGGAATTAATGTTTTGTTCGCACAAAATCTTTCTTTTCACTTCAAGAATTTTATGTAGGAATGTTTGAAAAATACTACTAACACAAAATAAAACTAATTATGAATGTTGGGGTTGTAATGGATTTTAGTTTCTGTGGTAGTTCCAGGCAGAATTTGACCGCATGTTTAGAATTGGAGTTTGTGATTTTTCTAAATGTTGATTAATTTAAAGGGCTAAAATTCTGTCAGCACTGTGTACAAAACTCTCTATCTAATTGTTAGATTGATTTATGGGTTTTGATTATGTTGTAGAGGTATTAAGGGATTTTGACTTAAAATTAAAAAAATTTAGAATTTAGAAAAAAATTGTATCCATTTTGGATTATTTGATTTTGAAAAATTGTTTTTTTTTGTTTTCTTTTAAACGCTTAGGCTTTCGTTTGCCTTGTATTAATACATTTTGTTATCATAAGAATATTATTATCACGTTAGGTTTATAAGCGTTTGTTTGTTGAAATAAAAGAATTTTTCATTGTACTCATCGAATCATTTTATCTTCAGTGGGTTCTCTGTACCTGTGAGTGGTGGAGGTTTGAGCTAGATTTATAAGGGTTTAGGGAGTTTTTTATAGCAATTTCTGACTCTATTATTATAATGGGTTTCACCTGTTTATAATGGATAATTAGGATTTTAAGAAAGGAAATCTCTACACACAATTTTTGAATGAAACTAAATTTGAATTGTTAAAGTTTTATTGAGGAATTTCCGAAAAGAAAATAACTAATCGTAAGCAGATTGCTTGTGGTAAAATATTGTTTCAATTTGTATTATTGCTAGGTCTAAAAATTATATATAATATTAATTCTGAAATGCACTTTACGTTTTGTATACAGAGGGAAATGACATCATTCTTTAAAATTATCCAATCCATTTTACGTTAAAAGCCTTTTAAAGACACTTACAACAATGAGTATTCAATTCATAGAAAAACTGCACGCTTGAAAGTAGCCAATTGAAAAGCTCACAATTATCAATTACCACCACCACCAACATAGCATAAAGTATCACAACGTACGGGGGATAATGAAAGAAACATTATGCACCACAGCATGAAATAATAATAATAATAACCATAATGGCGTAATGCACTTACCGTAGTAATCCACTTAAAACGCGTTGTCCCTTTTTTCGCTGTGTGATTATCGCCAGTCAAGTACAAATAAAATTGCCCGCACGAACGAAGATAATGACCAACAATCGCGACAGTTTAAAGCGATGCGTGCACTCGATTTAAAAGAGTGGTTTCGTGCTGGAAGAATGTTTAAATCCGACGTGTCCATCAGTGTAGATTTTAGATTTGGCAAACGAAAAGGTTTTTTTTACGTAAGCAAATAATGGATTATTGTTTTTCTGTCAACAACAGCCACTGACCGATTTCGATCTGTTTTAATCTCATCAGTATAACGCAACGTTTCTTTGTATTCTCTCTTCCTCTGAAATTATGACACTATGTCAATAAAATTTTCTCCATACGTACCCTTTAAATAAAGATAAGTATCGCAAGGTCTCACATTTTTTGCATTAAGAAATCTTACCACAGCCCTAGGTTTACAACTGGCGGTATTTTTTTTATTTTCTTGAAAATTATAAACATTCTTATAAATAGCATAGAAAATACAATCGAGTTGTAGCCTTGCACACAGACAGTTGAAATACAAATGAACATGAACATACATCCGGCGGCTACTCTATTCGCCAGCGCTCCGCACCGATCAGTCAGTTCTAAAGGAAAATGTATTATCTTAAGATAAACATAAGGTGTTTTTCTAATAGGATTTTTTTGTATATTAGTGAAATATGTAATCGGTGTGTGTGTGCAATACCAATCAGTTTTAATAATAATTTTATTTTCAATAATAAGAATTAACTGGCGTTTCAATTAATAGCGAATATTCTTCACGGGCGTACGTTAATAACAAACTTCTCGGTCGCAATTAAAAATGTAATTCGAACACTGTTCTGGAAGTGATTCGATTGCGAAATCCATTTGCTTGTGCGAGCGGGCAATATCGAGAATTGGCGAGAGAAGGATGTCGTTATAATTTAATTAGAATTTCACTGCTCCGTAACGAGGATATTGTTTTTATATAATTACCAGGGGCGGATCGTCGCTGAAAAATAGCCCATTAAACGTTTAATTAGATTCGGAGACGCTAATTGACTTTTCAGTGGGCGAATTCCCCATTTACACAGGACATTATTATGATTGCTTTCCCTCCGCCATCCATCCTTCCACATCTACATCGGGGGAATTCATTAATGCCGTTCTACATTTACTCACTTTTCGTAAATTATTTATTACGCGAGAATAAAAAAAAAGTTGATTAATATCCTCGCTATTTACACTAATTAATATTCGATATTTTAATTAATAGCATTCTTTATTTTTAAATTCATAAATTGTAACTATATATTCACTAAAGACAATGTTGAACCTAAAACAATGAGATCAGATTGTCATTAGAGGTTCTTGTAGTCGTAGTTTTTAAATTATCTGTTTTGATTGGTGAGGGATGTATAAGTTCGCAGTTTCGTAATAACAAATTTACTGGGAGTTAATGAGTGTTGACAAGATAGGGCGCAAACATCGATATTAAACGCGAATCGAATTTGAATCGGTGTAATCGAGTTTCGGAAGGGGAGAGCTCTTGTAACGAGGTTACGGACCACCACTGGACTCCGCTTTGCTGTACAATGTGCAGTATGTGCCTCTCGCCATTATCTTTCCCATTAAACGGATCGTATACTTTCAATCCCAGTTCCTCACTGCGAAATTGATCAAGTTATCCTCTCTCTCTTTCTATATATAAATATAAGGTCCAGTTTATTATCGATCACTAAGGGATTGCACTCGACAAGAGACTGTTTGCAAAACTGTGATTAAAATCATCAATTGTTAAAGAAATAAGTATTTGATTGATCAATTATTCAAATTACAAGTGTATGCAGATTAAAGTGGAACTAACAATCAAAATAAATCATTAAATCAAAGTAAGATTGTGTTTTAATGTTTAATTATGTGTATTAACACTAATGATAAAACCGAATTTTCATCATCTCCACGGCTCTGAGGAGAGTTAAAGCTCAAAACTGGTCCTATAATGATAACTAGCAATAGTTATGTTTAACTTAGACATATTTAGAATGAATATATTTTGGCATACTAAAAGTTAAATAAGGCAACTTAACTAAAAACAAAATAACGACCATACAAATTTGAATTAACTTAGATAATCAATTAAATTATTAGTTAATTTTCTACAACGACGTAAAGGACTTTAATACATTTATAATTAAATTTTCAATATTTAAGATATTCTACAGATATTCTAAAATAATTTGGATTTAGAACTGTCGTTATGGAGATTTATATTTTTCATCACCAGTTTTGAAAATAATTCCAGCAACATTCATTTAAGATTTTCCAGAATGATAATTTGTAATGTATTAAAGGCTAAAATTCTTTTTTACAATAAGTATTTAAAAGAATTGGTTGCATTATAGTTTCGCTGTTAACAACAATTATTGACAGGTTTCGATATTTTTTAATCTCATGAGTGTAGCACATTTGAAGATAAGGGAACGGTGTTCTACTATGGAGTTTCATAATCACGGATATTCGTAAATATAAAGAAACCATTAAGATGTTATATTCACGATTCCTCTATAAAAAAGAAGAGGTTTAAATAGAAGCAATCGTTTGGAAAATTATGTTAAACATTGATTTTTTATAGTCATTGAAGTTTAAAACCTGTAATAAAACGACGTATTTAAGTTTTATTGTTTTTCTTTTGAAGTTCTGTCATGTAGAAAGTTTTTTTTTGCAGAATATTTCTATATAAGAGCATTTAGAGTGAAAGCTTTTTCTAACAAAATAATATATACTGCATATATTTTAAATACTTTAAAGGTATTTCGTATTTTAAACAGTTTCAAATTCCAGCAGTCATTGAAGACTAAAATATTTGAAGACAAGTTTTTTTTTCTCTAAATTAAATTTATGATCTAAGTATCTCTATAGATATATTCAGAAATTATTTCACGCAATTTTGGAGTGCTGAAATCTTTCACTATATTAAAAACTTTAATAAATTGATTTGAAAACATTACATAAATATATTTTATATTTTAAGTGCAGAGCGTAGAAGTTTATTTAGATTTATTCAAAACTATTTCAATTTTGTTGATGATTTATTACAATTTTCCATTTTGTAAAGCTTAAATAATCAACGACAGCTTCTAAATAATTTTAAGTACCTTAAAATCTTTTAGGAACGCAACTCTTAATAAATCAAAGCTTTTGCGTTTTTAAATTTCAATAAGGTTTTAGTAAATCTATGTTCTTTAGTTTATGTTCTTAAATGATCGACAGGTTTATTCAGGATTTATTAAATGTATAAACCATTTAAGTACTTCATCAATATGTATTGAAGACTTTTCAGTACACCAAATGCTCTATGAAGTCTGAAAGGAAATTTGGATTTATAAGAAGCTATCATTCTGGAAAGTTTCAATCACCAAGAACAGTTTACAATTTGTTCTTAAGTTTTGACTATGTTAAAGTATATTATCAAGTTTAACCTTTGCATTTGCATTTTTAAATAGTCCTCAATGAAATTTAATTAAAGTTTCTGTTTTGACACTTCAACTACAACGGTATTCTAAAAGGTTTTCATGAAGAGTTATTGAATGAACTAATTGACCAAGCACTTAATTGAAAATCCGTATTATATCTAGTTAATAACAAGTCGTTGATTTTCAAATTTTTATTCAACCACTTATTATTAACTAGAGTTATTGAAGACTGAAACTCTAAGCATTCGAGCATTACAGTTATTGAATTTGAATTGAATTTCGTAATTTGAAAATATTCTAAAAAATAATCTAAGCATGGAATTTTGTTCAAAATAAGTAAGTAAATGTGTTTAGTATAACTGTAATTTTGACATACTACAAGATGAAGAATGCAACTTAACTAAATAGAAAACAGAGATTATGCAAATTTGAATTACAGTTATTGAATTTGGCGTTTTAAAAAATAATCTGAGCGTAGAATTTCCCTTCAATTGAGTAATAATATTTAGAATAAATTTATGTTTAGCATACTACAAGATAAACAATTTATCATGACTAAAAACAAAATAGTGACGATACAAAATATTTGAATTATATTTATTGGAATTTCATTTCCAAATTTGAAATATTCTAAACAATAATCTGAGCGTTGAATTTGGCTAAAAAATAGTGTTTAAAATCAATAAATTTTTAGCAATATATAAGATAAGATAAGATAAGATATTTTATTCGTGTTAAAAGCAAAGCTGTACAAGTCACATATTTAATAACATAATACAATTTACAAAATAAAAAAAAAAAACACAACATAATACTAGCAATACAAATGCAATATAACCTATAGTAGACCGTAGCAATTTATATTAATTCATTAATTAAGAAATCTTCTGTAGAATAGTAAGCCTTCGTACCAAGAAATTCAACCCTGATCGTTGCAGGTTCTCTAGTATTATAGCTATGATCCTGATTTCTTAGTGTGTATAATTGTAAATGACTTTTTACGTATAAAACATATTTTAAAATATACAGTGAAGGCACAATTAAAATTTTAGTATTTCTAAAATGATCCTGGACATCATGTTGATACCCTAGTTGTAGAAACGCCCTAATACATCTTCAGACCGAATATACGTTTGATATGGGGGGTGTGACCCCAAAGTAAAATTGAATAATTTATTTGAGATTCTACAAGTGGATAATAACAGTTTACCATAGTTGATAAATTATTCACTTTAACCAAGCTTCTAATTAAGTACACATATTTTTGCTTAAAGATTCAGTATGATTAATCCATGACAATCGCGAGTCCAACACTACACCTAAGAAATCGGTTTCCAGGTTACTCGTTACATTTGTACGATCTTTTAGTGTAAAAATAACCATTTAGCTTTTCTCTTTATTAAGCAACAGTTGATTACTATTTAGCCATTTTTTTGTCTTTGATTATGTATCCCCTAAACTATCCAATAGTGTGGAGAGATAGTTTTTGGTTTGACAGCATGTCGTATCATTTGCATACAGGGTATATTTAGAATCAGAGTCACAGTTTGACAGGTCGTTTAAAAAAGTTAAGAATAGCAACGGGCCTAAGATAGACCCCTGCGGCACACCACTTGATATACAATCAGATCTTTATTTCGACCTCTCGTATAATGTCATTTGTTCTCTGTCTGTTAAATAAGATCTTAGTAAATTAATAGACTCTACACTAATTCCATATTATGGAAACTTGCTTAGAAACAGTTCATGGGATACACAATCAAAGGCCTTCGATAAGTCATAAAATATACATCTCACACATTCGTTTCGTTCAAATCCACTGAGGATATAGTTTGTTAGATCGAGGATTGCATCACAAGTAGATTTATTTTTTCTGAAACCAAATTAATTAAACAGGTTGTTTTCTTGAAAGAATGTATATAATTGAAAATTCAGAACATATTCTAATATTTTACTTAAAATTGTTATTATTGCAATGAGTCTATAATTTCCGGGGTTGTTTATATTACCTTTTTTATAAACCAGTATGATTTTAGAGAGTTTTAAAGGCATTGGAAATTTGGAATTTTTTATTAATTCGTTTATTAGTTTTGTTAGTGGAATTATTAAAATATATTTCGCTGTTTTTATTACTTTTGTGTTTATTTCGTACATGTCAGTGCAATTTTCATTTTTCAAATTATTTGTTACATTCCTATCCTGGTTGAAAATAAAATTTGCAATTGTTTTAAGGCATTATATATATTAGTGGATTAATATTTGATTTAGGTAGACGCTTTATAAGTTCTTTAGGTGCTTTGATGAAGTAATCATTAAATTCATCGGCTGTTAGATTTGATTGTTTTGAATTGGAGTTTTTACTTTTACCTTTATGATTTAGAATATCCCACATTGCTTTTTGTGGATTATATGATGTATTAATATAATCATCATTCGACTGGCGTTGCTTACTAGCAATTTTTGTGATGTAATATTTTTTCCTGAAGTTTGTATATATGTAAATATTTTCTTTGGTAAGGTGAGCTGTACTCCAGTCTTTTAAAAATTTCAATTTCAATTTTGTAGGTTCCTGTACGAGGGCATCAAACCCATAACAGGTGTAAATGTCGGCAAAATTTGAGTTCGCAGAATTTATCGTTTGGAACTGTATATTAAAATCTCCTACTAATATAATTTTATTAATGCAATTTATAAAAACGAATTCCATATCTGATAGAAAAACATATTTCCAAATTTGAAAGAGGTGCTCTATAAACAGTTACAATTATTATTTTATTACTAGTGAGTTCTACTGCAGATAATTCACAGTTGAGTTCGACGGAAAGTAGTTCAATATCCTCCAGTCTTTTTGATTGAACGGTCTTATGCACATAGATTACCGAACCTCCATGTTTCTTTGAGGATCTGCAAAAATATGACACTAAGTTATAACTTTCTATGTTTGTAATTGCTACTTGATCATCGTTTAGCCAATGCTCTGTGAAACATAAGACTTGATACAAGTCATTTGAAGCTAAAAATGCCTGTATTTCACCGATTTAATGGAATAACGACTGTATATTAATATAAAATATGTTAATACAAACAGTTTCTAAATAGGGAGTTTGTTTCGATAGTCGGACTGAAAATCAGTTTTTTAAAAAAAGTATTTTTTCGTAATAGTGCCCTGAGGCCATAAGTTACCTTTTAGAAACTCTTTGTGTTCATTAAATGGAACACCGACTTTAAATAAACTAACACCCTGCGTTTTCATTGGTAATTTAGTACACTCATACTTGTATGGTTTTATATTGTTTAAATATTTCTCTGTCAGTACTTGACACACTCTCACTGTAACCTGATGTAAAAATCCAGAATTTCCTATCCGCGAGAGCTAGATTAGAGTCAGCCTTCCTTCAACTGATTACACCTGTACTCTTCCGTTTTACATTTTTTTGAACCTTTAAGAATTTGATGGACTTATGTTTCCATTTCAAATGTTTACAACAGCTGCATTTTTAAGTTTGACAGAGTTTTGCCGTGAAGTTGTTTCAGATGATTGCGATGTTGTCACTGCTGAATAGCTTGGGCTAGTTGAGGCTGCATTATTTCCGTTCTCACTAGTGTTAATATTGAGGGAATCTTCTTTCTGTTGATCAATTATGCAAGTAGTACCTGTGCGCTTGTATACTGTCGTGTGGGTATTATTTTTAAACCCATTTGCTTGTGTTTGCGCTGTTGGAACTATCGGAGATTTGATTCCAATTGAGCGAAATTCGGATTTGTTTAGACTGTCAGTTTCTGAATTCACAGCTGATAATTTACGCGGGAAAACTAATCCAAGATCTAAGCGAAGGGACTTATTTTCCTCTTCCAGACGTTTTATTTTTTCATTCATTAGGGAGATGATTATTTTTTGTTCTCTTACGCGTTCCTTTAATCTATATATCTATTAACACATACCTACTGCATATATTTTAAATGCTTTAAAGGCATTTTGTATTTTGAACAGTTTCAAATTCCAGTAGTCATTGAAGCCTAAATATTTGAAGACAACTTTTTTTCTCTAAATTAAATTTATGATCTAAGAATCTCTACCGATATATTCAGAAATTATTTTATTCAATTTTGTAGTGCTGTAATCACTATATTAAAAACTTTGAAAACTTTACATAAATATATTTTGTATTTTAAGTGCTACACATGGCGTAGAAGGATATTTAGATTTATTCAAAACTATTTCTGAACATTTCAATTTTGTTGATGATTTATTAAAATTATCCATTTTGTAAACTACAGCTTTAAAATAATTTTAAGACCTTTAAAATCTTTTAGGAAGGCAACTCTTAATAAATCGAAGCTTTTACGTTTTTAATTTCAGTAAGGTTTTAGTAAATCTATGTTCTTTAGTTTATCTTCTCAAATGATCGATAAGTTTATTGAGGATTTATTCAAATCATTCTTTTCAGAATGTCGATATCCTTATTAACAACCTATAAACCATTTATATAATGAAGTCTTTTTAGAAATATAGTGTTATATGCTCTATAAAGTGTGGAATAAAATTTGGATTTATACAAAGCTATCATTCTGGAAAGTTGCAATCACCAAGAGCAGTTTATATTTTTTCTTAAGATTCGACTGTTCAGTTCAACCTTTGCATTTTTAAGGAGTCTTCAAAGAAATTTATTTAAAGTTGCTGTTCTGAACACTTCAACTAAATTGGTATTTTAAAGTGAATTAAATATTAAAACTTATCAGAAATATTTAAAGGAATTTCTTAACGACAGTTTTAAAGGTTTTAATAATAATAATAATGATAATCTTTATTGTCCAACAGATATACCATAAAAGGACAAATAACAAACAACAAAGAAAAATATTCCTATTAATAAAAACTAAATCTATTCACACACACACACAAAATAATAATAATCGTTACAAAAAATATCATTACATATAGGTTTTCATGAAAATGAATTGAACTAATTGTTGAGGCTCTTAGTTGAGAATCCATATTATACCTAGTTATAAATAAATAAATAGTTTATTTCCTAACAAATTATACATCCAATAACAGAGACATGTAAATAGAGTTAATTGACTAGGTTAAATAAAAAGAATCAATAATTAATAACATAATTAAACGAGATTGAATTAATACATAATATTAAAGTGCTAATTAATCGAACTAAGTTTAGTACTTCTTGATTGCAGAATGGGTAGTATTAAATATGTCTAAATCTGAAAATTGGTTATACAGTCGAGTCATCCGTACTAGGGGAGAATAATAAAAAATATTGGTTCTAGCGGTCGAATAAACAAAAGAGCTGGTGCATCTAGAATTCAATCTTGGAATATGAAAATTCAGTTGTGAGAGTAAATTGATCATCTGTTCTATTTTTAATTAATTTAAAAAAAATAAAGGTCGCTGATATGTATGGAAACGGTAAAATATCTCCTAAGGTAAGAGAACTAGCGAAAAATGTTAAGATACAAAAGTTTTAGGATATCTCTAAAACGGTCAAGTTTAGCCTAATGATGTGCCATACCAATTTTGTGTAGAATTTCGAGATAAATTGAAATATGGAACAATATACGGAGTGTCCCATTAATGAAAAGGCAAGTTTGTTTCGTCCTGACTTTTTAACTGATCCGGTATACTTAATTTATCTTTATTTTGATAGTTTTTTAAAAACCCTAAAACTTTTGTATCTTAACATTTTTCGCTAGCTCTCTCACTTTAGGAGATATTCAACCGTTTCCATACATATCAGCGACCCTGTATTAAAGATGCAAAAGCTTTTCGAGACTCCAATGAATTACATTGAATTCGCAAGGCAACAACTCGTAACTATAATTTTGATTAGGATATAATTTATATTTTTTAAAGTATAGCATTTTAAGAAATTTGCTTTGGATGGTTTCAACTTGTATATACTGCGATAGAAATGGAGACCATATGAACGAACAATATTCAAGTTTCGAACAGATAAATGCGTAATACATAGTTTTTAGAGTAAAGGTATCTTTAAAATCTCTGGAGTTTCTGGCAATGAACTCTAACATTTTATAAAAGGATTACACATTTCTTTTATGTGTGCTTGAAAAGATAATTTGCTATCAAGTAAAATGCCCAGATACTTGATGTCATTACAGATCGAAAGATGATGATTGCCGATAAAATAATTATACTTAATAGGATTGTTCTGTTTATTGTTTACACAACATTCCTCAATTACTCACAATTCTTGCATTAAAACTAAAGAGTCCTCATAAGAATTAATCTCACGATACAATTTAATATCAACCACATAAAGTAAGATATTAGAAGTGCAATTACATACGATATCATTTATAAAAACAAACGAAAATTAAAGGTCCAAGGTTGGACTCCTGGGGTATACCACTGATAACAATAAATTTTGGAGATTTAAAGCTATTAAATTCAACATATTGTGCCCTATTTATAAGATTTGGCTTAATAAGAGAGCACAACACCGGAGAAACCCCAAGATTGCATAGCTTAACTATAATAATAATAGAGCGCTTTTTTAAAATCTAAATAAACTTTGTCCACCTGCCCACGCCTATCCAAAACTTGAGCGACAAATTGAGTAATATTTAACAAGTTTGTGGTAGATGACCTATTCGGGACAAACCCATGCTGGTATGGTGTAATAATGTTAGAGACGTGATGATAAATTTTAATTGACATAATACTTTCAAATATTTTGGCAAAATTGTTTATTAACGCGATTGGTCTATAGTTATCTACACAACTTTTATCACATGTTTTGAAAACAGGACATATCCGAGCAGCTTTCCAAACATCAGGAAACGGCGCAGTTCTTAAAATTAAATTAAAAATATGTGTTAAAGGTTTAATAAGAGAAGCTATTTCATCTGGACCACAAGTAAAGCTATTTTTAAGTTATTAGCGGCGGAAATAATATCATCTACAAATATGTACTTAATATATAAACTTGCATTTAACCTAGAAGTTATATTTTGATTAACATTCAAATTAGAGACTGGGTTATGAAAAAAAATCGCAAAACTGTTAACAATTTCCTGCTCTGTATCCAGTACAATGTTTCCGCTTTTCATTATACTAGGAATTCGGGACGATGACCTCTTTTTGTTAACAAAAGACCAGAACTTCTTGGGGTTATGTTTAATATCTAATTCTTGTTGCTCAATGTAATATTGATAATCGTTATTAATTATCAATTATTTTTGTGATTATAAATATCTCGACTTGGCTCGAATTAATCATTTGGTGGGTTGATTTTTCAAGATTTTGTCTAATGGGGACTTTTTTGATGAATATATCATTCAGTTTTGAGTATAAATGTGAGACAGCTGTAGTAGGGTCCTCCAAGGAATTAATATCATCCCAACAACACTCTGACATGATATAACGTGGGAAAATTAGCCTTTCTAAAATTAAGTTGGGTTATAATTGATTTAATCTTAAATACAGGCGAGCTTTTATGATTCAAAGAAACACACAAACCAATCGGAGGATGATAATTATTTATGTTCACAATTGTATCCAATTGATTTAAAAACATGCAGCTATGCAACTATTTGTACGCAGAACCAGGCCCAAGAATCTGTTTCTTGAATTAAATATATTATTTACCTCAAACAATTTATTATCATTAATGAAATTTATTAGGGAATCAGTCTGAGGTGTAGAGTTAGAGCCATGTCCAATATAGTCGTAGAAGTGTGGTAAATTAAACCAACAATTAAAGTAGGTCTTCCAAAATAAATGTGTTGTTCTATTAAATGAAATCATATTCTTACGTTTGTAAGTTAGAATTTGGCCGCATATACACGTAAACAATATTAAGATCAGTCGAATTAATATGTATTTTTTCGCCAATAATTTCAATATTGTTTATTGAATCCTCAATTCCATTTATTCATTGGGGTAAATATTTAACACCAACTGTAAGCAAACACCCTCCTCCTTTTTTCTCAACTCTGTCAGCTCGAAATTCAAAATAATTAGAAAGGAACACCAAAAGCCCTCCAATTCCTCCAAGAGCTTATTGACTCCCTTCAACGATGGTTTGCAAAATGGCGCATTAAAATCAATCCCCACAAATCACAGCTCCTAATCCCTTATCACCGCAGCAGTAATTTACCTCACAAAGTCCATATTTCCCAAACTGCGATCCCTCCCTCAGTTTCCATTAAGTACTTGGGCATAACCATAGATCAAAAAATTAATTTTAAAAAAACATACAGCCATAACAAAAAGCAAAATTACTTCTAGGGCAAAATGCTATAGAAGTTTAACTTACAAAAACAATGGTATTAATACCAGAACCGCCGTAAAAATTTACAAGATGATCTGCCGCCCACTACTTGACTATGGTTGTGCCCTCTATCCCAACCCCAGCAATCCAACCTCCCGTAATATTGAAGTTAGCGAGCGAGCATCCCTTCGTACCCTAACAAAACTCCGTCATCCTCTTAACCCTCTACACAATCCCTCCAATCAGCTCCTCTATGATACTACTTTAGTTATCCTCATCCTAGAACGTCTTCGATTCCTATCAGAAAAAATCGCCAAAAATCCTTTTAACTTCCACATATTATTCCTATACTGTCTTCCTAAAAACCCAAATATAATCCTTAAATTTAAAAACCCTCATTCTACCATTTTTGATATAATTTCATCATTTCATGCATCTACTTATTAACGACTGACGCCATATGACTGGACAAGACAAGGCAGAAAGACCTCTGATCGATAGCCTTTTGAGAGATTAATACATTAACACATCATTCATTATTCATCATTCTAATGTAAATTTGTACAAAATTTGTCAATAAATATATGTTACTACTGTATGTTAAGCATATTACAAGATAAACAATTCATCAAGACTAAAAACAGCATAGCCACCATTTGTATCATGGTTTGAATTACATTTATTGTAATTTGGCTTCGTAGTTTAAAATATTGTAAACAATAATATGAGCGTACAATTTTGCTAAAAAATAGTGTTTAAAATAAATATATTTTTAGCAATTTACTAGATAAACAATGTAATGATATAAACTGAAACCAGCTAAAAGTGATAAAGGTAGTATGAAACCTCATAGGATATATTTTAAGACAATAAAGAAAACATTTGTTTTCTAATAGGTCATTAAAATAACATGAAAAGCCACCGCTAAAAACGGCACAAAGCCTAAATGCAAATTGTCAAAAAAATTTACATTTTATTTTTAATATATAATAGTATTAAGAATAAAATAAATTATTCCATCTCATCAGCTTGTATCTATATCTATTAACACATACATCAAAACTGAAGAATCAAAAAATGTTAGAAATCGCAATACAGTTAATTTTCCAGAAAAATGTAGGTTTCTCAAGGCTTGATTCTAGGGCGTTAATGTTTTTAAATGTTCATTAGTGCTCTCTTAAAAGTAACTAAGAGTATTTTATTTGAGTTAGCAATGGACGATGTTAAATTAGGGAATGCTTGATTTAGAAGTTTCTAAATAAAAAAGTTGGATCTAAAAAGAATCAATAAAATGATAGGTCATATCTTTTTAGGCATTCTGAAAAATGACGTATATCTTGTCGTTTACTTGAGTTGAGTTAGCAATGGGCGATGTTAAATCACGGATTGCTTGGATTTTAAAGGTACTAAAACAAATAAAATAATAGTTAAAAGAAGGGAAATCAAATGATAAGTTATTGTTTTTGAGGATTCAAGAAGCTGAATTAAGTTAAACCTTACCAAAATTAAAGAACCTATTTTACAATAAAGCTGTACTGAAGAGATCGAAAGATCGAAACACGTGTCTGCAGATGATTATAAACTTGAATGCTAGATTATTTAATTGCTTTTGCTATTTTAATTTAATGAAATCAGTCTAAATTCAATTTTGTTAATAGCTTCTCATGTTATATTCACTTTCAAACGTCCAAAAATAAATTTTTATTTTATTCAATAGAAATAATTTCATTCAAATTAGTGTTGCTTTGATCGTTGTACTATTTGTAACACGCAAATTACTTTTGTATTATTCAATGTCTGTGGAGGTATTAGCCAGAGAAGTAGTTATTTCAACAAGTAATTTCTTTTGTAGTCTTAGTAAGACTCATTGTTGTAGATTCACGAAAAGTTTTCGTATTTTTAAATTATTAAAGAACCTTTTTATCATCTTACATCTTTTAAAACATGGGATTATTCATATTGATTCATAACTATATTGAAATTAACATTGGTTGTATTTTAATTTATTTATATTTTTTTGCTCTTGAAATGTTGTTGGTAGATAACCGGTTACTATTATTAAAATTACCTATTATAATCTAATTGAGCCGTAATTTTATACGGATGTTATAATAATCTACAACTAATAAAATGAAATAAAGAATTAATTGCTAAAAAGATGACGAGAGCAGGTACAATCTTATTACTAATATCATATTAATAATCAACAATTATTCAGGATAATGCAATAATAAATGTGATAAGACTTTAAAATGCAATGTATTAATAAATAATGAAAGGCATATACTTAAAAAAGTACGTAAAGCAAGTATCAATAAATAGAAATTACGCATTCGTTTGTATTGAAGAGAGTGGGAATATTCTTCTGTGATGAGCTGGAAATTATATTCTCTGAATCTATCTTTAATAAAATGTAAAATAAATGCCTTAAGTGTGAAATAAAGCATATAATTTTACACATATTAAGTAGTATTAAGCTTATTAAATACCACCTACATAACGGACAAAAATGTATAAACTTTAATATTCAAAACATTAGAAGTTTGTTCCTAAAGGCTCTATTTTAAGGTTAATAGCTTTTTTTATTAATTTTCCTTAACGAGACCTAAAAAGGAGCTTAGCAAATACTACATTATTTGCTATTGATTTAATTATCATAAATGATAGTGTATAGTTGCGTATATAGAAGTGGGTTAGCAATAAACGATGTTGAATCATAAGTTGAATTCATCTTAAAAGCTATCACAATTAATAAAAATGTTAAGTTTTAAAAGAAACGTAATCAAATTATAAGCCTTTGCCTTTAGGCAATTATATTGGATTGCAATAAGTCTTGCTTAGAAGAACTTAAAATATATCATTTTGAACTTAAAATTTATTTAGTTATATACACCAATAATAATATATTTTATAGATCCTAGAGTATATAAGTTGATTAGAATTGAGTGCCTTATTGGTGCTACGTTAAAAAGGCTTACACAGGTCATGAACTCTACCTGTTTACCAAAAATTATCTAAATAGGCATGTGCTTATTAGGATTTTTATATAATTTCAATTTTGCTTAAATAAATTTGAAACGTACGAATATTAAAAAAATTATTTGTTAATTAGTGCTTTATTCAACAAATTATTTTGATCTTCACTTATCTCAATCAATCAATTTATAATAAAAATTGTTTTGAATAGAATATTTATTATAAAGTAATTTATATTTACTTGAGCTTACTTGATTTGTACCAAGTACAATACATTTATATGAAAAATAATTCATTGTGCTTACATTGATATATTTTTAAATTAATGTCTATGACAACAATTAATTTAGATTTTTTTTAAACCAATTATAGATTTCTACATAGTTTGTATATACAGCGAGGATATTTATATATATTCAACATCTTTATTAACAAACAGATACATACATATATTCTACAAATATTAAATTAAACGTACAATAAGTGGAAAAGTGGTTATGTAACTGTCATTGTTAATTGGCTATCGACCAGAGGTCTTTCTGCCAAGGTTAGTCATTTATGTCGAATGTCAGTCAGTCAGTATGTAAATGGATGATATGATAGAATGAGTTCGAAAATTGTTGATGGGGGACTCTTATATTTTGGAGGAATTGTGGGGTTTCTGTGGAAACAATATAGGGATAGGATTTGTAATTAAAGGGATTTTTGGAGAATTTCTCAGCAAGAGATTGAAGACGTTCTTCTATGGGGATTATCAGGGTAGTCTCGTAAAGGAGTTGGTTTGAGGGATTGTGTAGTGGGTTTAAGGGATGTCGGAGTTTGGTAAGGGTCCCAAGGGAGGCTCGCTCGCTGACCTGGATATGGTGTAGTGTGGGATTCTGGACTGTGGAAAATAGGATGGATGCATAATCAATTAGGGGGCGACAGATCATGTTATAAATTAAAGCTGCTGTTTTAATGTTTATACCTGCCTGCTTGTAGGTTAGGTTTCTGAAAAGTTTTGCTCGGGTTGTTATTTTATTTTTAATGAGGCAAGCATGTTTCTTGAATTTAAGCTTTGTGTCGAAACTAAATCCAAGGTATTTGATGTGTGAGGAAGGATATATAGGGTTCTGTGAAATAAAAATGATATATGGGTAATTAGTGGTTTTGTGGTAGGGAATAAGGAGCTGGGATATTTATATCGAGTTGGTTTATATTGAATTATTTTGACAACAATTAATTTAGATTTTTCTTAAACCAATTATAGATTTCTACATAGTTTGTATATACAGCGAGGATATTTATATATATTCAACATCTTTATTAACAAACAGATACATACATATATTCTACAAATATTAAATTAAACGTACAATAAGTGGAAAAGTGGTTATGTAACTGTCATTGTTAATTGGCTATCGACCAGAGGTCTTTCTGCCAAGGTTAGTCATTTATGTCGAATGTCAGTCAGTCAGTATGTAAATGGATGATATGATAGAATGAGTTCGAAAATTGTTGATGGGGGACTCTTATATTTTGGAGGAATTGTGGGGTTTCTGTGGAAACAATATAGGGATAGGATTTGTAATTAAAGGGATTTTTGGAGAATTTCTCAGCAAGAGATTGAAGACGTTCTTCTATGGGGATTATCAGGGTAGTCTCGTAAAGGAGTTGGTTTGAGGGATTGTGTAGTGGGTTTAAGGGATGTCGGAGTTTGGTAAGGGTCCCAAGGGAGGCTCGCTCGCTGACCTGGATATGGTGTAGTGTGGGATTCTGGACTGTGGAAAATAGGATGGATGCATAATCAATTAGGGGGCGACAGATCATGTTATAAATTAAAGCTGCTGTTTTAATGTTTATACCTGCCTGCTTGTAGGTTAGGTTTCTGAAAAGTTTTGCTCGGGTTGTTATTTTATTTTTAATGAGGCAAGCATGTTTCTTGAATTTAAGCTTTGTGTCGAAACTAAATCCAAGGTATTTGATGTGTGAGGAAGGATATATAGGGTTCTGTGAAATAAAAATGATATATGGGTAATTAGTGGTTTTGTGGTAGGGAATAAGGAGCTGGGATATTTATATCGAGTTGGTTTATATTGAATTATTTTGACAACAATTAATTTAGATTTTTCTTAAACCAATTATAGATTTCTACATAGTTTGTATATACAGCGAGGATATTTATATATATTCAACATCTTTATTAACAAACAGATACATACATATATTCTACAAATATTAAATTAAACGTACAATAAGTGGAAAAGTGGTTATGTAACTGTCATTGTTAATTGGCTATCGACCAGAGGTCTTTCTGCCAAGGTTAGTCATTTATGTCGAATGTCAGTCAGTCAGTATGTAAATGGATATATAGAATGAGTTCGAAAATTGTTGATGGGGGACTCTTATATTTTGGAGGAATTGTGGGGTTTCTGTGGAAACAATATAGGGATAGGATTTGTAATTAAAGGGATTTTTGGAGAATTTCTCAGCAAGAGATTGAAGACGTTCTTCTATGGGGATTATCAGGGTAGTCTCGTAAAGGAGTTGGTTTGAGGGATTGTGTAGTGGGTTTAAGGGATGTCGGAGTTTGGTAAGGGTCCCAAGGGAGGCTCGCTCGCTGACCTGGATATGGTGTAGTGTGGGATTCTGGACTGTGGAAAATAGGATGGATGCATAATCAATTAGGGGGCGACAGATCATGTTATAAATTAAAGCTGCTGTTTTAATGTTTATACCTGCCTGCTTGTAGGTTAGGTTTCTGAAAAGTTTTGCTCGGGTTGTTATTTTATTTTTAATGAGGCAAGCATGTTTCTTGAATTTAAGCTTTGTGTCGAAACTAAATCCAAGGTATTTGATGTGTGAGGAAGGATATATAGGGTTCTGTGAAATAAAAATGATATATGGGTAATTAGTGGTTTTGTGGTAGGGAATAAGGAGCTGGGATATTTATATCGAGTTGGTTTATATTGAATTATTTTTCTAAATATGAAGCCTGTTCTCTCAAGATAATTTTAAATACAAAGTTCAAATTTCGGAATATAAATAAATATAATTTTCTTTGCCTCTAAACATACAAACCTTATTATTTTTTTACAAATTTTATAATCAGAGAAAATAATACTCAATTATAAATAATTCTAAACACATTTACAAATTTTAGACTAACGAAATACGAATTAAATCGAAATAATTATACAAGGTCTCCTTTTTATTTAATGAACAATTAATTAAAATTATTGAATTATCATATTTTAATAACACTGTAATGTTAAATTTAATTACGTATTGTTTAAATTTTATGATAACATTCTTTAAAAAAAAAATTGAATGATTGAAGATCCAGGCATACCATGCTTTAATTGCTAGCCACATTTTGTATGGCCTGAGGTTGTGTGGAAATTCCAGTGCCGCAATTGGTATATTCAAATTGCAAACGAAGGCTATCCGAATAATTTGTAAATTAAAAATTGACGAATCATGTAGAACCCATTTTAAATCTTTAGGGATTATGACAGTACCTGCATTATTTATATTTAGAACATGTATCTACATTCATAACAACGAGGATACATTTACAAGTGTTAATAGTACCCACTCATACCTCACCAGGCATGGTAATCAACTAATTGGTTATAGAACAAATAAAGCTTTAGTTGCGAGGTCTGTAACGTAAGTAAACCTCTATAATGCATTACCATCCAGCATCAAAACTTATAGTAAGAAAAAGTTTAAAGCTGAACTGCGAAATTTACTTATAAGTATTGAGCCATACACGACTGAATACTTAAACAAATTATTCTATGCAACTGCCTCAACAAAGATTTTAAGTTTATATTATCTCGCATTTATTTTATTTTGTAATTTATTTTAATTTGTGATTAGTTCTTTTATTGTATAACGCATGATTTTAAATTGTTTTATTTTACAAGATTTTATTATAACTAAACATGTTCCTTTTTAAAATTTGTGTCATTTACTTCTTTTGTAAATTTTTTATATTTAAATGTGTATTTATGTAAGGTATTTTTATAATTAATGATGTATATTTTATTCAAATTTGTATGTGTAATTATGAATTATTTGACTTGTGTACAGATGTATTATCTATTAACACGAATAAACTGAATTATTATTATTATTATTTTAATCCAAGTTTACAATGTTGGTATTTTATTATCATTAAAATTGAGACAATATTTTTTTAGGTATCTCAAGGATATATTCATTATTTCAGATCAAATTAACTATATCGGGACAGTTTTTATGCACAATGTATTTTTAAAAATTGTTTAAATTTATTAGAAAAATATAAATATCATCGTCATTTTAAAATGACGAAATACAAAATTAATTAATAAAGAGGATGGTTGTGACCGTTAGTACGTGGTAATACATACATTTACACTGAATTAAATTAATAAAATTATTTCAATGAAATTATTTGTGGTTAAAACATAGTGAACCAATAAATTAATATTATAATACAATTAATTTAGCATCATTGTATATTAAGAAACAGAACAGGTATGTAAAATTAATTAAGTTGTTATTCAATATACCTGTTCTATTATAATATTTTATTGATACAGAGTCTGTTATAAAAGTAATGCGCATTTTTTTTTGGAAAAACCTATTTATTGATCGTACCGGTACAAATGCCTAAAATTCTTCAAAATACTCTCCCCCAGCATTATTACATTTGCGGAAACGTATCTGCCATGCTTGGAAGGCACTCTAACATTCCTCAACTGCAATATATTGTAGGAACGTTGTAACATGTTCTTAAATGTTTTTCACGGACTTTCAATGCTTTCAGCTCTTTCAGTTCAGTTGGGGAAACAAAAACAAAAGTCGCATGAAGCTAAGTTGCAATTATAAGGGGGTTGGAGGACCTCCGGGGTGTTGATCCGCGCAAGGAAATTGGTAACGATGAAGGCCGTGTGGCTGGAGGGATGTCAACCCTCATATGCGCGACTTGGCGTTTCAATCTCTAGAGCACCTGCAGATAAAAGACTGAGTTGACAGTTTTTCCCTGTAGCACAAACTCAAAATGGAGGATTCCTCGCATGTCAAATGAGCCGTTATTGGGCGCCCAGGACGGGGTCCGTCGGCCCTCCTCGTGCCATCTCCAAGACTTTGACCTTGAAATTCAGTCATCCCTTAAGGCCTCTTAAGGAATCTGGAATATTTTGGTTGCATTCTTTCAAGCCGCACAGAAATCTTAATTTTCTATCACTGTTGCGCAGTTACAATCTTGTATAATACACTTCACGAGGAGGCATATATTTTTATTCGGAGCAAACTGGCGATCATCTGCAGTAGAAGGGCAGACCGACTCGTTTAACGCCGCTGCGATGGATAGTCGCATCACAATAAAATGATTCAGATTATTTTCATAATAGACGGTGTATATAAAATTTAACCAAGCCTTTGTTACTTTTAACATAAATTTTGAAGATAGTATAGGTGTTTAGATATATTTAAATGACGGATTACAAATTTAGTTTTGAAAATCGGTCTACACTTACTGTTTTCAAATATTTGAAAAGTGTATGGATTTTCAAAATAACATTATTGGATTCAATTCTTAAAAGAATTTAATAAAAAATTTTAAGTCCAATTACTTTTATAATATATTTTTTAGAGTGCAAAATGAGAAGTTCATTAAAATTAATATTTAAAGTAACATAATATATTATCATATTAACAAAATACCTTAATTATAAATATGTTTCCATTTTTAAACAATGGATGAGTTTATTTTTACAATATTTTCAATGACTGAATTCTGTTATTTCATTTTTACTTTCCCTATATACGAAGTATATATAGGGGAAGTATTGTGATCGTGATTTTTTTTTCGTTAAAAACTGGAACTGAAAAGCTTTTGGTAAACATTCATAAACCGGAAGTAGGTGTTTACTCGAGGCGTTTTTTGTTTTTTCCAATATTTTTTTTAATATGAAAAATATTAAAAAACTTTTCAAACAAAAGTTAAGGAGAATGAGAAACTGAACAAATTTTGTTAAAATATATTTTTTATAAAATTCTTAACTTTCGAGAAAAAAAATAAAAATTGAAATTTTTGATATTTTTTGCCAATTGCTAATAAACTATTGAAGCAACATGAAAGTTATATAACAAATAATTGTAGAGAATTCAAAATCGAATAATTTATTACGAATAACCTTTTTGCATAAACCGCATAGTTTTCGAGTAAAATATAGGGAAAGTACTTTTTGACATAATACATTTTATAGAAATGTTTTAATGCCTAAATCGGAAATTTGTTAACATCCCTTGCACTGCAGGGATGTTTTTTTATCTGTTTTGTCTTTCAGTGATTAAAAACTGCCATAAGATTAAATTAGAAAACACCAACTTTAAAGCCAGTAGTTTTTTATTGTTTTGAATTAGGATATGTGAATTTAATATTTATGTATTAACCAATAATTTAATCATTCCTTTTTTAAAATTTTCCCCTAGGTAAGTAGGTATCAATCGCCTACCCCCCTGGGGCCGGTCTAATTCATCCCCAACAAAGAAAATTGTGTGCAGACTCGCATTTTACCTGAACACCCGACAACAATAATCTCCAATAAAAAAAGAGCGTAACGCTCTTGAGGCTTATTATTGTGGAGAGGCTTTAAACACATCATTAGAAGGATTACCAATTGTCCGAAAGGTGACAATGTCATACACACATATATACACACACATACACATCCAGGAGAGCAAAAAGCCGCATTGTCCAATGGTGGTGGAAGAGGGCACAAAGCGTGCAGATAGAAGTGTAAACAAAGCAATAGAGGCGCCGATTAGCGTTTGGAGGGAGGGGTGCGCACCCCTTATAAACTAGTTATGCCCTTACGTCGTTATCCACCCCGCAAAACGTACTGATTTTCCCAAGTTCAGGAAGTGCACAGACAATGCCAGGATAAACACGTCTTGATTACTGCTTGTGTGTTTGTCTGCGTGAGCTTTAGAGTTTGTTACAGTAATTAATTCTTCCCTTACAATAAATAATAAAACATTAATAAATAGAGTTTTTTTACTGTGTAATTTACAGAACACATCGTTTATGAAACAATATTTTTGGTAGAGTAATTAACTTATTAATAGGTGCTAAAATCGATCCTCATGGAACACCATTCATTACAGTTTCCATCAAGGCAATATTTAATAAAACTTAAAACTAAAATTAAGTAGTTGTGAGTCCTTTTTATCAAGCTGTATATAATAAGGTAATATAAAGTACTTGATTTAATTTAAATAAAATAAAAGAATATCAAAAAGTACTTTATATTACTTTATTAAAACTAAAAGTTATGAAATATTGAAACGTGTGAAAATGTTTATTTTTCTTTTATGATATGTATTAAAGATATATTTGTATAATGGTTCAAAAAAATGTAATTGCACATTTTTTAATCATTTAACAATTCCAATTCAATGTTAGTCACGTTTAATAACAAGTCTATTAAATTCACCCCCTGAAACACCATTCTAAGTCTATCAAATACGGATAGTTGTGTTTCATCTCGTCGGGCGTCCCTCCGATGGTTCTCGTATGGGGTTTTCATTATCAAACCACCTCGAGGCGGACACGGCGGGGGCGCGTAATGATTTTTTGAATGCAATTAGGTTTGTTGGGCCTCACACTAACACACACACGTACATAACCGCCACCCGGCGACATTTGGTGTAGGCGGAGGGCACTCTTTTAGTCGCTCTTTAGGCGCCCCATTGTAGCCGACAATACTTGCATATAATATAATTTAATCACGGCAAACCCCATTATCGTTACGTCCCTTAAATAAATTGGACGAGCTGAAAGAATAATTCGATTACGCGTACAGTGTCGGATAATGATGTAATATTCCATAACGTAATATTTTTCTACTCGAATTATAGCTATAGAATTCGTCGGAATGAGATTACAAATCTTTAAAAGCTTGTTTAGAAAAAAAACAAAGAAATGTCATTAATGTTAAGGAAAATATTTATTTGATTTTATTTGAATTTTTATGAACATCTGCGTCTACATAAATGTGGTACTAGCAGGCGTTCATTTCACCGTCCGACTGATATAAAACTGGTACAGTGTGTAAGGTGTCGAAAAATAACACATGTGTTCAACTAAAATCCGTTTAATTTGTTCATAATCTGAATTATAAAAGTGCAATAAAAAACATTGTTCTGTTTTCTTTATTACTATCAATTTGAGTTGTTAAATATACTAGAGATTATAAAACTAGAAATATGATGAAATCACGAAACAGTAACATTGCTATGAACGTAGAGGTAACACACAATGCAAGTTTCAAGTTATAGAACAGAAATGATAGAATAGATCAGTCAATTTTTATAGACTAAAGTTATGTCGTTGCTCGTAACATGTGACAGTGTAAGAGACGTGGATCTATAGGATCCATTCTGATTTTTAACTTTGGTATTGATCTTGTAGATGACCTTGTTTTACACTTCACAAAATTTATAGGACTTACGTTGACAGCTGTTAGGTACGCTACCAGTGAACTACAAACTTTTGCAACAGTTCTGATCTGACAGTCAAAAAATTCTAGACAATTTGGAGAGTATTTTAACGTCGGACAATAAATAACATCACCTATAAAACTAGTTGTAAAAGAAATGGAAAAGAAAGCGTAATGCTGAAACTTCCATTTCGGGATCATTATTAGCCGTAAGCTAAGAGAGCACAAGGAATCGAGTAGTTCAAAAATGGCCAAAAACATACTATCATTAGTGAAGTCCTGAATGTGGAACTTGATAGCCGCATGAATGGAGCTCTAAATCATCTGCTATTTCTTTAATATTAGTTTTCGTATAAGTAGTACACGAAGCCAATAAAAATCTACACACTTCATAAATTATGAATGATGCATTATGCTACACTTTGAAGCACAAGTTGATCACAAGTGGTAACTATCTTACATAGAAAATGTTATATTCTCTCTCGCTGGTGCTCACGGAAATATATTTCCAGTCTTATCCATCGTAGAAAAAGGATTATCATTTAACTAAGCAAAATCCTAGTTTGTCTTTGTGAAGGATGAAGTGGTCAAAGGCATCAGATACAAATATATCTATATGTAAGAAAGTTATGTTTATCCCCATAAGTTATGTTTACCCCCGTACTCTAAGGATATCAATGGGTTCCGAGTTTGTAAGTAATCAGAGAATTATATCGTTCGGACCAAAAATGTCTTAAAAAAATTTGAGCACTATTTTTTGAGAGTTTTATTAAAACAGAGTTAAACTGAAGGAAAATAATTTGGATGAATTTTACCAGACTGTTTGTTCAGATGAAGATGAAGGCTCGCCAACCAATCGGAAAAGTTCATAACGTATCATCAGGGAGTTAATTTAGGAGCTAACCTTTACTCCAAAGATATTCACTATAATATCAAAGACATAAGCGGAACAACAACAATAGAAGATTGATATGAAAATGGAAATGCAGTTGTAGGAGAAGATCTAGACACAGTCTCTTACTGAGACTGGTAGATCTAGTGAATTAAAAGATAGGATTTAATAGATGGTTGTATTGCAATAAATAAAGAAAAAAAAATATACGTTAAAAAAACTTGCTTATTTGTTCGCGGCTACAATCAATATGAGGCTACGTTATAACCTCCACTGGTGGATACTGATACAATTTAAGAAATTTGGCTTAAATTTTAAGAATTTTTCATAATTTAACATTTCTTTTATAAAAAAATTTCTAAACCTCATTCATCTATTTTCTTGGAATATCTAGATTTTTTAAAATAGGTATTCTCAAATTATATTTCGTCGTAGATTTAAAGAAAGCTTTCTTCTCGATTGTTTATCTCTACAATTTATATTTGTTTACAAACAATTTTCTTTATTAGGTTAGAGTTTATTTTAAATCTTGGGATAATTCTTGTTTTTTAATTAATTTTTCTTCATTTTTTCCATAATCAAAATTTACTAGAATCTGTAATTTATTGATATCCAATATCTGATTCTAGTAAATTTTGATTCTCGAAAAAATGAAGAAAAATTAATTAATAAACAAGAATTATCCCAAGATTTAAAATAAATATGTAATTTCTAGAAACTTTTGTTTAGAATTTTACAGCATTTTTTTAAAATTTTGTTATTAATAATTGCTATAAAACCAGGAAAGAATTAATGATAATAAAAATATTTTCTACGATAAGTTTCTTCAAAACTTGAGATAAATTAGTTTTTAAAAAACTTATATTAGAAAACATTTTTATTGTCATTAATTATTTCTTGGCTTTATAGAAATTATATGCGTCAAAATAAAAGAGAAGATTTGATGTAAAATTATAATTTCTCTTTAAATTTTTGAAGTTTTTCTAGCATTTTACATTTTATGTTTTACACTTTCCTACTGTTTATATTTGATTTTATTAATTTTTATTTGGTTTTATAGAAATTATCTAAAATTTTTAGAACTTAAAACCTAAAAAATTTTGATTCAATTTCTATTCTTCCTAAAACACTCTAAAAACATTTTATAATTTTTTAAATTATAAAATTTGTTATAATTTTTTAAATTATATAATTCTGTTGGACTTTCCTAAAAACTTATTTTCAATTAATTACGAATTATGTAGAAATTTTCTTAGAATTAACAGAAAATCTTAATTTAATTTCGTTGAAATTTTTGGAAACCTGTCTTTAAAAATTATTACATATTAGAGCTATTTCTCTTCTATTTCTTTAAAATTTGTTAACACTAATTTTATTACAGGTATGTTAGAATTTTCCTAAGCTATAATTCAATTAATCCATTCTCTCAATTTTTTTTGGAAATTATTCTATAATTTTGAAATTCTTTGTTGGATTTATAAGATCTTCTCTTCAAAAAACTAGCATTCATTTCTCATACTTTTCACGAGAGTTGATCACCATATATTTATTTTCTGTTTTGTTCAAATTTTCTAGAAACATTTCTAGAAGGATAGCTTTGGAAATTTTAGACATTTTCACAAAATTCTCTTTTATTTTCCAAGAATTATGTAGCCTTATTTTTTCTTCTATAATTTTACGTGCTTAGAATTTTTAAAAAAAACTTCTTTTCGACATTTTTCTGAATTTTGTATATCTACAATTTTCATTTTTTTTACTTTAATTTAATTTTACAGTAATACAGTATATTCTTTTTTTAAATTTGGGATATACAGTTTCTACAAAACCAGGAAAGAATTAATAAAGTAAGTATTTCAAAAAATATAAATATAAAATATATATTTCTTGAAAACTAAATTATCTTAGAGAATCCTAATTTCCCTTTAATTTTTTGAGATTTTTCTAGCATTTCATATTTTGCTTTTTACATTTCCTTTAAAATTTAATACTCGGTTCAGTCAGACGGAGTTTCCTAAAAACTTCTTTTCAAAATCTCTGCAAAGAATTGCTACTCATTTACATTTAATTACGAATTTTCTGAAAAATGTTTAGAATTTTACAGAAAGCCTTTTTAAATTTTTCTAGATTTTTTAGCATTTCATATTTTGCTTTCTACATTTCCTTATAGTTGGTATTTACTTTTATTAATTTTTTCCTGGTTTTATAGAAATTATTCTAAAATTTTTAGAAAATAAATTTCTAGTCTTCCTAAAATTTTCTAAAAACTTTTTATAATATTCAAAATGGTAAAGTTTGGTTCAAACAGTCGGAGTTTCCTAAAACCTTCTTTTCAAAATCTATGCAAAAAATCTAATTCTTTTCTATTTAATTACGAATTTTCTAGATATTTTCCTAGAATTAATAGAAATTTTTAGAAACCTTTCTTAAAAAATTGTAGCATTTTAAAGCTATTTCTCTTCTATTTCTATAAAATTTGCTAACACTTCTTATTTTATTACGTTAGAATTTTCCTAAGCTATAATTCAATTTATCCATTCAATATTTTTTTTTAAATTATTCTATAATTTTGAAATTTTTATTGGATTTATAAAATCTTCTCTTGCATTCATTTCACATACTATTGACGAAAGTTCATTACAATATATTCTATTATTTTCTGTTTTGTTTAAATTTTCTAGAAACATTTCCAGAAGGATACCTTTGGAAATTTTGGACATTTTCACAAAATTCTCTTTTATTTTTCAAGAATTATCGGGCATTATTTTTTTCTTCTATAATTTTTTGTGCTTAAAACTAAAAAAAATTCTTTTCGACATTCGAATTTTCCTGAATTTTGTATATCTACAATTTTCAATTTTTTATTTTGGAGTTTTTAAAGCTTGCATAAGTCTAATATTTTTATTTAATTTCTCTTTATTATTTCAAGAATCAGAAATTATCGAAATCAGCTATTTATTGATATCCACTCTTTGAAATTTCTAGAAATTTATATTTAGAATTTTACATTAATACAGTAAATCTTTTTTTATTTTGGGATATATAGTTTCTACGAAACAAGGAAATAATTAATAATAATAAACTAAATTATCTTAGAAAATCTTAATTTCTCTTTAATTTTTGAGGTTTTCCTAGCATATTTTACTTTTTACACTTTCCTACAGTTTATATTTGATTTTACTAATTTTTACTTGGTCTTATAAAAATTATCTACAATTTATTATTTATTTTTCTTAGGCTCCTTTCATAAAAAGTAAGAAAAATAAAACTTAAAATTTTGAGCGGAAGAAGCACATGCGGAGTTCACAGTAAAGTGTTCTTTCACCATGGAAAAGGATGGAGAAACTTTTTAGCTGTTAATGTCAGCATGACAGGAAAAAAAAATAACTTCCTAAAATATCTCCCTTCAAATTCTATTCTCCCTAAAACGTTCTAAAGGCTTTTTTATAATTTTTTAAATTATAATATTCGGTTGGACTTTCCTTAAAACTTATATTGAAGGCCTCAGCAAAAATTGCGATTTTTTTAATAAATTTTCCTAGAATTAAAAGTAAATCTTCATTTAATTTTATTGTAATTTTTAGAAACCTCTCTTTAAAAATTGTACCATTTTAGAGCTTTTTTTTCTACTTTTTTAAAATTTGTTAAAACTACTTGTTTTGTTATATTAGGAGCTATAATTCAATTTTTCCATTCTCTCAAATTGTTTTGGAAATTATTCTATACTCTTGAAATTTTTTGTTGGATTTACAAGATGTACTGCTTAAAAAACTTGCATTCATTTCTAGCATTATTTTTTAGTATAACTTTCTGTGTTTAGAAGTTTTAAAAACTTCTCTTTAACAATTTTTTGAATTTTGTAGTAATTTCTTTTCAGCTTATAGAATTTTTTTTACCACTTTTTGTTTTATTATATTTTTAATATTCATTTAATATTAATATTATTTAATTGATATTAATTAATTTTTTTATGTTTGTATTTTGTGTTATTCGTTCTCTTCGTTTCTTCTATACAATAATTTTCTTTAGACATTTCAAGAAAATTAAAAGAGCTATTTTTTAAGACTTTCTATTAGTTGAACCGAAGGAAAATAATTTGAATAAATTTTACCAGACTGTTTGTCAAATGAAGATGAAGGCATCAACTAATAAGAAAAGTTTAGAACGTGTTATCAGGGAAATAAATTCGGAGCCGAAATTTAAGAATCAAAAATTACCCGAATCAGGTATTTCTTGATATCCACTCTTGAAATTTCTAGAAATTTTTGTTTAGAATTTTACTTTTTTATTTTGGGATATACAGGGTGAGTTTTTTACGATGTTCTTTATGGGGATCTCGGAAACTATAAGAGATAGAGAAACGGTTAAATGGGGAAAGAAGTGTAGATTTACGAGACGAATAAAATTCCACTTTCAAAGTTTTTAAAAAAGTCAAGGGTAACTAGATATTTTGAAAAAGTGTCAATTTTTTCAAATCAATATATCTCGGTTATTATAACAGATAGAAAAAAACTGTGAAGTACAAAGTTTTAGATAATTATATGCAGATTAATAAAAAATAATCAGAAATTTTTTATCGCAATTATTTTCCGAGATTTGACGCAAACTTACATTTACCAAAAATATAAATTTCTTGAAAACTCAATTATCTTAGAAAATTCTACTTTTCCTTTAATTTATTGCAATTTTCTAGCATTTCGTATTTTGCTTTTTACATTACTTTATAGTTGGTATTTATTTTTATTTATTTATCCTGGTTTTCTAGAAATTATTCTAAAATATCTAGAACTTAAATTTCTAGTCTTCTTAAAACTTCCTAAAAACTCTTTTATAATGTTTAAAATTGTAAAACTTAGTTTAGTCTGTCGGAGATTCATAAAAACTTTATACAGCATACAATTGAAAACTAAATTGTCTTAGGTAATCCTAATTTCCCTTTAATTTTTCTTGGATTTTTTAGCATTTCATATTTTGCTTTTTACATTTCCTTACAGTTGGTATTTAAATTTATTAATTTTTACCTGGTTTTATAGAAATTATTCTAAAATATTTAGAATTTCAATTTCCAGTCTTTTTTTATCATAATTAAAATTGTAAAACTCTTTTCGGTCTGTTGGAGTTTCCTAAAAACTTCTTTCTAAAATCTCTGCAAAAAATTGCTACTGATTTTCATTTAATTGCGAATTTTCTTAGAATTAACAGAAATTATTGTAATTTTTCTCTATAAAATTTGTAGCATTTTGGAGCTATTTCTCTTCTATTTCTTTAGAATTTGTTAGCAGTTCTTGTTCTATTATATAAGAATTTTTCTGAAGCTATAATTCATTTTTTTCCATTCTCTTTATTTTTTTGAAATTAGTTTATAATTTTGAAAGAAATTTTTTGTTGGATTTATAAGATCTTCTCTTTAAAAATCTTAAAAACCAATCTTTTATATTCCGTTCTGTTTAAATTTTCTAGAAACATTTCTAGAAGCATACCTTTAGAAATTTTAGAAATTGTCAGCAAATTCTCTTTTATTTTTCGAGAATTCTCCAGCATTATTTTTCTTGTATAATTTCTGTGTTTAAATTTTTTTTTTAACATTTTTACAATTTCTCGTCAGCTTTTTGAATTTTTTTACCACTTTTTGTTTTATTATAGTTTTAATTATTTAATATTTAATAATTGATATTAATTAATTTTTCTAATTATAATGTTATCAATTCTTCTCATTTCTTCTATCCTATAATTTTCTTTAAAAACTTTAACAAAATCTTGCTTTTTGTCAGATTTATTAGCAATCTCTCATCAATTTTCGAGAATTTTACACCTTTTCTTTGTTTTATTTTATTAGAATTTTTCAACAGTTATTATCTTTTCTTTTCGTATTTTCTTGAAATTTAGTTTTATAGTTTTATATTTTAGAAATTTTTTAGGAACGCCGTTTTCTCTTCAAATTCAAATTACTTTTTTATGAATTTTGTACCATTTTTTATTTAGTAGAATTTTTCTAAAACAGCGATTGAATGTTATTTATTCTCTGTAATATTTCTAGAAACTTAAATTTATTTTACAATCTTAATTTTATTGGAGTTTTACAGAAATGTCTCTCTCTCTCTCTCTCTCTCTCTCTCAGAAATTTCCTTTTAATTTCTCGATAATTTTCTCCCATTATTTTATCAGATTTCTCTTGTAGTTAATATTTTGTTTTATCGAATCTTTGAGTATATTAAAGACCGTTTTCTTATTTTTAGAATTTTCCAGAATATCCTGCTTCACCTTGTTGGAGTTTCTACAAACTCAGCTTCGAAAACTTTGGTACTTTTAGCCATTGCTATTAAAATTTTAAAGAATATTTTACAATTTTTGTTAACTTTTGTTAGAATTTTTCTTAAGTTGCTATTCTGTACTATCGATTGTTTTGCAATCTTCTCTATAGTTTCTAGATTTTTTTTAGAATTTTTGAGAATCTATACGCAGAAAGACCGCGAAACGATGGAAAAATAATGATAATTAGTAAATAGTTATTTTTCGACTGGTCAAGAATAGAAACATACATAAAACAAAAGTTTATTTGTACAGGGTGATTCATTAAGGGTGGCCACCGGCCTTATCTCGGAAACCGTAGATCCTAGAATTTGAGGGAAAAAATTCTTATCACGTAATCGGCCAAAAGAAAATGCGCAAAAACATTTTTAAATGCTTAGCTTTCCGTTAGGTGGCGCATTTTATCATTTACATAATTAATTTGCGCTTTCGAAAATTATCAAAATTAGAAACTACTGTACTTGGTTTACAATTTTTGCTGTCATTTTTGTTCTATCACATACAGTTAAGTGGTGGGGGAAGTATACTTTTGTTTACAGAAAATGGTCTGTAACTTCCGTATACCTTAACCGATTTTCACAAGCTTAGGCTCAATGGAAAGAGTATTAGAAGTTGATTACAAAATAAATAACATTAACACATTTAATCTATGCGCTGGCAACTTGAGGGCGTTATGTAACACAACCCTATTTATGTATTTTTCTCAGAAATATCAAATGGAATGATATAACTCGAAGCAGCTTACAAATAAGAAAATGAAATTACATATTGTTTCGTCAAAACCGCAAACTGATATCACTTGTCATTCTAAGGATATTTAGATTTTTTAAATTTTCGTTGTTGTTTTTCGTTGTTTTCGAAGTGTTGGTCCACCCTGTAAGGTGTAAATGAAAATACATGGCTAAAGTTACTTTTAGAAAAAATGTCATGTAAAAACAAATGACAACAATATTTATTAGCAAATTAATGAAAAATAATAAAACCTATTACCCATAACAGAAATTTACAATACGCTGAAATTTCTAAAAGCACCCATTATCTAGTTATTTTAGAAACTCAAAATGTTTCCCCTTATTTGCTGTACCTACACAAATTCAGTCCTTCTAGAGAGAAATTTTATCCTAGATTCCTTAAAATTTCTTCAATTGTTTTATATAATTAAGCTGTAACATTACGAGTATGTCAAACTATTTTCCCGGGCGATGTTGTAAAAGTAATCAAGTTACCTTTGGAAATGACATTTCTGTTTTGTGATTGTTTATTTATAATTTGTTGTTGCTGTGAAAGTTAATTTGAACGTTTGAAAAATCACTTTATTATAATGCTTTATTTTTCAAATGAAGAAGCAGTCATTGCTGAAAGAGAATATGGGTTACGATTTCCTGAAAGACGGCGTCATTCAAGAAAAGTTTTTAAAAGACTGACAGAACGATTACGAAAAACTGACAATGTTCAACCTGTTTCGGTAAGAAATAGGGTACGTAGAAGACAAAATGAAGAAAAAGTAGTTATTAACGTCTTGTCTTTTATAATGTTTAACGTGCAAGTATTAGGAAAATTGCAAGAGATCTAGAATTAAATTATTCTTTGGTGAATAGAATACTAAAAGAACATAAAATGCATCCTTACCATGTTGTTTTACATCAAGGGTTAAAAGACATAGATTTTGATCGACGACTAGATTATTGCAACTGGTTAAAAGGAATGTTAAATGATAATCAACAATTTCTATCTGCCATATTATGAACGGATGAGGCTACATTTTCAAGCTCTGGTAAAATTAACTTGCACAACAGTCACTACGGGTCAGAAACAAATCCACACTGGCAGAGGTAAGTCAATTACCAAAATCGCTGGAGCATATATGTGTGGTGTGGTATTTTAAATAACGATTTGCCCATCCTCCTAGAAGACGTTCCAATTCGTAACAGATTAGACATGTGGTATCAACAAGATGGTTGCCCAGCACATTTTGCCGCAGGTGTCCGAAATTATTTAATTATTGTATTTTCAAATAAATGGATTGGAAGGGGAAGTATTTTTCCATGGCCAGCAAGGTCACCAGATCTTACGGTTTTAGATTTCTTTTTATGGGGTAGAATTAAAGATTTGGTTTTTAAAACACGTCCAACTACACGTGTGGATATGAAAGAAAGGATTCGGCAAGCAGTAAGAGGTATTTCTGGTGCTAAAATTGAGGTTAGTGTCAATTCCACTATAGAAAGACTGAATTTGTGCATAGCAAATGATGGGAAACATTTTGAGTACCTAAAATAACTAAGTAATAGGTGCAGTTATCAATTTTAGTTTTTTGTATTTTTTTTATTATGTTAATAAATATTTTGCCATTCGATTTAACTTGATATTTTTTTGAAATGTAACTGTAGCAGTATGTTTTCACTTACAACTTACAGGGTGAACCAACACTTCGAAAACAACGAAAAACAACAACGAAAATTTAAAAAATCTAAATATCTTTGGAATGACAAGAGATATCAGTTTGCGGTTTTGATGAAACAATATGTAATTTCATTTTCTTTTTTGTAAGCTGCTTCGAGTTATATCATTCCATTTGATATTTCTGAGAAAAATACATAAATAAGGTTAAGTGTTACATAACGCCCTCTAGTTGGCAGCGCATAGATTAAATGTGTTAATGTTATTTATTTTTGTAATCAACTTCTAATACTCTTTCCATTGAGCCTAAGCTTGCGAAAATCGGTTAAGGTATACGGAAGTTACAGACCATTTTCTGTAAACAAAAGTATACTTCCCCCACCACTTAACTGTAGGTGATTGAAAAAAATGACTTAAGCAAAAATTGTAAACCAAGTACAGTAGTTTCTAATTTTGATAATTTTCAATAGCTTTAATGCGGTAATATTTTGTAAAAAACGCAAATTAATTATGCAAATGATAAAATGCGCCACCTAGCGGAAAGCTACGCATTTAAAAATATTTTAACGCATCTTCTTTTGGCTGATTATGTCATTAAATTTTTTTTCCTCAAATTCTAGGATATACGGTTTCCGAGATACGGCCAGTGGCCACCCTTAATGAATCACCCTGTATAAACAAAGACATTAATAAATTGATGCAAAGATACAAACAGGACCACTGGATTATGATTTGTCAGGAAATTAATAAACAACAAGGAAAACAATACTGGAATAAATTTATAAAATCTTCCAAATACAAAAAACTAACTATATTCAAGCCCACTTATGAAAGAAACAGTTAACGAAGTTAGTGAAATAGCCAATTTATTCACAGATTATTTTGATGATAATTACACGACAAAAACAAAGAATACGTACGGTAACACCTTTCTTACTCACGTCAATTCCTGGTATTCCTCATTAAATACCTCTCACTTCATCTCTATCCCAAACGGCGATGTACAAGAGGTCAGTATTATAACGTTCTACATAATCGTGAAAACACGGTTCATGTTCATAATAACATTCTCTGATCCATATTAAAAACTTTACCCTATCTTATCCACAAGTATATAACCGGAATCTTAAATTTACTTTATAACAATAAAAAAAAGGCATTCGATTAAGTAAAGCACAGGTGTTTGCCTTTTAAATGTAACTCCTTATTTATTTCACTAGATCTCCTTCTCATAATTGATATTTTTTTCTTTTTTAATAATAGATCTCTCAATGTCAAAATAACTAATTCCCTCTTCCGTACTTTCTTACCACAGCAAGGTATCCCACAATGGTCTACTCTATCTCTACTCCTTTATAACATGATCTTCCAAGAAATATATAATTTGAACCCCATATATTTTAATCTCACCGCGTATTGTTTACTATTTGCTTTATAGCATATGGTAAGATACTTCTAAAATCGCTTACCATACTGGAAAGGCTGATCAAAACGCTCCAATTCTGGTTTGCCAAATGCAGGAGATCAATTCATTCCAAAAGTCCTTTCTTTTCATCCCCTTTCATCGTGCATACACATTTCAATTTGGCATTACTATACATAACAAACGTATCACAGCATCCACAATGATTAAGCATCTTGGAATTCTTTTGATCATAAACTTTAAGCTAAAAATTAAAAACAGAGCTAGATGCTCAAAATACAAACAACAAGGTATATCAAAAATACAGCAGTAACAATTTATAGAATACATCGACCTCGGATGAACTGCAATGATTTCCCTAAACCTTCGTCCGCTCCTTCTAAGAAACTTACAGGTGAGTCAATGATTAGCCTTTCGCATTCTAGCCAAATAATCCCTTACAAAACGCCTCCTCTAATACTTTACTATATAACCCAAGTAATCTTAATTGAAGAACGCTTAGTATACGTTGTTACAAAATTTTCCACAAATCCTGATATCCAAGACATCCTGAAACACCTATGTTTACCACTTAATCCTTCACAAATTACTAGACATAAACATCGCTCCTCTCCTACAATCTTCCAATTCATATGATCTTTTTATGATTTACCTTCATCTTCACAAACACAACATAACGGAAAACTAACCATCTAATTAATAAAGTCAGGCATATAGATAGCCGGTCGATGGCCGAAAAAACTTAAAAAAAAACTGTGCTATGTATTATAAAGCTCATGGTAAATTATGAATAAATAAACTGTATTCTCTCTTTCAGTAAATAGTAAAAATTACGGTTATTTTAAATTTTATTGATTTATAACTAATTGAGAAATATAAAACAATTGTTAAGTTTATACGAGTATATAGATCTCTTCAAAGACATTTATTTTATTTAGTAAAACTAAATATGCGTAAAAAGACAATAAAAGTAGTGTAAATCGATTTTCGGTTTGTATTTATTAAACACAATAGATTTTCGTTTACAAAACGCAAAAATGCAAAAGTGTGAAGACAATTTGACGCGCCGACGCCTCTCCAAGTGCCACGTGAAACGAACCAATGGCAATATTGAAAGGCCGACAATGGCCTCCGTGCTTTATTTGCATCATCGTGCATTATCATATTAGGGAGCTTAAAGCGCATCGGATGAGGCGCGCTTTTTGGACGAACTATAGGTAAATGGGTCGCCGAATCCGATTTTCTGGATCGGGGAACACGTATGCCGTCCCTCTGTGAGGATTATGAGTGGACCGTAAACGGATCCTCTTGTTTTCTCAGGTTATTCTTTTTTTCCGTGTTTTGGGTACTCAGACACAGGTATACAACTTACTTCAATGCACGCACCACTGGACTCGATTAGTTCCTATTGAAATTTGATCGATTACACGTTTAAAAATAAGAAGAGGAAATGAATGTAATGAAACAAACTAACAACGTATAATTACCCTGAAAAAAAAATCACGATTGTTAACTAGGAGGGGGTGATAACATCTCAGAATAAAATTAGAGCTGGTAATAACAGGGCCGGCAGATTCGACCGGGAATTGAATGTAGTTAACAAACGTAGATAAAGAAATGTTAGTATGTGTGCAGGGAGGGGAACATTGCAAAAACGTATATAAGCGACAAAAGGCAAATCCGAAAGTACGGTTATCGAATTATGGTCATGACAATGATTGGTCCAAAACCGCACCCCAAACGTCCAATACATCAAACAAAAATAATCATCAACACACATACATACCCACCAACACACGCGGGCTACATGCCCAGCATAAAAAGCAATTAATTTTTGTTTGTGTTGCATGTAAATGGACGTTATTGATTTACGCGATAAAATATTAAATGCTTTTTAATAACATTTTTAATATGCGGAATTTAATTTCATAATCCCGTTATAAAATAGTTCCACTAATTATATTTCCATTTTGCGCTGAGCGTTTGTCCGCGCGCGAGGATCAAAATGAAAAACCCGATAATTATCCTCTGGATGGATGGATAAATTGAAAATAAAAATCACGCGTGATTTTTTTTGCGTTCATTATTGGAAATGCACACATGTAAAGGGAACAAATTATAAAATATCGAATAATGATTTCACTCACAATTTATATAAAAGCTCAGCTATTCGAGAAATAAATGTTCGGGTTTCAGAATGTGTTATAAACGGCCTTGGATGATTTGGTTTTGATAAACACGAATATAAAAATATAATGATTCAGGGTCGCTTTTTAATAGGATATTTTAATAACAAAGGGAGGTAGATGTCTAAACTGTTCAATACATAGATATTTTGATTTTGGTTAAAACTATTTAGCATAGAATGTAATGAAGGCTAATTTAACACTTGGTTTTGTTTCACTATTTTTTTATTTCTCCGAGTGAAACAAAACCAAGTGTTTAATTAACGTTCTAATTAACATAAAAAAATTTCAATATGGGTTAAGTAAGAATTTAATTCATCGTATAGAATGTAAGGAATAAATTTTACAACAGGTTTAAGTAAACATATAAAATATATAAAAAGTTGAGACAAAATTACTTATTATTAATCGCACTAAATAAATATTTAAACTATGATTATTATTATTATTATTATTATTTATTTCATAGACAAAGACATCAACTTAACAATCAAAGATCTTAATTTTTAATTATTACTGTAGTGATTCATCATGAATATATTATAACACATGTTTTATAGCTTATTAGCAATTTCGTTAGTATTAATGATCGTATTCGCAAAGAAAATAAATGACAGAAGATTAATAAAAAAAGGAAGTTAGAAGGTAAACTATAAACTATATAAGTTGATAAATGTTGAATATCAGTTAAAACATAAAACAATAACAAATAACAAATAACAAATGACAATTGACAAATAACAAATGACAAATGACAAATGACAATTTTAAAAGAATTATCTCTAGCCTTTAGAAATTATACTTTAAATGGCATTCTACTCTCTGGGGTAACATTTGTTAAAGGTCTTTGAGTTTTAATTTTCAAACAACTGTAGTTTCTCCACCATAAAATCTTAAAATCAACACCCAAAAAAATAAGGAAAGAGATGAGATATAAGATATCAAATCAGAGATTCAATAAAATTTATTTGTACTGAAAAAAACATGTCTTATCCATTATCTATAACCTATAATCCGTTAATTAAATATCAAAAATATAAGAGATAAAAGTTTGAAAGAAAACATTTGATAAGCACTAATATTTGATGATACATAAAATATGGGAAATAAGAAAATAGAAGAGAATAGAAGAGCAACTTGAAGAAAGGAAGGTAAGAGATCTTCTGTTTTTATATCCTCAATCTTATACAATAAAAAACAAAACATTTAACCTTTAGAATGGAATGATCTCATAGAAGAGCGTAGTGATTTATTTTTTGTTAGTATACATTTAATAATCAATCACATTAAAATGTGTCATTTGTTGATTTCTGTGATTTTATTTACCTTTGTCCCTTTTATTTTTTATTAACATATTCAAAAGAAAATTCCATTAGAAATAATCTAGAAGCGTTTTGGTGTAACGTATTTTTTATCACGTTTATAACTGCAGTCCCTCAACAACTGTGGAACGATTATCTGCATTTATCAAGGATAGCATCGGCATAAATCACTTCACCTGTACCCAACTTACTTCAAACTCGATGTATTGTTCGTTTAAAGTCGGCATCGTTGAATCGGACTCAAATAAATTTTTGCATGCTGATTCATGGCCTCAAAGTGTCACCATCCGCCATTTTATAAACCGTAAACGCAAACACAAAAGTATTCGTAAAGCTGTTAATTTAAATAATAATGATCATAATAATATTGCAACACCAAATAATTTTTTAGACCAGAATCAAGTAACTCCAACAGTTCATCTAGTTCCCCTAAACCAAGCCACAGTACGGATCTAAGGATATTTTATCAGAACGTCCGTGGGCTCCGCACTAAACTTTCCACTGTAATTGAATCAGTTTCTTTATTCAAATATGAAATCATAGTTCTGACTGAGACTTGGTTAAGTGAGGACATTTTTGATGCGGAACTTGGATTCCTCAATTATAACATTTATCGGTGCGATCGAAATCTGTTGTGTTCCGGAAAAAAACGTGGTGGAGGTGTACTTATAGCAGTCGCTCGCCACTTGAAATCGCATTTACTTAACGGTAAATCGGATCACTATGAAGAACTTTTTGTGTCCGTTTGTTCTGACAAACAAATGTTTCTTCTTGGTGGTGTTTATATTCCTCCTAATTCTCAACTGTCAACATATCAACAACACTGTTCATCTATTGAGAACCTTGTTGATGTACTGCCGGATCATAAAGTGTGTGTTTTGGGTGATTTCAATCTCCCTAATATAAATTGGTTAGTAGGCGAGTATGGTGTATATACCGATTCTACCAACACTTCCGCGATTTCAATTTCTGATATTTACGGTTTCATTAATTCCTTTCAAGTGAACAATATTACTAACGCAAATTCCGTTCTACTTGATCTCATATTTTTACAGACTGCATTTATGAGTGATTTTTCTGTATCTTTAGCTCCAAATTGTCTTGTTCCATGTGACGTTCATCATCCTGCGTTAGAAGTGTTATTAAATTTATTACCCAATACGAAGGAATCTGTTTGGGACTCCAACCTGAGATTTCAATTTCATAAGTCTGATTTTTCTAATTTAAACAATATATTTCTTAATATAAATTGGGATAATATATTTAAAAATATAAATGTAAATGATCAGGTCCATGTTTTTTACAATATTGTTTATGACGCGATCAACAAATTCGTTCCAGTCGTTGAAACTAAAGGCACCCCGAGCTATCGTTTTCCAAAGTGGTATAGCAAGGAACTAAAAAATATGATATTTTTAAAGAAAACCTTGCATGCAAAATTTAAAACATCAAATTTACAATCGGACTACGAGAGTTTTCAAAAAGCTCGAACTGATTGTAAAATATTAACGAGGTCATGCCATGAAAAATACTTACAGTCTCTTGAACAAGCTATTTCTAATGACTCCAGCGCATTCTGGAAACACGTCAAGTCAAAACGTATATCTCATGAAATTCCAAATTCTTTTGTAGACAACGGTAAAATTATTAATAGCGGCAATGAAATCGTTGACTTGTTTGCATCTCATTTTGGCTCAGTGTATAAATGTTCTAACAACTTAACAAAATTTGAGGATAGTTACTCTCACTTGAACTTACATTCTGTGGCCGATATCAGCATAACCTCGGTTTTAGATGAACTTAAAAAACTAAAACCGTCAAATTCAATGGGACCCGATGGTATACCCGCATTATTCATTAATAAATGTTCCTTCTCTTTATGTCGTCCTCTTTGGATTATTTTTAATAATTCTTTAAAATGTGGTGAGTTTCCATCTTTCTGGAAGGATGCTTTTATTACACCAGTACACAAGACTGGTGCTAAAAATCTTGTTTTAAATTATAGACCAATTTCTATCTTATCCCACATTCCAAAAATTTTTGAAAAAATTGTAACTTCATTTATTTCTACGCAAGTAGATGTATTGATAACGGACTGTCAGCATGGGTTCAGACGTGGCTTGTCTACTGCTACCAATCTTTTAATTTATGGTGACTACATTGTGAATGCTTTTGAGAAAAACCGTCAAGTCGATTCGGTATATACCGATTTCGCCAAAGCATTTGATACAGTAGACCACGGTATACTGTTATCTAAACTGCATAAATTAGGTTTACATGGTTCGCTTTTTAATTGGATCACATCTTATTTAAGCTTTAGAACACAGAGGGTCCGTGTAGGAGTGTACACATCTTCTTCCATCAAAGTATCGTCCGGTGTACCCCAAGGCTCTCACCTAGGCCCACTTCTATTTAATATTTTTATCAATGATGTCGTTTCATGTTTTCATCATTCTCAGTGTCTCTTGTTTGCTGATGACATGAAAATTTTCTTTCAAATAAATAATGAACATTCTTCTCAACTTTTTCAGCAGGATTTAAATAGATTTAATGAGTGGTGTTCATTAAACAAAATGGAGTTAAATATTGAAAAGTGCAATATTATAACTTTTTCTAAAATTAGATCCCCAATTTTAAATAATTATTTTATTAATAATATGTGTCTTAAACGTGTTCACTCTATAAAAGACTTAGGTGTACTCCTTACATGTAATTGGAGCTTTTCGGAACACATCAATAAGATTACTTCAAAAGCATTCCAAATGCTTGGGTTCTTAAAAAGAAACACCCATGAATTTTTAAATCCTAGAACCATGGTAAAATTATTCGTAGCGATTGTTCGTTCTCAATTGGAATATTGTGCCTTAATTTGGTGTCCTTACACTGCACAGGAAAATAATGCGATTGAACGGGTCCAGCAAAAATTTATTAAATATTTGTCATTTAAATTTGGAATGCTGAACTGTGATTACCGCTACCTATTAAATCTGTTTGGCTTAACATCTCTTAAACATAGACGCTTTTGTAGTGATATTCTTTTTGTTCATAAGCTTTTACATGGTAGTATTAATTCAGCTCAACTACTCGGAGAAATTAACATCCATGTACCATCCAGACCATTAAGGACGAATCCTTCATTTTCTGTGCCTCTTAAAAGGACCGATTATGCAAAAAATTTTGGTATTTCGCGCATGGTCTATAACAGCAATACAGTAGATGTTGATCTGTGCTCTATTAGTTTTAATAAATTACGCAATATTGTTTTTAATCTTAAGTATTAATATAATTTTATATTTTGTCCCTAATAGGTGTGTTGTAGTATATTTTACTTAGTTTTAAATTTTGATGTCTTTTTAATTTGAAGCTCTTTTATTTAAGGGGCTTTTAATTTAATGACTAATTTTTAATTTGTATGTTTTTAGGATTTTTCTGTGATTTTTAAATTTTGTGACCTATGTTTATTTTGTTGTAATTTTTACAAGTTGACTTTTTAAATTTGTAGCTATAAAATTGTATTTATGTGTTTTTTTATTGTATGACTTATTTTTAGTTTGTCATAAAAATTATGTTCTTATGATGTTTTAGTTATTTTCTATTTTAAGACTTAGTTTTAGATAGTGCACGTTCTTATATATCTTAATATGTTTTTAGAAAAATTTGTTATACTTAAAGCGTTTTATTTATTTTTAATATGTATTATATTTTATATTGCACTTAAATGGACTTCCGTAAATAAATAAATAAATAAATAAATAAATCCAAGCGTAATTCTGATGAAATACCTACGACTTTTGTAGTTAGTGATTCAATTACTTCTATTAAAGAAGTAGTTGACAAATTTGCTCCAATTTTTGGTAGTTCCTGCCGTTAACCAAGTTTATCTGGCAAAGGGAATAATACTTTGATTCCAAACACCATTATTAATGAGTCTAAACCAGCAGTTTAAGAAATATATTTTTTAAGTTACGTGAAGATTATTATATAGTAAATTGTATTCAAAATATTAGCACTTATGAAGAAAGTGCTAATATTTTGAATACAATTTACCAGCAGTTTAAAATATCTAAGATGTGTGATATTAAGGATGGTTATGTGGAGAGAGGTCAGATGGATTCTATCTACACTGATTCTCAAAAGTCTTTGATCATGTTGTTCATAAGATTCTACTTGATAAATTACATCGCTTTGGCATTGACGATACCCTCTTAGATAGAATCATATTTGGCTGACAAGATTTAATTTGATAGAATTGGTAATTGTGTGTCTCTTCCAATAGATGTATCATCTGTCGTTGCTTAAGTATCCCAATTATGCAAAATGCTTATTGTTTGCCGACGACATGAAAATATTTACGAAAATTTGCACTATGGAAGAAGCGGAGTTACTCCAGACTGATTTAAACTCTTGATGAGAATAACCTTGCACTTAATCTTAATAAATGCAGGATGATCACTTATTCCCAACGTGTATCTACTGTGAGTAATGCCAACTCCCTTTACGGCGAAAATTCTATCGGTTTTTAGGTTTTATTAAACGAAATGGGAAAGAATTTCGCGACTACCGTACCTTAATCCTTCTGTACAATGTCCTTGTTTGCCCACATCTTCCAGTGTCTGGTCTCCACATACAAGGGTTGATATTGAAGAGATTCAGAAAAAAAAATTGTGAGCTATTTATCATACAAGTGTAACATAGTCTCACTAAAATTCATGGTCTATCTTTAACGTTACAAGTCTTTATTCGTGATGTTTTAATTCGGATGTGTTCTTTGTAGGTAAAATTGTTCCAAGCATTATAGATTGTAGTGACCTGATCAATTTAACAGGCATCCATGTGCCATCTCATCGTTTGCGCGATAATATTACGTTTAACATTCCTTTCCAAAGGACGTATAATGCGCTGCATTCGGCCGTAAAAAGGGTTTTAAGGCACGCCAATACGGTCACACATTTGGAGTTTTTGCGGACTCGCTCAGTAGTTTGCGCCAATTATTTAAATAAGTAGTTATATTTTTTTGTTGTATTTAAGAAAATTATTACATGGGATCTTTATAAGTGTTTTGCTAGTGTTATATCTAAAAGACAATATAATTTTAGAATCTGTTGTACTACACGGAGTAACTTACGGTTAATTCATTATTGATTCCCCAAAAACCCCCAAGATATTGATTCCAAAGTTCAAATGCCTCTGATACAGTAGATTTTGGCATTCCTATCCAGGAGCTCAAACACGTTGGTATTGGAAGTGCCTTTATAGTTTACTTCGGTTGATCCACCAGAGTCGCACATACGACATTTACTATTTAATATTTTTATAAACGATGTGGTTAATTGCTTCTATCATTTAGAATGTTAACTTTTTGCCAAAGACATGAAGATAATTAAAACTACTACATGCAATCATTGCATCAAGATCTTCATCATTTCAATTACTGTTGTAGTCTAAATGATATGCGTCTTATCATTAATAAATGTAATATTATTTAATAATTACTATATATTATTTTTTCTTCTTTAGTTTGTCCTCATCTAGAATACTGTTCTGTTATTTTGAGTCCTTGTAAAGGTCATATTATCAATAGGATTGAGCATGTTTTCTATAATATATTTAATTAGTTTGTAAGATTCTTAGGATTAAGTTTAATATGTACAAAGGCATTGTCCGTAAAGAAATGAATGAATAAACAAATAACAAATGAGTAATGACAAATAAATGATGACGATAAATATCGAATAACAAGAGGAGGTAAAAGAAAGAAGAAAGTATAATAATAAAGAATAGAACACAGAAGATTAAAAGGAGAGAGTAAAACAGAATTGAATTGAATTGAATTGTAATTTATTGATCTATTACATTGTTAATTTACAATATTAGACAAGTCAATACAATACATAAATAAATAGACACATAAGATAAAATGTAAATTAAACACAAAATGGAATCAATAATACAAAATTAAAAAGAGAAACATCAATAAAATAAATTAGTACTATAAGAATTAAGTCGATTTAAAAATATAGTCATATAAAGGTAAAGTCAACTGAACACTTCTAAGAGAACATATAGTTTTTACAGTCTTTTATGCTATAGAATGCTTGTTGTTGTAAAAATGCTTTTAATGTATACTTAAATCTACTATTTGAGAGTGTTGACCAAGATTGAGGAAATTTGTTATAAAGATCAATTCCGGATTGGTGAGATGAATTTTCAAAACATGTATGCTTATGTTTAAACGGTATTATTTTTTCCTTGTTACGTGTTGTGTAATTATGGATGTCTCGATGTTTTAGAAATAATGATTTATTACAGTGAATGTAATTTAAAATATGTGAGATCTAAATGCACGGGAGTGTTAATATTTTGTATTGAATAAATTTAGGTTTACAAGTTTCTGTGAACTTTAAGTTGAACATTAAGCGAATAATTCTTTTTTGTAATATAAATAATCTATTCAATTCGGTAGATCGGCCACAAACGCAAATGTTATAAGAAATGTGTGAGAAGATATATAACAATAATATTAACATTTCATTTCATTTCATTTATTCATTCACTCATTTATATATCGTTAGACTTTCTTAAAAATTACATATACAAATCCATTAAAAAAAAACATATGTCAAATTTTGAGCAAAAGAAGCACGGGCGGAGTTCATAATCACAAAGTGTTCTTCCACTCATACTATTCTTTTTCCATGATGCTGTGGAAATCTTGGACATCCAAATTAGTTTATTAATTTTTTTTATTTTCTTTTTTATCCCCTCTTAAGAGAGACTTTTTAGTTGTTAAAAAAATGACGCAAGGTACACAATACGGAGAGATAAACTTCAGAAAATGTCTTCAATTCTTGGCATCTTTCTTCTTCTAACAAATCACATCTTATACTCTAATTTTACCCACCTTATTTTAATCAAGATAATAAGAATAGAGATGAGATGTTAGATATAAAATCTGGGATTCAATAAAATTAATTTATTCCATACATTTGTTATCTATTATCCTTAATTTATAGTCCGTTAACTAAATAAAAAAATGTAAGAGATTAAAGTTTATACAATTAGAATAAAACAGTTAATAGACATTATATGATATGTGACACGTGTTTGATGATACATAAAAACATGAAATAATAGGTTATAGGAAATTATTGAATATTTAATGATTAATACAGAGAAAAATAGAAGAGAAATTTAAAGAAAGGAATGTAAAAGGTCTCCTGTTTTTATATCTTCAATATTATATAATAAAAAATAAAAAAAATAATTTATGAAATTGAATGATCTCATAGAAGGGCATAGTGATATATTTTTGGTTATTACAAATTTTAAAGAATTCAATTATTAAATTTTCTGTAAAGAGTTATTTTAAATTTTGGATGATCAAACTCATTAAAAACTAAAATGTGTCATTTTTTATTTATTTATCTGATTGTATTTACTCATATCACGTATATTTTTGATTTTCTACCTCTTCCTCTCATTAACCTGCTGCTCATCTCGATCATTTTATATCTTCCATTTCCCTTTGTTAACTACAGGTGGCTAATAATATATAAAAGGCAACATATTAAACAAAAAAAAAACAAAAGCGGCAAAAGGGATAAGAAGGTGGAAAATTAAAAATATGATAGATAATAATATAGAACATGAATTGAAATATAAGAAGATCACTAACAAATAACAATTGACGAATGGCCCAGCAAGTACTATAAAAGTAACATTTGGGGGCAAACTGCGTAACCCCAAAATGTCTACTGTAGCGAGTCCGGTTATGGATTTCGTTAAAGAAAAAACGAATATTCACTTCTACTTCTACAAATCAAAAAAAAAAATTTTAAAACCTATTTCTATATCGGTATGTATCCCTCTGGTTTCTAAGGGAGATATTTTAACTACTTTTAATAGGAATTTTTACAAATACAATTTTGTAAATTTTTGCTGCACATGATCGAGTATAAAGACAATAGTTAAGATTAGGACAATTTGTTACTATTTTCGGTAAGATAATTCCAGTTGTTGGAAGTTAAAACGCCAAGATCTTTTATGGATGTTACGCTAGAGAGTCGAGTGTCATTTAATTTATAATTGATAATCATTTGAAAATATAACATTATTACATTTATTAATGCTGACTACATCAGGAATCAAGATTTCGAAGATTTCTCTGCAATAAATGCGGAGATTTTTTGCATGTAATGGTTTTAAATATCTTCATTACATCAGTGAAAAGTAAACATTTTGAATGACAGAAGTAATTAATAGCATCGTTTATAAAAAGATTAAAAAAGCAAGGAGTCGTGAAGCTCCCGAAGTAACTTTAAACTCCGTGACAAGAAGCTAACCACATGAATAGATTGAATTTTACCAATTAAATAAGATTTAAGCCATTTAAACTTGTCTCCGCCAATATGTTTAAGCATTTGGAGAAGAATGCAATATAATATCTAAATCATATATATCGCAAAGACATTTGAAAAGTCTGTTAATATGGAATCAACCTCGTGGCCTATCTCCAGGAAATCCATGATGAATTGACTGTATGTAAGTAAATACTACAACTAGCACAACCGTTTCTAAAACCATGTTATTCATTGGATATAAAACTATAAAAATAATCAGAGAGCATGTGTGATAATTTTCTTAAATATTTTTGGTATAAAAGATAAAACAAAAATTGGTCGATAATTATTTTTACCATTTTTGGGTGTACTAATGTAATTATCAAAAACGGGGGAAATATTCGAGACATCACCTATTAATACCCATATTGGACGGCGAAAGGGAAAATCACAATGTTTTAAAACAGCTAAGTCATCAAAACCTGAAATTTTGACTTTCCGTTGATTTTTTTTCAATTTCTTGAATATGAATATTAGTCTTTGAGTTCCATACTATTGAGCAATATTCAAGTTTTCTACTTATTAAAGCATATTAGAAGCGAATCAGAGGTTGCAGATTCTTAAGTGGCTTACTATTACTTAGCAGAAATCCCAACGTATGTACTATCGATTGATTTAGCCAAATATAAAATATGGCTATTGAAATTTAATTTATTCTCGAAATAAATACCAAGGTCACGAAACATTATCACAGGCTCTAAATTTAAATAATTAAGTTTATAAGAAAATTTAACTGATTTTAGTTTTCTAGTAAATGTCATTGATTTGCATTTACATATATTTAATTTCAATCTGTTGCTAACGCTCCACTTGTATAATGTATCTAAATCTTACTGAATAATCAAGCAGTCATCAGGCTTTTCAACTATCCTAAACAGTTTTAGGTCATCTGCATACAGTAGACAATCAGACTTAAATCATTTAGCAATATCATTAAGAAACAGCAGGAATAATAGGAATCCAAGATTTATTCTCCGTGGAACACTACTGAGAGAAGTTAAAGTACATGATTTAAAAGACCCATATTAAACATTCTATTATGTAAAAAACTGCTCAAAAGACTAATCTAGTGCTGGAATATTACCTGGCTTCATTGTTAGATTTGACTTTAATTGCCTTATCGCTTTTCAGAAGTCTTCTAAACTAAAATACTAACAGATAATACATTAGATTCACTAGATATTGAATACAGATTGGTATTAGGGGGGAAACTCTTATCATTATATACGAAGGAAAATTGAGATGCAAATGCATTGGTTATATCGGAAGGAGTATTAAAATATTTGTTATTTTGTTTCATCCTACCAGGAATTTCGTTAGTTGACTTTCGGTAAACGATCAAAATTTTTTGGGATTACGTTTAATGTTAGATTCAGTTTCATCTATATACATAATTTAAAAGTTTTAAATCCGAGTTTATATTTCTTTTTACAATGGGTCTATATTTTGATAAGTGTCTTTTATTAAATGATGTATTATACTCTCTACATACACCTAAAGTGCCGTTTTCGTTTAATGTTGCATTTTATAAAACCAATTTGGAAATTTACTTTGTTTCGTATTAACTAGCTAATGTATTTTTGTAAAATTTTATACAACTTAAAAGAAGCGACATTTACGTCATTTTATTCAACTACTGACGACCAATTATTATCATACACCAATGTAAAAATTAGTAAAGCATAATAAGCTTTTTTGAAGTTATGCTGTGGAATGTCAGACCGAATCTATTTCTTTGACATATAAGAGTGACTAATAGTAAGCGTAGGATGATGATATATATTTTCTTCAGCAAGAGGAGAATCGAAATCATCAACAGAACAATATTATCCGACAAAGGATTAAGTCTAACATTTTTTAGTAACTATTTCGTATGGTATTGACTTGTTTTGCGGAATAAAAATTAATCAAATTTGATAATATATTGGATTTTTTATAATTTAAATTAGGATAGTTTGATACATTACAATCACCAGCAATAATAAATAAGTGTTCCAAAATAGACTGACATCCCAATTTATTAAATATACTTTCATAATATGAAGTGATTGTGGTGGAATGTATAAAACTATAAAATTGATTATTTTATTAGGTAACATCTATATAGAGTTTATTTTAATATGTATTCCTTCAGCTAAAATACGATTTGAAACAGCTATTAAAGCAGATAATATAAACTTGATGATAAATTTTCAATGATAGATAAAAAATAAACAGATGATAAAAACAGAAAAATAAATTTAAAGATGAATATATACAGGAAAATAGAAGATAGCACGAGAGTAAATAAACAAGTTTAGGTGAAAAATTTTAAATATGGAAGAGGGAAGTAGGGAATCATTTAATATTTAAAATTTTTACTACTTCTGGGTTAATAGCCAAAAAAAATGGTCGGTTATAGGCAGGCATATTCGGCACTACTGTCATTGGTCAACTTTTTATGGTGCTTTAAATTCCAACACGTATTTAAATTTCCTAAATAATTAATTATTTTAACTCCTTGCTTAAATTAGAGGCACCTCCACACCGTATTGTAAGCACAGGGCTCAATCGATTGTATTCGATGAGTGGTGGATAGAAATTGTCCATCATTACGATGGCCAGCGCGATATAACTTTAATGGATTTATTTTTATAGAGGTATGTAAAGGAGAAAGTTTATACGGAACCAACAGAATGAGAAAAGCTTTCACTACAATCAGTTTACAAATGTTAAATACGATTAAAATTCCTTTTTGAAGAAAAATTCAAATTTGAATAGAATACGACAGATATTTTAAACATTTACTTAAATTGTCAATATTTTCATTTTACTCCAAATTCTTGTTTCTGTATTTGTGTTTTTAGGTTTTATTATTCGGTTTTCCAACTTGTTTTTAGTAAGTTTTGAAGACGTACTAAATACTAAGAGATATTAAAAAATACTTAATTATTAGAAATTATTAAATAAAACAATCTGTAATAGATAAGTCTGATATCGTTAGAAAGTTAATTAAAATCTGCATTTAATGCAATAAAAAAAGTTGAAGGCTAAATTTAAAATAATCAAATGAAATTATGTAAATTGGCGTAGCGATTTCTTTTAACAAAACAAAAAATTTGGCTTTGACCATCCATACACTAATGGCTTCCCCGATATATTAGCAAACATGACAAATAACGATGATCTGCGAAGACCGAAACACGTGTCAGGTAACTGAGAATAAAAACATAATGGAACAAAATAAGTGTTACTCTCCACCTAATATTAATATCTGTTTCCATTAAGAGTGTATCGCAACAAGCATTAACTGAAAGTAGAAAAGGCTAGAAAAGAACATATAGCATAAGATAGAAAATACAGCAAAGCAGTAAAATAATTAAGGAAAAGTAAATTATTGTATAATTTCATTGTCATTTTGTTAATTGCATGTAAATTATTTTCTTTTTTTTCTGTAAATAAAGATGTTTATTATTATTTAATTAAAATTCTAGTTAATTAAAGATACAAATAAAACTTTTACACTTTACTATATATTATCTTCTCTAAGTTTCTCTTCGTCATCTATATTCCTATGCCAAAAAGATGATTCTATTTGTTTCTATTTTCTTACTATATTTTAGAAACCAATTTTTGTTATCTGCCTTCCCTCTCTTCGCTCTTTTATTTTGTCTTGAATTACCCGTTATCTATCTCTGTCTTTTATCTTCTAGGATATAGAAAATAGAAGCAGATAAAAATATAAAACAATATATTGCAAATAATAAATACAAAATTACCAACGGTCGATGATAGATGAGAGAAAAAACCATAGAAAATAAAGGACAAAAAATGATAAAATAAATGAAAGGAATTATATTTTAGAAATATGTATATAGATAAGCAAATATGCACAAATCAAAGATAGAAAGAAGAAAACGTAAGCTATGATTACATAATAAAGAATTCATTATAAATTTAAGAAAAAAATTATTAATTGCCTATAAATGACCAAAAGAAACAAGAAGCAAACTAAAATGTACAAAATAGAAGGCAGATGAAATAATCTTGAGGTTAAGTACCAAGAAAGATCTAAAGCAGACGTGAAAAATAAAGAGAATAAAGAAATGTAGAATGCACAAAAATATAGACGACAGAAGATACATATTTAATGGAAAATATAGATGACAAAAAATTTATAAAAATCACCATCAATACGAAACTTTCTAAATCTATCAAAAACCTAGTCAGAATGCTATTTATATCTGTATTTAGTTCTTTGTTTCTCTTACAATAAATTGTAAATTAAATAGATAAAACTTAATAATATACTTACAATATATAATTTTGATGTAAGAGATTTCACTCTGAAGAATTTTCTTCTCATCAAGCACCATACTGCCATTCTGTCTTCATTTTGCTTTATAAAGAGCACTATTTTGCGATTCAATCGCTCTCGTTAAATTTTCACCCTTTATGTCCAATTGACATTTATTACAATTACAGAATTTTTCCGCAATTTCTACCCTTCTGATTTTTTGTTTATAAAAATTATGATAATTTAGTCATTATTGAAGTTTTAACTTAAGCTGCTTTTTGTGGGAAAAGCTAGAAAGCTTTTGATAAACATTTCTAAGTTTGCTTTAAAATAAAGCAACAAAACTACATTTTTTAAAATAGTAGTTTAAATTTTACCAGAATAAATTGCAGTTCTATTAACCCTTTAACGCCGGAATTTATTTATTTTTTAAATTATTAAAAAACACACTTTTTTGGTACATATGCAATATAAATAAAGGGTTAGGGTTATTTTTTAATGAAAAAACACTTCAGTTTTTGAAATATAATGCGTGATCATATGAACACGCTAGGCGCTTAGGGGGTCAATAAGCACTTTTTTCAAACTGGTGCGTAATAGTGAAATATTTTTATTTTTTGAATAAACTTATGTATTACTTATTATGGAATATAATAAAACAATTTATACATAGTCCTACATCACATTTTTGACCCATAGTACGAACTGCACTTGAACAATTTAGGCCCACACATCTATATTTATTACATGGTGCCACTAAATATATATTTCCATCCAATAGGACATCGTCGGATATTTTTGCCGCTATTGATCTATTCAGATGTCGTCGAAATTCAAGTTGAGATATAGGTTCCCCTCCTGTTCTCTTTATCAGCCAACAGTTGTTCATTGCTGTATCCATCATCCACAAAAATAAAGGCCAGTACCACTTTTTTCCACGAATGCCTATCCTGTAATAAGACTTATTTTGACCCATACGATCTGCTATTTCTTTTCTGTTTTCCCTTCTGCTAAATCTTAGCACTTGAGTTAGTGGTTGCACCCCATAGCAAGTTGAAGCAACTGGAAAAACAGAGTTATCGACCAACTTGAGAATGCTGATATTTTTTCCTCGCAAATCGCTTTTTCGTATGATCCTCAGGTTCGCTTTTTTATTGTAGCATGTAAGGACAAAGGACAACTTTTAGGTATACGATTTTCCCTAATAGTTCTCGTTGCACCATAGCTTCTCTCATGCAAATGGCTCAATAAATTCATACTCGTAAATAAATTATCGAAGTTTTGTTAATACGATAAGTGTTGCTTTTCTTGCGGAAAATTATCAAGAATTTGCGGTAAGGGTGCAGCTACACTTCCAAACCTTGTTATATATTCATTTTAGGAATTCGGATCTTTTCCTTGATAGACTTCAAAGTCTACCAAATACTCAGAAGAAGTATTTGCTTCCGGTGGTTCAATAAAAATTCTCTTATTTCCATTTTCTATCAAATCAATAGCATTTCGAAGAGTTAAATTGCTAAATAAGAGAAGAAAAATAAATATATACAAATTTCGGATTTAGTTACTGCAAGCGCCTAGCGTGTTCATACGAACACGCTCAATTATATGCGGTCTAATATCAACAAAAAATGTAAAAATTGTAACAATTTTGGTAATAATATAGTTATTGTACTTTCAGCTAATAAATATGATGATTTGTTTTCATATTTTTAAATAAATATTTGTGTGATAAACTGAACTGTATATTTTGCGCCGCCTCGATGTCAATAAATAAAGTCGTACTTGCTTCCATGGCTCATACAGCACTAATATCTTTATTTTATATGCAAAAAATATATCCACGTACTTTTTTAGGATGTTTTTAAACACAGGGAGTGATAAGAACCTTTTAACTCAAGTGTCGACAGACAAGGGGTCGTTTAAATATGACTATGTTGCGCGTGATCATATGAACACGCACGGCGCGCCGTGCGTGTTCATATGAATAAAAAAATTAAAAAGAGCCTAAATATGCACAGGTGGAGATACGAAATTTTGAGGGTGGCTAGAGAAAATATTAAAGAAATTTTTGGTGATATTTTTAGACCTCATCGAATTGACACTTTTTATATAAAAATTTCTAAATTTAAAATTTATATTTAAAATATTATTTATGTTCAAAAATTTGAACTTTCGTTCCAAATTATTTAGAAACTTGATTTTTTACTTAATATACAGTATTATATTATAAACAATTAAGTATCCTTATCAGTTTCTTTCTCTTCAGTGTCATATCGTGTTTGAGAAGCGATGTAAAATTAATTTATAAAAAACGGACATAAATGGCACTGACTACGAATTGACTGATGAGAACACTAACAATTTTCCATTTTAAATAAGTAAGTAAATCAGACATTACAAAATAAATAATTTCGGTCTACAATATCAGACAAATTTTATAAATATTCTGATTAATATTTTTTTCAGAAAAGCGCAAATTATGATTATGAGGATGGACCCAGTCCTAGAAACATTTGTCTGGGTTTTCTGTAACTGCCCCAATTTTTTTGAATATTTACAAGTGCGTTTTAAGTGCGTTTTTATTTTATGTTTGTGCGTGCTGCTTGAAAATAGTGCGCTCAACTCCGCGATACTGCATTCGGGTCCGCACGACCCAATTTTGATAGGTAGCGCTGAATATAAAAATCAAAAACACCAAAAATATGCAGGAGTGGAGATACGAAATTTTGGGGGCAGTTAGAGAAAACATTGAACTAATTTTTGGTGATACTCCCAAACCTCATCGAGTTTTAATTTTTTATATAACTCTATCTAAAGTTAAAATTTATATTTAAAATATTATTCATATTCAAAAATGTTTAGCTCTTATTCTAAAATATTTAGAGACATGATTTTGTAACTATAACGTACAGTATTATATTATAAACAATTGTGTATAATATTATATTGATAGTATATCTACAATCTATGTAATAAATTATTTAACATTGCGCGTGAAATGTCGTAAAATTGATGTTTTCTAAATCGATCAAGTTTAAGCGTTAATTGCGAATAATATAGAGGGTTAAAAAATATAAATATGCAAGATCTAAAGGGTTTCATGTATCTACAATCTAGTGGATATGTTTTTTTTTTCGAAATTTTCAATTTAATTTTTTTTCCTCAAAACCCCCCCTGGCGCTCGCGCTCGGATTTGGCACACTGTGCGGCGTTAAAGGGTTAAGTTTTTATTAGAAATATCTATAGAGAATACAACAATAGGTTATTATAAAGAATTTTTCGAAATACGTGCGGCTAATTAATAATATATCCTGAAATTTTGAAAAACTTAATTTTTAGAGATATATAGGTTTCTTTGGCCCTTTAAGACCATTTCGGCCATTTTTAAAAAGGGCAAAAATATTATTTGTAAATTCGGATTTTTTTTAAATCTACAATTATTATTTACGTAAATTTCAAGCTAGTTTTCGAATTTAGTGGAAGATCTCAAAAAATACAAATGAGTAAAAAATACCTACTACTTTTGTACAAGGATTTCTTGAAAGCTTTTTAACCTTTAGAACAAAACTTTACTTAAAAATTTAAAAGTCTATAGGAGTAGCTTCAGAAATTGTCATAATCAACCTTACAACTTATTTTCGTTTAGAAAATCACGATTACAAGTATTAAAAATAATATCGAAAATAATAATAAATGTTCATAAAGATTCGGAGATATTTTACTTTTTAACATAATTTAGGCTCTATGTCAAATGCTGCAATCTTCCCTCTTAACTGCACCATACTGTTGTGTGTAAATATAGTGAAGAACAGTTATTATTTAAAAAAAGTAGCTTAATCTTTGTCTTTATATGTATTTAAATATCAATGTTCGTGATTACATTAAATAGAAATAAATTAATGAGGTTATACTTTGCTATTATAACACAGATGACTGGTTTGTTTGAACGTCATTTTCAAGTATTAATCACAATAAATTAATAACATATTCATACAGAAAAAAACTTACATATAATTCTAAAAAATATATTACATAACGTACATTTATATTATAATGCATTATGTAGTATTATTCAAGGGCTCATAATGCGTAAACAGATTACGTTATCATAATCCAAACCGCATTAAAAATTACCTCCACGTCTGTGCCCCGTAACAAAAGTAAACCGTACGAAATCGCCTCGGTATCATTACCGACAACCCATAATTTGCAGATCCCATCCATAGATACGATGTAAAGTAACCCTTCCATGATGCCGATGCACCCTGCGGTGATTTTATAATGACATCTGGCGTGCAGATTGATAATGGAAAAGACACCTCGACGTAATCGTTACTTTTTATCGAGGGTCGCCCCATTGTTGGTCCTCCTTAATTATACGGAATGGGCATTTAATAGAGAGGAACGGATACAATAGCACACGCAATACAGTCACAAAAACGTAGTTACAAATTGATTTAATACGGGGTTACACATATGGCTACGAAATTATGCATTGTTTGTTTGTTAATAATAAAAAAAAACGTAATACAAAATCTCTCGAAATTATTTTAATTTATTTTATATAAATAGGAACCAATTAGATATTTTTTAGAAGGTAGTAACGGCCTCTGTCTTCATTCTAAAGAATGATTGATTGAGATACTTTGTTTATTTTTTAAGCTAGATGAAAATGATCAACACTCTACCAAATTATTTTAGCTGTTCTAATAGTCGAAAACAAGATAACGTAGGTCAATGTGATAAAACAGCTTACATTGTATTATTTTTTCCATGGAAATTTAAAATATAGGTGTAAATTTTTTAATCAGCAACATAAAATTATACTTTGATTGATTAAAGTTGTTTACTATATTCTGCTGAGGAAATTTAACAAAGCAACCTTTCAAGGAAATGGAACAAATTATTTTAAAGCTGGCAATATTGCACTTGAAGTTAAAATTTATAAAAGGGTGCTATCACATTTGATAAGAACACAGAGGGTCCATTGCTTGAACTCAGAATATCATTGATGGTAATCTGAGTCTGGCCCTCCCTTACCAAAACAATACAATGTATTTCAAGAAAAGAATGCTTCAACGGAGCCATTAAAACTAGACCTAAACAGTCAAAAGGCTTACTTAAGGAGAGGTCACTTATTTTTGATTTTGCTGCTGTCCTCAAAATTAACCTAATAATAAAGCTACTGAAGCTCAACTCGCTGCCTGCAACAAAACATTAAATGAATAGCTGCAGAAAGAGATAATAAAATCTATGCAAATATGTTTGACAAGTTTGCAAAGATGAATGCACAGAGGGAAGAAGAAGAGAAGAACAAGGAGGCGGATGTCTGTTTTATTGATTTTACTTTACATGTTAATTAAAAAAATATATTCTAACAATTAATATAAATTTACAAATTACTTAACAATTTAGAACAGGGAACATTCAGACAATGTTCACGAAGTGTTCTTCCACTCAAACCCATATTACTATATGATGGTATCCTCGTCATCAGTATATTTTAGCCATTTTCGGCCATTTTTTGACCATTACTGGCTTATTTTTTCTTATTTGAATGAGACTATTTTGTGACGTTTCATGTAATTTTGACATGATATGGAGAGTGGGGTAAAGAGGGCCGAGAACGTGAGCCAAGTGATTTCGAAAAAGAGAATCCAAACACTTTTTTTGTATGGAAGCGGTGAATTTAAAGATATGTAAATGATTGTTGAAAGTTGTGGTTGGTCTAAATATTAAATGATGTTAATGATTGCATAAATCCAATTTTAATAACATAAGTCATTGTCAATAAGTAAATAAAACAAGGTGTTTAGTTAAATTTAAGAAAAAAAAAAGCGTTAATATTTATTTAACATTTAAGATATGTTTTAGTAAAAACGAGAAACTAAAAGGGTCAAGGAGAAAACAGATTTCTAATGCAAATAAGTTCGTTTAATTATTTCAAATATACTCGTTTGCAATATTGAAAACAAAGATTTACTTTGAATTTTTAATTTTATTCATATTTTGTTGTATTTGTGATTTAAATAATTTTTACCCTTATTATAGTTTGTTTGTCTGTTCTTTTGCTTTTGCACTTTTCCAGCTTAAGCTCTTGGTTTTATCGTTGATTGAAATATTGTATAGATGCCTAACCTAGTAAGTTCTGTAGCTTTGGGCAGTTTTATATAGTATTGAATTACATGTATTGCAATCAGCGTTGAGACTATCGTACTCAGGAATTTGCACCCCGCGAGGGCTGTTATGTTCTCGGTTCCCGTGAAATTTTAGGCGACCGGATTATGTATAATTCAAAACTATAGAAAACTGTCCAAAGCTTCAGAAAACTGCAATACGCAGTCGCACTACTAAAGCACCATCTGCTTCTCGGCATCTTTTAGTGACTCGCATTTTCCCATAAGGTTAGACATTTATACAATATTTCAATCAATGGTTTTTTCCAAAACATCCCAGCTAAGTTGCACTTATTTTTGCTGTGATTATTGTGGTGTCTAGCATTGTCATGGTTTAATACAGGGGTGGAGAACCTATTTTCTGCCAAGGGTCATTTGGAAATTTATAACATAAATAATAATAATAGTTTTTTTTAGTTTTTATTGTTCAACAAAAAAATATATAGTATAAATAAACAAATGAAAAATAAACAAACATAAAATATATCCATTTTTAAACATAATTAACTCATCCTAATCCTAATGTGATGGCTGAAACTGCCTTTCTTTGCTGAGTCGCGTGATATTAGCTGATATTGATGATGTGGCTACTGTGACGCAACTGATTTTCCAGGTTTACGTTGGTCAATCTGGAACGCAGTCGATTCTTTGCGATCGTAAGTTTAGAAAAGAACTGCCCGCAACAGTAAGTTGTTCCAAATACAAATGCATATTTCAATGCATGTCTCCTCAAAATGGGAAATTCATCATTACGTATGTAACGTTTATAGAACTTAAGCAATGGGAGATTATTGTATGTAGCTTTCAGCTCAACATTAGTTAAAGCTGAATGATTTCGTGTTGGAGGTTATCAGGCACATCAGCTGGTTCTACATTGAACGATGTAGCAAAGATGTTCAATTCAATTTGCTTAGTTTTCACGTCCTTGAATCTTTCATTAAATGCGTAAATTAGTTTCGCACATTCACCAGAATGCTCAAGTATCGTAAAAGGCTTTTGTCCTTCCAGCATAGGGAAATGCACCGTTTTATTCCTTTCGAGTTGCACTTTCCACAGCTTCAATTTAGCTTCAAATTATTTTACGTTTGAAATTAGGGAGCTGAGAAGCTGGTTGGGACCCTGCAGCTTGACGTTTAGCTCTGACATGTTCTTAGTAATGTCCACTATGAACGCTAGATCACACAGCCACTTGCTATTACTGACTTCCCTGACAGGTTTTCCCTTCATCTCTATGAACTGCTTGACTTCATCACGCAGTTCGTAAAACCTCATGAGCATGTTCCCGCGACTCAGCCACCGTACTTCACAGTGATAAACAAGATCATCGTACTAAGAGTCAAGGTCATTCAGGAATTCATTAAATTGGCGGCTATTAAGCCCTCTACTTTTGATAAAATTAATACATGACACTATTGTTGACATCAAATTGTCGAGTCGTAACGACTGTGCACAGAGACTTTCTTGATGTATGATGCAGTGGCATAAAATTAAATCAGTTGGGTGAAGACTGAGACGATTCATTTCTTTCATTACAAGTGCAATTAACCCTTTCTCCGATCCAACCATGGCTGGAGCGCCATCTGTAGTAAGGCCACTTAAGTTTTCAAAGGTTAGCTCAAGTTTCTTCATTGATAGAACAAGTCTCTCATACAAGTCCTCACCTGTTGTAGTGCCATGCATGGTTTCCAGTGACAGCAATTTTTGCGTGTCAAACTCTGCATTTATTCCACGAACGAACACGGCCAGTTGAGCAGTATTTATTATGTCCGTTGTCTCGTCACAAGCCAGAGAGGAAACTTGTAAATCTTCTGCAGATCCCTTCAATGTGTTTTTAATATCTTGTGCTAAGTCAGTAATCCGATCTGAGATGGTTCTCCGAGACAAACTAACACAATTTTACTTTGTCTGGTGCTATCAACTCCGTAGCATCCACCATGCACTCTTTCACAAACTCTCCCTTTACACGAGGCCTTAGTTTCTTTGCGATTAGCTCGCTCACTACATAACTTGTCTGAATAATGTTGTCATTGTCACCACGAAGCTTAGTGAAAACGACTTGTTGTGATTTCAAACTCTGCTGAAGAGCTTTGATTTTGTCCAGGCGCATTTGGCCTCCCAATTCATTTAATTTTGCATGTTTTGAGCTGCAATGACACTCCAAATTAGCCTTTTTCATAACAGCTAACGCATCCCCACAAACTAGGCACACGGGCTTGCCTTTCACCTCAACAAAAAAATAATTATGTGCTCAATTTTCTTGAAAAGACCGACATTCTGCATCCACTTTCATTTTATTATGGTCGCCATTTGTAGAGTATCTGCCATATAAGTTTTAATCACAACCCCCTCACGAATTGTAATACGTCAACACGATGTCTGTCAGCAGTCGGCGTATTATCACTGCAACATGAACGTATTCACTCGCGAGCCAGATCAAATGACTTCGGGCCGGTGGTTCCCCACCCCTGGTTTAATATGACATTTTTGCGATTGACCAGTTCTGGACGTTTCTGTCGCAATGCTTGGTTCAATTTCGTTAGCTGCTTGCAGTAGATCTCCGAATGAATTGATTTTTCCCGAGGAAGCAGCTCGTAAAACAACACACTACGATCATCCTACCATATCCCTAGCAAAGTTTACCTCGGTCAATTTGTCTGGCATCCAAACATAAAGGCGGGACACGTAGTCAAGATGCTGCAAAAGCCTTTGAATGTTTCCTTGCCGTATTTTAAGTGTCTCCGGTCTTGCTCAATCAGTGCCTTGAAATCAGTCAAATCAACATCCATTGGCCGAACGCTGCGGGGTCCATCTTTAAGACTCGTATCTCCGAAACGAAATTTGGAAAACCATTTCTGAGTGGTAGGTCCAGTTAAGGAATCATTCCTGTATATGGTTCTTATTTTGATATTCTTGTTCGTTGTATTTCCCCAGATGTTACTTTTGCTTTAACTCTTGTTTTGTTCTTTGTTTGTATTTTTGGTTTAGTTAGTTTAACAAGGATAGTGACCTCTCTATTGGCTTTAAGATTTAGACAATTCAGCACCCAAAATATTCTAAATGAAATCATGGTCTTATAAAATTGAGAATCTTTAAGTACAGTACTTACGATTTCTCTAAAACTAATCAAATTAAAATTCGTCTTTTAAATCTTTATGAATATTAAAATTCTTAGAATATTGCAATCAAAGCTTTCCTCCAAAACGTTTACTAACCCTTGTTAGAAATGCCAAGTTTTATTGTATCGACTTTAACATTCTTACCATCTCGAAATTAGAAGATTTCCTTCAAAACAAATTATTTTGAGAAGTACTTTAAAACTTTCGTTAATCCTTCTAAAGTCTGACATTTTTAATTGAAAACACTCCTCTATTTTTTTGTATTTTAATTGATAATATTAATAGTTATTCGATAACAGAAATTGCATAACTCTTTTTTCAATAAACATTTTATGTATATTATAGCTTTTAAAACTTAAAAATTAAACAATATTTTCGTGAGCAATTACATGAAAGTTATATACCTACCTATATAATATTAAGAAATTATAAAGTACAGAATTTATATGAATTATATTTTTTTGAAGAACGCAAGATTTTCGAGATAAGTGCAGCAAAATTAATTGATGGTTACATTATTTTATTCTAGACCTTGTATACATTGTCATTGAAGGCCAAATATCAATTGGCAACAAAATCCATTTGTTTCTGGAGTTCCTTTTATTTCAGATCAGATTTTCAATTAAATAGCGACCGTTTCGAATTACCATTATACTAACAGAAAGAAAGGTAAGGAAATTTAGTTTATCTTAAGGTTTGGTGACTTTTTTTAATGCAGAGTATGGGAAATTCATCTACGAATATCTAACTCCTATTCAGTATTGTTAGGCAGTATTATACCGTTTAGGCACTAAAACCCCTCCCTATCTCCAAGATACTACCGGCATCATCTTGCGATATTCTTCAGCAGCACCCTTTATTTTGGCCGGGTTCTTTACCTTTCCCTCCTCTCGTCTTCTTCTTCTTCTTCACAGCTTCCATTTTTTCTCAGTATGGAGCCTGTGCACACCTGACGGGACTCTGGGGAGTTTGCCCAGTACCTCTCCTCATTGGCGTAGCCAGGGGGGCAAGGGTGGTATTTCTCGTGCAAACGCGTTTATCGGTTCGAAATATCGAAAAAAATAACTTCATGCTATTTGTTTCGATATATTGATAAATCGATATAATATAATATATTTGTTTCGATATATCGAAATGCACAATAAAATTAATTCTTCAATTGATTGCCGCGCCCTCTACGAATAAACGGAACAATTATGATTAAACTGAAATAAGAATCTATACCTACTTTAAATATAAAAGATATCGTTTGAAATACAATATTGTTTAATATTTCTTAATTTTTTCGTTTCATTTAGAAAGATATATTGATATTTTTAAAACGATATACCATTTATATCGGTAATGCTATTCGATATATCGAATAATTGAAATTGCAATCCCTACTGGCAACACTGATCTAGCGATCGTAGTACGTCGAAGCTTTGTATATCTACTTTTAACAACCTGGCCATCATGCGAGCCTAAACAAATTACAAGGCACTCTCGGAATTACTAATCGTGAAATGGGAAGTCTAAGTACTACCTGATGGAGTTGTCGCTACGAAAACTGCAAAGCAGTACTGACAAATTATGTGGCAATTAAATTAACTTTAGAAAAAGAGATCACTGAGAACCGAGAGAAGCACACAGTAGAAGCACTGGGATTACTTACGATTATAACGAAACCAGATTTTGTCACATATTTCACTCAGTTCTCGCTATAGTAAATGTTCTGAGTAAATTTTTCCAGACACAAAATGCAACTCTTGGTCAGGCTAGTGATCTCATAACAAATACTATAGGTACTTTCGAAACATGTAGGAATCAATTTAAAATTTGGACAGATATCGAGCAGTTTGCTAAAAAGCAAGAGATTTCACTAGAACCTGAACCTGTTAGAGTGTCAAAACGGAGACGTCAAGAAAAGGACTTTTATACTGAGTCAACTGTGGGAAAAAGCAAGACATTAGATTTGCCGGCCGATACACAACCAGAAGACTACTGGAAGATCAACATTTACTACCCTGTATTTGATAATATCATTGTTAATCTAAAACGCCGATTTGAAAATTTACCGTTCGCTCGTGCAGTTGACGCATTTTTGAAATTGGATATGAAAAATGGAGAGGATTTCATAAACAATTATAAAAAACTCTTAATAATTGATACTTTAGCCTTAGAAGCTAAAGCGATAGTCATGAAAAACATGCTTCGACTTAAAAATGACGAAATTAATGCTGATAATTTGAGAAAGTATCTTAAGAAAGGGTACTGCCCTAATTTGTATAAACTTTTCCAAGCAGCAATAGTACTACCAGTGAGTTTTTCTGCCATGAGGCGAATGAAAACGTGGCTCAGAAACACAATGTTTCAGGAACAATTTTCTCACATGTCACTGCTTAATGTAGAGAATGAAATGGTTAAAAAAAATTTCAGCTGAAAAAGTGTTGAGCCGCTTTGCTGAAAAAAATCGAAAATTAAGACTTATTTGATTGAGAAGAAGAAACATGAATAAATATTTTAGTGTGTTACGTGGTTATTATGTACATTTTATTTAGATAAAAACATGATTGTAAATGATATTTTTTGTAAAGTCGGCTTCTCCTAGCCCCCCCCCCCCAGAAAAAAATGCTGGCTACGCCCATGCCTCTCCTAGCCTGCTACTTTCTTTCTACCATCTTGGGCAGTGAGTTAGGGTATGGCTCGGATCGTCCATCACCGCATCGTAGTACAATCAGTTGTTGTTAGCGGTCTTATTGATTTTTTGTTGGAGGACAACTATTAAAGCATCCTTGTCCGGTCAGCATGAAAACGCTTGTTTTCCTATATTTCCTTTCACCCATGGTCTCATCTGTGGTATCAAGATCTTGGTCCATGTTCCTTTCTCTCCCTCATCCCACCGGTCCAGCCCCTGCGCCAGGGAGGTTTCTGACGCCCCGTTACTAGAGTCTTGCTTCAGAATTTCCTCATTTCAACAAGAAATCGTTCTTGTCCTATGTTTCCTTTCCACCTATGACCTCAGCTGTGGTATCTGGCTTCTGGTCTATACTTCTTTTTCTCCATCATCTCACCGTTCCTGACACTGCGTCAGGGACGTTTCTTGCGTTCTGTTCCTATAGTATAGTTCCCAACAGCACCTCTGCCGCACGAATACTCCCTTTAAATTTGGATTGCTCATGTCCGTTGCTCTCTCCGTAGCTCTGTCGCATTTCTAGTTGCCCTAATGCATTTCGCCCGCTTTCCTCATGTTGGAACGACTTGATTGTCTGACCTCTACCACCTGGTTCCTAAACTCTAACTTCTCATTCGGCTCGCGACTTGACTATTTATTGGATATCGATGCAGCCGCAGTCTTTTCCGGTGCTACTGCCGGTTGACCCCTTCTAGACACTCTACGTGGCCTCCCTGGTAATTCACTTTAGGGTCGCCATCGATAAGCTACTCGCAACGAAGGCGAAATCATCAGCAAATGCTATCAGTATTGCACAGAAGTACACCAGGTTCCACAGCATTGGACCGTTCTATCCTCTTTCTTATATTACCATAATTGTATCCGTTGTTGAGTGTCCCTTCCAGAAACCGTATTGTTTCGGGAACAGTCTGCTCGATTCCTCCATACTCACTACTACTCTCTCTGTTAGCATCCATTCCAACAGTTTTCTGGTGATATTTAACAGACAATGCGGTCTCCAGGTATGCGGACTTTCAGTGGGTTTTCCACCCTTAGTGATTCCAGAGCAACTTTAATCGCCTCGTCTAGGGACCATTTATTGACTCCAGCAATTCCTCGTCGGTAAATGGAATTACTTTAGCAGGCTTCAGATTCCGTCGTGTTCTGGGTGGTGGTCCTGGGTTCTTGCATGTGGCGAAGAGTGCATCGTTCACCGCTGCAGTATCGCCAAGGACCATTACCTCCGGACCTGACTGGTTCGTCCTAAGCTTCTTGACCACGATCTTGAAAGATAGCACGAACCTGTTGCTCTCCATTTCACCACAAAGAAACCCCCGGTAGCGTTTCTTACTGCAAATCGCGTCTTGGTAACATTACATGGTTCCAGGAGTTATTTTAATAACTCGTTCCACCAGTGTTTTTTCTTCCCCTGGCTTGTGTCTTCGCTTCTGGGTCTAAGTTTTCTGGAACTTGGTAAGTTGTTATTTGTGCATCCAGTCTCTCACTATCTATCGGCCCGATGGACTAGTACTTGGTTGTTGTGTTGGTAATTAGTATCTGTGTTGTCTCGGAGTCATCTGCCTATCATGAACCAGCAACATGAGACGCGGCAACGCCATCTTCACTTCTATTATAGAATTTGCTGCTCTGGACTTGCAGGTCCAAAGAAGCTAGCATGTTCATACCTGCGCAACCTTTATCGTCCGTCTTCTGCGATCCCCATTCTATTGCTTTTACATTATCATCAGGAGTGGTCTATCCTGATGATCACGCCCACTTGTTGGCACCTAAGGCTGTCTTCTAGCTCTTGCATTCAGCCGTTGTATTTTGCCAGGCCTATATTCGAAAATATGTAACACCTGTAAAATGTGGAGTCTGCTACAGCATCCCTTTTACTTTTTTTTTGTTCTCACGAGGTGGTGTCGCTTAGCATCCCTGCACTGCGTTCTTTGTGGTCCTTTTGTGCGCCTCCCTTTTACTTAGTTTGGTAACTAATCGTAAAAATTATCGAACAAGAAGCCGCAGACCCGTTTATAAATAATATTGTAAATTTTTACGTCGTAAGATATCTTAAGAGACAGTAAAAAGTTTGCCATTTTAGAATTAATTATTTTTATATCAGTTTTAGGCAATTCTAAATTGTTTTTCGTACAATTTTTTTAAAGAATTTTTATAAATTTTTATAGTTCTTTGATACTCAATAAAAACATATACAGACTTAACTTTTTGCTTACTAACTAAAGATATTTTAGTAGGGAACTGAGGGATTATCACAAAATGTGATGTGTGTGTTTATTAATCTATTGAAATGACATATTGGTTATTGGCTATGATGAAAACGTAAGCTATTGTTTTACACAGTTAATACTTAAAATCTGTATGCATATTATAGGCAGGAATAATAAGGTAATATGATTTATTTACCATTAATTAATAATTATGATAATATAGAATTATATTTTGTAGCAACATATTGACTTATTGCAATAAGTTATTCAGTGATTCAGAGTATTATTGGCTTATTATAATATGTGATTTTAAGAGGTATATTTATAATATAATTTCTGCTATTTTTGTTCATCACCTCCATTAATTAGTTATTTTAATTTAGGTTTTTCTAGTGTAGCATCCTACAGACCTATTCTAATAAACTATATATTATCTTAAGGTAGCTTCTTAATGACTTATCCCAATAAAATATTTTCAAATGACAGTTAAGAGTGTCGCATTAAGAATTTTCCAAAAGTGGAATACCCTATTTTTGAAAATTATTCACGGGTCAGATGTAACAAATAGTCATAGATATTTAAATTGTTGTTAAATAGTGGACATGTATTAAAAAAATATGGCTTCGGTGGCGCAATTATCAGCTCCACAGAATATTAGAGGTTACAGTTTCGATTCTTATCTGAGTGGAAACTGCTTTCACGTCTGTATTGGATATTAATTTGCACATAACTTTTAATTTAATTAAATTTAAAAAATGAATTAAGTTTTTAAATATTAATGATTTTGCTTCGACTAAATTAATTTAGGTTATGACGTATATATCTATATACATGTAATAAATGTGTACATATATATTATTGAAAAAAGATTTATATTTTGTGTTAGAAATGCGAAAAAAAAACTGCAATTATTACGTCCCGATAATTGGTAACATTACATAACACACTATATAAAATTAAACATTTAACGATCTAATACGCAAATACCCCGTTTATCATCAATAAAACACTAATTACGATACATTTACCGTCCATTATATTAACAATTAGGGTAATTACGGGCCCCTAATCCATTTTTAATATTTGCTTTAGTGAACTTAATTTAGAAAATTGTAACTCATACCGTTTTTCGGGGCGGGCAATTAACGGCAGCTCCGGCTTTTATGTTAATGATGCATAATTGGCGCACCGGCGTCGTGGACGACGTCGTCGCGAACAACAACAAAATAAAAAAAACGAACCTAATCGAAATGATAGGGAGGCGGAAAACAATTTCGAAATTCCGGCGTGATGTATGTTTATAACGAAAATTCTATTATCCATATGTCTCGGAAACGTCAGGGCGCACGTGTGAAGGAAATGAGCTTGTTAGGACGATATATCATATAGCGGAAAGAATGGGAAAACGTTTAATAGTATGTGTAAACAAGTGTAATTGAATTCATGCGGAAACGTAAAAAAAGAAGGAAATCAGTTACTAAATGATGTTCTTTGTATTTTTATTATATACATTGTTGTTGGTTTAATTTGAAGAGGAATTTGAACAGCCTCTGGTTTAACGCTCTACCAACTAGGCCATTTAGGTACCATAGTGGGTATTAACGTTCTTCTTAATGATGAAGGTTTCTATTACATTGTACATTATTACAAACCTCCTATTACTTATTATATCTTCTACTTGTTTCTCATACATCACTTGGTAAAACTTTATGTTAATAATAGTTAGTTGATTAAAAATACTCTTGGTTCGTTTCACTTTATAAAGCTCTTAAGAAGTCCATTGCAACTTAATTGAAACATTCTTCTTAAAGCTATGAATTTTGACTTAATTAGGAGACTATAGAAAACTATTAAATTAAATAAATGAGATATTGTACACGCCGGTGGTGGCGCATTCGGTTACGGATCCGAACTAACAACGTTGGTTCGGGTCAGTAGTTGGATGGGTGACCGGTACCATTCTCTATTGGGATACAATTAATGGTGCTTTTTAATGACGGGGGCGATCCTTTAAAGTAAACAGCTCATTTACACACACACACAAATACACAAATCACACGGCGGAAGGACCACGTGGTCGATAGCCAAATATGTCTACTGATACTAAGAAATTGTCTAAAATAATCTTATTTTCTATAGAACGAATCCACAATAAATTTAATAACTGTGTTAATTGATTCTTTTTAAATAACTTTCCAAACAATGAAACATTCCCGTGAATTTGTAGTGCAACGTTCGGGGCGGCAGTACTTTTTTTAATTCTGTTTTTCTCTTTTTCTCTCGCTCCCATCTAACTGCAGCTGGCAGAAGGGCTGCGGAATAAGAACGCGAACAATTTCCGCTCACTTTGGAAATGAGACGCGAATTGGAAATGGATTTCAATCAGCCCGCTGAAAATTCATCACCATCTTTTAATTTGTTCCTCTTAGGTCGGGATTCGGATTATTCAATTAAAAAATTACCGAGAATATTGCTTTTTAAAAATATCTCCAGGCTTCTCGCAATCCGCCGGGACGGATTAAATTTCTTTCAAATTGGACGCGGATCGATGCCCGGCAGAAAACCAGGTTAATTCTTTTTCTTTTACCTATTTTCTAAAAGTTAATTCCGTTATTTCTAAATGGCGTTATTAATACAGTCAATTGCTATTAATAATCTATATTTAATAGTTCTTGTACTAAAAATAATAATAATAAATTATGTACCAGCTTTGTGATACTTATTCCCGAAATTAATGCATAAAATTATCTGCACTGGAATTCATTCGTACAATTTGATATTCAAATTTATGGTTTTCTGATGCTTAATGTCTTGATTTAAAACTGATCAATCAGAAAGATTATGTCATTTGCGAAACCTAATTCTTACATTCTCTGCATTACAGTCCATCCAATTAATTTTTTCGACAGAATATCTTCCAAACAGTTAAATATTCATCTTTTGCTCCTAGAAGTGAATTCTTCCATATTTTTAGAGAAAATTATACGTTTCTGAAGGTGTGCTTTTAGTATAAGAAGGTTTTCATTTATTATTTTTATTTGGTGATTTTGATTATAATCTTAAGATATTTATTTGAACTGTACTTTCTATAGCTTAACCTACACTAAAATTCTATTCTAACCTGTGAAGACAAGTTGACGTTGTTTTCTCCTCAGTGAAACTTCTCTTGTATTCCCGTATTATATTTTCGAAGCTTTAGCCTCTTTGTCAAACAAATTCTTTGGGCAATCACCACACTCTAACAAGTAGAAGCCAGATTTTTCAATTTTTGCCGATTTGTCTTTAGTATATTGATCAATTTATGGATTATGTGAAGTGTTGAGTTGTCTTGAATGAAGTGTTAATATTTAAAGATTTCATTTCTTTACAAATTACTATCGAAGAAGAGCTAATATATGTTAATGAGATGTAATTTTTGTTTTATTCTAAATTGGTTTGTGGAAAACCGTTTCGGTTTTTTGATCAGTATATTGATTATCAACATATTTGGAAATCCGTTATTATTTGCAATTATTAATATTTTCCTTAATTCTTTATTAATAAAAGTCATAGGCACAAACACCAAAACTTTTCCTAACCTCTTCCACTTTAATCTCTGCTGAGAAAGGCCTGAGCACTGCTTCTATCTTCTTTGACCTAAGGAAAGCATTCGACACCATCTGGCATAAAAGGCTGACTGTCAAACACTACATGAACACTCCAATCCCGAACATCCGATTAATTAAATCCTTTCTCCTGAATCACTTCCACTCAGTTTCCTCATCCTCTGCGAATTCTACCCTTTTCACCCTCATTTGTGAAGACCCTCAATAATCTGTATTATCACCCATCCTTTACTCCCTCTTTACGCAAAATGTCCCTCTCCTAAAATCCTCTATTGTCCAGATATACGCAGACGACACTTCCAAACCATCTTCCATCGTCCTTACTTTTCACAAAAATACGAAAATCCTCCTCCCCCCCCCGACTTCCCTGTCTCTCAAACTTCTCCCTAAAAACCAAATATTCTAATTTGGCGTCACCTATCAACACCATCTCAATCAATCCCTCGCTCACCTCTAGCTCTATCTATGAGAAAAACTTTTTGAGGAATTGCCTCATTTCAGCTCTAAAAGCTTGACCACCCTATAGGGTCGGGCATATACAAAACATTCATCAGACCTATCCTTGAATTCCCACATGTCTTCTTCACTTTCTTCTTTCATTCACAATTTGCTCCTGTTTTCTTCCTCGAAGGTCGCCTACTAAGAAAATACTGCTGACTCCGTCCAGAAACGCCCTCCGAAATAGTTTACCAACATGTAGCTACAATCCCCCTTGAACTAAGAATTGTTCACCGAATCAGCAAGTTTGTAACCCTTACGTCTGCTTTTACAATAGAATAGACCTAATAGACTCAATCTCATACACCACTACACACCCCCTCTAATAATTCCCTTATCCCTCAACAAATAAATTACTTAATCAAATAATCTCTATCAAAATGCAAAAAGGAACAGATACTCCCTCCCCTTACTTCAACCCTTCTCCACGCTCCCTTGACATCTAAACAGCCACCATTATGACACCGTGCCTCAAGATCCTAGGATTCTCGACCAGAATTCACATCAGCCATCGGTGGTGACATTGCTAAACACACGTCTAAAGATGATCAAGCCTACAAAAGACAATAAAACCACTGGAAGGGACTGCCGTATTTAGTGTAGTTTTTACGTTAAAATAATTACTAATTTTTCTGTTAAAGCCACAGTGTGGCAAAACAATTGTAGCGGTGTTTCTATATAATGAAGCAAAACTCTTTAAATAATCGTGTTTTATTGCTTGTACATAATGGAGTTTTGCTAAGTTGCAGCCTCATCAATCTAGACATTTTCAAATCGTACACTCTTTTTACATAATCGGAGGAAATTTTAGATAGGTCGTTCTTTTTAAAATATACCATATTAACTCTTGCATCGGTGAGATAATTGTGCAACGAATTCTATAAATAATTATTCATTGTCCTTCTATAGCATAACACGAACTTTTGCAATGCTGTTCTTTTTATATAATTACTTACACACCATACAATTGAAGTGAACAACTTATATTTTGTCTTAGGGTGGTTTTTATATTCGGTATACTAGTTCGTTGGTTCTTTTTACAATTTTTTAGAGCTTTTTTAGGAAATTTTCAAACATCTTCTCCTGCTACTTTTTCTTTGATGGATAGCCATTTTAAATTACATGAAAAGTATAATTCACAATCTATTACGATATTGGTGCAGTCTATCTGGTTCATGTACTGATAACCTAAAAGCAAAAAAAAAGATTTCTCTGTTAATCTATATACCGTCTAGTTGCACGTGTAATGCTGATATTGTTTCCTTGTCAATTCTAATCGTCTTAGTTTAAACAAAAATATTTTCTTTAAGCGACTGGAGTTTAAAGAATAACAAATCTAGGGATTTTTAATGCTTCTTGGTTTGGTAACAGTCATGCGTTCAATTGGTCAAGTATTTTCTCTGTTCATTTTATGTAAAAAAAATATTGGTCTTGTCCAGTGTCAATTATTTTGGTATTTTATCGGCAATTTCTTTAAATTATTAGCTAGATATAAATCATCGGTTCAATATCAAATATCCAATATGTAGTCTTCCTTAATTTTATTGATAGATAGATAGATGTTATATGGGTGGCACCAGCGCCTATTCCACCGCGACTTTTTCAGGTCTATTGTGGATCTCTGTTTATCTCAGATGACCAGCTCTAGCTTTGCCTCTTTGATTAGTCCTATTAGCTCTGCCAGAGGGGCTTGGGTATAAGTCTCCGCGCTTGGGTTTGTAGTGCCCAGCTTTTGATATGTAATCGTTGTCTGTATGGTGCTTCTTCTACCAGGCCTATTTTGCTCATATGTTTGTTGAGTTTGCAGTGTCTTGTTATCAGACCTACTATTATTTTGACCGTTTTCCTTTCTTGGTTCAGGAGTTCGGTCGTTAATTTTGGCGATTATTTCTTAAGGACCTGTTTCGCCTGTCTCTGTCCTGGTGAGTTCGTCCACCAGGTATGGGCCTGTGTCTTCACCCATTTTTTTATGGATCGTTTGACTGCGGTTTTGGAGATTCCGCAGGAGGGTTCTGGGCCAATTACTGCTGTTGACGAGCCTTGTTTGGCCAGTTAGTTAAGAGCACTTATACAGTCCTACACTAGCTTAGATTCGACCTGTGTGGAGCTTAGTGCTCTTAGCAGCGCCTGGCTGCCGGAGAATATAGCAATTGACCTACTTTTGGTGTCTTGTCTTGCTATTTCTTTTGTGCAGTGCTGAAGAGCTATCGTCTCTGCTAGGAACACCGTGGTGTCCTTGGTGAGACTGACAGAAATCTTTGTCTCGGGTTTAGTGCCGTATATACCTGCTCCTACCCCTTTGTCGGTCTTTGAGCCGTCCGTAAATCAGCATGATTCTGCTTTGGCAGGTTGGCCTTCGACCCAGCCTTCTCTTTGCGGGATTAGTACCTTGTATTTCTTTTCGAAATTGTATTTTTTCACCGTGGCATCATTTGGCATCGCTGTGATTGCATTAGCCTTCAGCTCATTTTCTAGCCGTTGGTGTGTTTTTGAGTGTGATGGGATTATGGGCGCCTGTCCTTGGATCAGTCTGTAAGATACGGACCTGGCATCTCCTTGAATGAAGATGTGTAATAGTGGTATGTTCAGGATGGCTTCTAGGGCTGCTGTTGGGGTGGTGCTTAGAGCTCATGTTGTATTGAGACATGCTAGTTTTTGTGTACTGCTCAGGAGTCCTATCGCCCCCTTTTGCTTTGTCCTAGTCCACCACACCACTGCTCCATAGGCTATCATGGATCTTATCACCCTGGTGTAGAGCCATAGAGTCATTTTAGGGTTTAGTCCCTAATTTTTCCCGCACATTCTGCGACACCTGCCCAATGATATTGTTGCTTTTTTGGTGGCTTTTGTGATGTGTGGTCTTCACGTCATTTTGCGTCAAAGGTTACTCCCAGGTCTTTGCCTCCCCTACAAAGAGGATTTTCGTACCCCAAGCTTTAGTGGCTTTAGGTCTTGCAATGCTCGTCTTTTTGTGAATACGACAATTTGTGTTTTTTGTGGATTGATTGTCAGTCGCTCCTGTTTGCACCAATTGTCTACTATGTTTCGGGTTCTGTGTGCTCGCTCCGAGACAACTCCCGCGAACCGGCCCCTGATGACAATGGCTAAGTCATCCACGTACTAGGCAGTGGATACCCTCTTTGGACAGTTTTCCTAGAAGGCCATCTACTAGTGTAGCCCATAGCAGTAGCACTCCTTCTTGTGAACAGCCTCCCCCTGCCTTAACCTTAATAATATGCCCCCCCCCCCAAGTGGATATGATTGTCCTTTCCTCTAGGCTGGCCTTGATCCATTGGCAAAGGCTTGGCGGGACTCCTCTCCTTGCTTGTGCCTCCACGAGAGAGGTTGCTGTGACGTTGTTAAACGCCCCTTCTACATCCAGAAATGTGGCCTTGGTTATATCTTTGTCTTCCATTGACTTTGTGATGAGCCTGTTTAGGTCTTCCAGCGCCGAGTCCGTCGACTTACCCGGCTGATATGCATATTGACTGTTGTTGAGGGGATCTTTTAATTTTATTAAAGTAGACAACCAAAATCCTCACAGAATTTATGTCATTCCTTAAATACGATATTGCCAATGTGAATAAGGGGTTTGCATATGGCTATACTTCGCCCTTCATTATCACTCCGCCTTTCAGCTTGCTGTCGAAATTGTTAGTATATTTTTGTTTCATCTTTTTTGAATTGTATTTGTAAAGCAAGTTTGATAAAGTACTTATAAATATATAAATATAAATATAAATATATTACAATGTGTTCGACTTAAATTTCGACTTTTGAGGGTCATTATCGACTTGATAATAAAAACATAGTAAGTGTTTTATTCAGTGTTCAATCTTGTTTTATTTTATTGCAATTTTCTTTCAATATACTTAAATTTTCTTCTGTATTTTTTCAATTATTTAGTTAATTCTCTTTCACATTGTTAATTCAGATTTTTTTTTCTAAATTTCTAGAATTTTCCACGATGGTCCTACAATTTTCCGCTGTTACATTGCATTTACAAATTGCAAGAAATTTTATCTGTGTATTTTCAAAAAAATCTCTTTTAATTAACAAACTTTTTTTTAGGATTAGAAAATATTGTAGCAATTTCTCTTCTAGCGTTTTAGAGAATTTTAGGATGTTTTCTCCTAAATTGCGAAAAAAGTTAAAGCAAGCTTATTTCTGGATTTCCAGGATGTTCCTTAGAATAAATATTCTTTCAAATTACAAGAACTTTAACGATTTAAAATTATTTTTTTAAATTTTATTTTTGAAATTCTGTTGTTTCTTTTAAACACTTTGCTTCCTGAGTTATGCAATTTTCTAGTATTTCCTGTCTCATACCTAGAGTAGAGTAGAAAAAACTAATAAATAAAGAAAAAACTTGTAAAAACAAATAAATAAAATTTTAAAATAAAATAAGATGTTAAAACTATCATCGTTAAAAAAATTGTTAAAATTATAAAAGAGCATTCAAATTCAAATTAAATATAAAAATAAAAATAAATACGACACTACACATTAAAAATATGATTAAAATTAATTATGATATAGGTATTGTACAAGTTAAAAATTCATCAAAAGAATAAAAACAGTTTTTGATTAGAAATTGTACCATTATTTTCTTGAATTGTTTTAGAGGCAATATCTTCCAGGCTTTAGGTAATTTATTGTAAAATTTTATAGCCCAATAGTTGGTACTATTACACGATTTACTAAGTCTTATTCTATTTATTTGAATATTTTGTTTATACCTTGTTGCGTGAGAGTGTTCCAGATTGGAGTAAATATGAGGATTTTTCTAAATGTGCAACACGCATTGTAGAATATAGAGGGATGGTACTGTTAAAATCCCCAAACGTTTAAATATCGGCTTACAATCATCTCTATATCTGGCCTCTCCAAGTATGCGAACGGCATTACGTTGTAATCTAAATATTCGGTGCCTACATGCAGCATGACCCCATGCTAGTATTCCGTACCTCAAACGTGACTCGATAAGACTACAATACGTCATTTTGGTGATATTAATTGGCACCCTACCTACTAGATTTCGTAAGCAAAAAATATTTTTTGCTAACGATGCCGCAAGGTACATCCCATGTTTTTCCCAACATAATTGTGAGTCAATGTGTATACCTAAAAAGCAGTGACTTGTCATTTGATTGCCCTTTTTCAGGCTAAACACATTTTTTTTGTTTTATTTTCGTTTAAGACGAGTTTATTTTTGGCAGTCCATAACTTAACCTCGTGCATTGCTATCTCATTCCGTGCTTCTGTATACTGAATGCTTCCACCATCACTTATGATAGTCGAATCATCAGCGAATAAAATTGTGTTTGCAATATTACTTTGTAGGGGAAGGTCATTTATGAAAATTAAAAACAACAAGGGTCCAAGAATGGACCTTTGCGGGACACCATATTCGATCTTTTCTGGTCTTGAAAGTTCTTGCTTAAAGTACACACATTGATATCGATTGCTCAGATAAGTTTGAATAAGCTTAATGCTACTATCTGTAAAGTTATATGCTCTTAATTTTTGTAAAAGTAGGTCATGCGCGACACAACCAAAAGCTTTGCTCAAATCAATGAACGAAACTACAGATACATTTTTTTTTCAAAAACGTCCATGATCAATTCATTGAGAGCAAGAATAGCATCCACTGTTGACATATTAGTTCTGAAACCAAATTGACTTTTACTAAAAAGGTCATTTGTTTCAAAGTACTTTAATATCTGATTTTTCATAATATTTTCGATTATTTTTGATAGTATTGGTAATATAGAGATTGGTCTATAATTGTTTAAATCGTTTTCGTTGCCAGATTTAAATATTGGTACAATCTTAGCTAATTTAAGAGCATCGGGGAAAATACCTGTGCTTAGTGTTTGGTTAATTAACGTTGTAAGTGGTGAAATTATGAGATTAATTATACATTTAATGTAAATCACTGACAAAGAATATATATCCTCACACCTACTATTTTTTATATCGTAAATTGATTTTCTAACTACTATTGATGAAATTTCACTAAATTTAAAATTTAATGACTCTTTGGTTTTAATGGTATGATTAAAAGTAGTATCAGGTAGGTTTTCGATTAGTTTTTCGGCTATATTACTAAACAATTTATTAAATTCACCAGCAGAAAATTTACTCTGATTTATTGGAGTTCTAACTTTTTTTCTCGCGTAATCAATTAAAGCCCACATCGATTTGCATTTATTTGGTGCTTTGTTGTTGATATAATGTTCCCATTTATGATTTAGACTTAAAGACATACCTTAGTTTTCTCTAATATTTCTTAGAGGGTTTGTGATTTTCCAGTATTTCTTCCCAATTTTATTGAATTTTCTAGCACTTTCTCTTCCATAATATTTATATTTATATTTTCTTATAGATTCTTAAAGATTCCTTTCCATTATTCTAGAATTATCAATCATGTCTTGCTTTATCTTATCAAATTTAATCAGAAATTTTAGTTTGACTTTTTAGAAATGCCACTTTTATATTGTTAAAATTTTCTTTTTGGGTTTTAGAATTTTTCAGTAACTTCTATTTTTTCCAATTTAAAAATATTTCAATATTTTTCTCTTCTAGATTGTTAGAATTTCCTATAACGGTCCTACAACTTTCGAGAATATTTTATATTTCTGTTACAAATTCAAACAATTTTCGTCTATGTATATTTCTCGTTCAAATTACTAGAATTTTCTTCTAGAATTTGAAAACTTTTCAACAATTTCTTTTCCACATTTTTAGAGGATTTTAGGATTGTTTCTTCTAAAATTTGAAAACCTTTCAACGATTTCTTTTCCACATGTTTAGAGGATTCTAGGATTGTTTCTTCTAGACGACAAATTTATTTAAGATTTTTTAAATTATCCCAAATTATTCTTCAATATTACCAAAACTCTTTTGAAGCTTTGCATTTAATTTTTCCAAATCGTATGTCATCTTAGTTCTCATAAACTTTAATCTATTTGAGTTTTATGATTTTCTAGTACTTCCTGTCTCACTTTGTCATACCCTATTCTTCCAAATTACGAGACATTTTTTTCTAGTATTTTTTTCTAAGTTTATTGCATTTGCTAGAATTTTCGCTTCCAACATTAATGTCAATTAATATTAACATTTTCAAGCAGTTCCTGCTTTATTTTAATGGAATTTTGCAGAAACTGCACTTTAGAATTGTAAAAAATATTTTTGATTGATTTTGGAAATTTCTACAAATTCGTTTTCTAGATTTCTAGAATTTTTTGTTTCTTCGAGGATTTTAAATTAATTTTCCATATATTTTCTTTTAAATTGCTATTATTTTATTAATCGACAGACTCGAATATTACTTGTTTTAATCCGTTATAGTTTTCTTTTTTCTAGAGCCTACCGTCTTATTTTGTAGGACTTTTCTTCAAAATTGTAGTATTTTCTTTCTCAGTTCTTTAAGAATAAATAAATAAATAAATATCTTTATTGACGGAAAACTCCATTAGTATAAAGTAAGTATAATAAATGAAAAGTACAATACGAATAGATACAATAATAAAATAATAAAAATAATGAAATGAAATGAAATTATTACATATTTGTCTTAACATTAATATTAACATGTTTTATATGACGCAAACATTCTTGCCGAGACATAGAAAATAAATCAAAGTTCGAATTAAGTGAAAAATAATTAGCATACCGCATAAATTGACTACAATTATTGATACCATAATTTGTCCTATGAAACGGTATTCGGAACAACGGTCTGTAACGTGTTAATCTATTATCAGTGCCAATATAGAAGTCGATTTAAAAAAGAATATCAGGGCATTCAATATGTCCATTGATTATTTTATGGAACAACAACATTATCGCCAAAACTCTTCTATTACTTAAAGTGTCTAAACCAAAACTAGTCCTTAGCGTATCAAGGTTTGTGTTATTTAATTACCTACTTTGTAAGAAAGAGATTTTAAAAACTTATTTTGAATATTTTCAATATCTTCTTGATAACATTTCTGATTAGGTGACCAGACACTTAAAGCATACTCCAGCTGAGAACGCACAAAAGCAATATAAATGGTTTTGAATGATGCGGGATTTAAATTACGTGAAATTCGTTTAATATAACCCAACATTCTAGCTGCTGAATTGCATATATTACTAATATGACTAGTAAATGTTAGCTTTGCATCAAAGAGAATGCCAATATCTTTAATTTCTGTAACTTTAGATAAAGCAATTTCATCGATTTTATAAATGAAATCATGGTTCGATCTTTTACGGGAGAAAGTCATTGATTTGCATTTAACTACGTTAAGAAGCATTTCGGCAAATTTCTCTGAACAGTTTCAGATCATCAGCGAAAAGTAGAGAGTTGGAGTATTTTATTACTGATGCGATATCATTAATAAATAAAAGAAACAACAAGGGTCCACAATGAGACCCCTGTAGTACCCCTGATGGAACACGCACAATTTCAGAAATGTGGCTTCTTATTATTTTTACACACTGAGTCCGACCAACTAAAAAATCTTCAATCCATTTACAAACCGATTCATGGAATCCTAATGATTTTAATTTCGATAATAATATGACATGATTAACTTTGTCGAATTCTTTCGAAAAATCTGTGTAAATAGCATCGAATACATTTTTATTTTCTAGGGCATTAGATATGAATGATTCATAAATTAATAAATTTGTTGATGTTGCCGTTTCTGAAACCAAGTTGCTCGTTTATTAAAACATTTTTACTCATCCAATACAGTTGTTCCGATAATAATTTATCAAATAGCTTAGGTATGGCTGATTGAATTGAGACACTGCGATAATTTGCAATATCGTCTTTCTTGCCTGATTTAAATATTGGCGTAATATAAGTTCGTTTCCATATTGTTGGAAATGAACACACATTTAAAGAGTGAGTAAATATTATATGCAATGGCAACGAAAGAGAGTAAATACAGTTTTTAAAAAATCTATTCGGAATGCCGTCTGTACCTGCACCCTTACTATCATCCAGTTTTATAATTGCGTCAAATTTATCAGACACAGATAATTTGAAGGGCATGTGCAAATTGATGAAAATCATTAAGCAGAGCTTCAGTGGTAACATCCCCAACGGAATTAAATTAGGCAAGAGTGGAAGATCATCTACGTGTGAACTCAAGCCTTTCCATGTGCGTTCAAAATTCTCGTGAATATTTATAGAATTATGTTTTATTTAGGAAGAATTGTGTCAGCATGTTGGATAAATAGATAAATACAATACAATACAATATCTCTTGGTGGGATCCGAAGTCATTTTCTTGTGCCGTTGTCCTGTAATTATACACCGCAGAAAATAATCTTGCAAATAAGTTTACACACTCAGTGCCATTTTCACAAATATTATTATGATAGTGCATTACTGCCGGATACTCCGACGTATTATTCTTGAATTTAACAAAATTCCAAAAGTGCTTTGGATTTTGCGCAATGCCGTTATTCACTGAATGAATATATTTACTATAGAGATAATCTCTCATATTATTACAATTCCTCCGTAATAAATGAAAGGTCTGATAATTTACAGAAGTTCTACATTATTTAAAATTTCTATGTGCTACTTTTTTATGAATTAATTGAATCAATTCCCTGGAAAACCATCTAGGATATCTAGAGCATTTGATACGCTTAACTGGAGTATACAATTCAAGGGCTTCGTATAGAATACTATAGAAAGAATCGACCATTAAATCAATATTCTTTATAAAAATATATAAGTCCTTTACGTTGTAGAAAATTCACTAATAATTAGAAAAAACACGACCATATTTCGTAAAATCTACAACAAATGAGTCTTATTAAGACTACAAGAAACAAATCAATTTTGAAACAACTACTTCTCTAGCTAATACTTCGACAGACATTGAATGATACAAAAGTAATTTGCGTGTTACAAAATAGCAAGGCTATCAAAGCGACACTAGTTTGAACGTATTTCTTTCTGTAAAATGAACTAAAAAGTTCCATATTTTTATAAATAATAAAAATCTTTATTCACATTTAATTCCTTTTGCAATAATACTATTTACATTTATTTGTGAACGGGTTATCCGGCCTCATTTAGGAATATTATTTCTTACTTTATTGTATCAAATTTTTTTAGAAATTTCCCGTGATATTTTTCTTTGATATTTAAGCAATCTAAAATCAATTCCTTTTTAGATATTTGCAAATCTCACATATTCTTTACTAAATTCACTTAAAAAGATATAGATTTTTCCATACTTTTTTGTCTTATCGAACTGGAGAATTTCTTCTTTTTATTTTTTGTACATACTTTAGAGCAAAAATTTTTTATTGCAATCATTTTTCCATTTCAGGTGGAAAAGCATGAAAAGAAGAAGTGTATAGTAAATATTTTAAAGTAAAATTTTTAATCGACGTTGATGTGTATTGTTTAAACAAGAAAATACAAAGGACATATAAGGTGTGGGGTGTGGGGGGTTAAACGGTTGCCATTGTATCTCGCAAATGCAATTTTGCGATTTTTATCCACGACCCTCCCATCTGCTCTATCTTCCACACTAATCAGATTACATAGTCCATTTTTGAAGCGCCCCGCGTCGAGCTGCAATCCAATTTAAAAGTCATTTGTACCATCTAACGCGAATATTGTTAGCATCCTTAATAATAATAATAATAATAATTTCATTTAGCACTCAAGAGATTGGAGCGCGAGGCGCACGCTTTAAAGCGACGACGACGTCGACGAGCAAAAAAAAATAATAAAAGAGAGGAAAATGAATATCATAAACTCGTTTTCTCGCATTTTCTAATTTTCGCCCCGGCGTGGAAAAACTAATCGCGAAAGTAATTACTCGCACATTCTCTCCTCTTTTCCTCACTTTTCTCTCGTTTGCGCGGCGAGAGAGCGCGTATAATTAATAACCTCTTTTCGGCCCTCTCCGTCCTCCCCACTCCTCTCGCCCGTCGTCGGCGGCGGTGGGCGGCGGAAGGGTGGCCTCGGTGGTGGCGTTTATTTTTGATTTTTTCGGGCGATAGAAGAGAGAGGGCGGCGCACTTTTATTATACAGCGTTACAGTTAATTAGGCGCAATTAAAATGTTTACTCGCGAGGGTCCGCCAACTGCTCGGATGGAAATTAAATGTCAACCGGGAGCGCTATTTTAATTTCTCCACGGTTTTCTCATTTACATTACGTTTACACCTAACACCGTTATTTCCTTTTAATTTAATTACTATAAAGAAAAAGTTTATATATATGTGAGTGAAAATGTTTCGCCTTTATTAACGAATATTTATTTTATTTATAATTGCTAATAATACAATAGGACACTAGATCAATATATTATTTATTAGAACAGGTCAAGAGTACGACAAGGACAGTGTTCAATTTATTGAGGTCAGTCAGCAGTACGCTGGATATTGTCAAGAGTACGCTAAATATTTTATTAATGATGGATCAAAATATTTACTAAAAAATAAGTTAAAAATAACTTATATGCATCTTGAGTACTCTTGGCTATTGTATACATATTAAGCTACTAGCTTGCTTAGTTGAATTTTGTAATGTCTATAGTAAATAGGGGAAATTTTTACTTAAATTTCTTTTATATAGACCATAATGACGATTGCGACCGTTACTACGTGGTAATTCATAATAAACACTTACTATTTTATTCAGTGTTTTTTTTATATAGACCTAAATGGCCGAATCAGAGTTGATCGAATATACCCAGCAGTTCCCGAAGTCTTTGAAGTAATATTGAATTTGTCGATATTCAAGAAAGATGTAGACAATCCATCATCTAAAATGATGGTTATCTCTTATACTCTATAGCCTGAATGAATTAAGCTTTGTTTCCTGCTGATGATATTTTAATTATTTTTTATTCCACTTATTACAAATTACAAAAGATCTTGGCTATAACGACAAAAGAAGTCATAAAGATTTAAATAGAATTTTGTCTACTGATAAGTCGAAATTAAATTTGTAACTGTTTTAAAAAATATCAGCCATATTTTGATTTACTTTAATGCCTTAATTGCCAGGCGTAAAGTACAATTTGCACAAGAAAAGCTTTTTTTGACCTGTGACAGTGCCGTAACGGCTCTCATTTGATTCACAATGTTTTTTTTACATGTGTCTTACATTTATTTAGTGTCTCATACCTACACGAAATATATAATTTTTACATCGAAATGTCAATAACGTGTACGTGTTGCAATGTTATCACAGAAACCCATACGGCAGTTAATTGCTGTGTTTGCAAAAAGGCATGTAAGATTAACTGCGTCGATATCACTAAGAGTGAAGCGCGCAAAATCAATGCAATGAGTGGACTATCCTGGTCTTGTAAAAAATGCTCCTAAATTGGTAATGATCTTAATGCACTTAATGCAAATCCGCTACAGCTTACGTCGGTATCTATCGAGTCCGAACAGATCATTCAAGAAATTTCTGAACGAGAGAAAAGAAAGTGCAACATAATTATCTACAAGTTACCGGAAAGTGCTTCTAACTCCGCCACCCAAACAAAAGATATTGGCCTGGTTAAGGAAATGCTAACAATAATAAATGTGCAACACGACGATCCAAAACCTGTTAGATTAGGAAAATTTGATCCCTCCAAAATAAATAATCGTCCACTGAGACTGTCATTGCCAAATCAATCTTGTGTCAACGCGGTGTTCCGTAATATAAACAAAATACGTAACACAGATAAATTTAAAATGATCAGCATCTCAAACGATCAGACACCAATGCAGTCGGCGTTTTATAAATCTGTTAAGGCGGATCTTCTGCAGCGACTATCCAATGGCGAATCGGATCTCATCATAAAGCATATCCGAGGCTTACCCACTATTATAAAGAAATAATCGGAAAACTAATAGCGTCCGGAAGAAAGCAATCAGTACTGACATTCTACTATCAAAACGCTCGTGGATTACGAACTAAAACTCAAACCTTTTATATTAATTCCTGTTGTTACACTTATGATATTATATTCTTAAGCGACGAGTCGTATCACTGGCGGTGGAGTTTTAGTAGCGTTTTCCGAAAGAATATCTTACAGTGTCGTAGATACAAGCCATATACAGCAACTTAATCCTCTTATAGACTTTATTCTATGTAAATGTAAATTCGACTCATTTGTATTTTATACCTGCATTTCTTGATGAACTAAACTATCCTAAATCGCGTAAAGTTTTATCATTGTGCAGTTTTCTAAACATCCTGAAACTCAATCAGTTTAACAATATCAAAAATTGTAATAATAAACTGTTAGATTTAGTTTTTAGTAATTTTGATGGTTGCCTGGACATAAATCATTCTGTGCATCCTCTTGTGTCAGAAGATCTGTATCATCCAGCTCTAACCGGTACAGCGCAAATTTTGACTAAATGCAAGCAGACTGTTTTTCCTCATAATGTGTCTAATAAGCAATACAATTTTCGAAAGGCCAATTATCTCACTTTGTACAATGACTTAACTAATGTAGATTGGACTATTTTGGAATCTTACACTGACGTTAATGAAATGGTCGATCAATTTTATAAGATTCTGTTTAACCTTTTTGATAGATCAGTACCCATTTATAATTTTAAACAAAAATCAAATAAATTCCCTACGTGGTTTTCAAATGACATTATCAAAAATATTAAATTAAAACACTACTACCATAAAAAGTGGAAATCTACTCAATCCTTATTTTACCGCGGTGAGTTCGAAAGACTTCGAATTGCGACCAAATGACAAATTAAGATACCATATAAATCTTACTTAAAAAATATTGAAGTAAATTTCGACCGAAAGACCTGTGGAAATTTGTACACCAAAAAAATGGAACAACTAGAATACAAAGTGAAATTAAAAATGAGTGTAAAATCTTCGATACTCCCCAAAGTAACGTAAATGCTTTTGCTGATACGTTTTCCGAAGCTTTTCTCGACAATGATACTACAATAATCAATTCTGTACATACTAATTGTGAAAATTTTTCTATTCCTGTTATTAATGAGAAACACATCATTCATAGTATAAACAAGCTGAAAACATCAGCCACTCGTGGTGATGATACTGTCCCTTGTTTTATCATCAAAGATTGCAAGCATATATTTGTTAATAATAATTTTTAATGCATCAATTAGATCCGGATGTTTTCCTAATACTTGGAAGAGAGCTGTCATTACTTCTGTTTTTAAAAAAGGTGATCACTCACTCCTTCAAAACTATCGACCTATAGCAATCTTATCTAATTTTTCCAAGATATTTGAACAAATAATACATTATTTTCTGTATAACCATGTAAAAAAATATATTTCACCACTCCAACATGGGTTTATGTGTGGAAGGTCGACCTTAACTAATCTGGCATCAATTACGCAATATCTAAGCCAAAGCCTTGATAATAGAGGTCAAACGAATGTTATCTTTACAGATCTATCCCGTGCGTTTGATATGATTGATCATAAAATTTTACTTAACAAACTCAGTCAATTTGGTCTTACAGAACACACCATTGCATTTTTGTCATGTTACCTAAAACCACGGATTAACTATGTATATTTTAATGGATTTAAGTCGTTTGAGTTCAATTCGAGCTCAGGTGTTCCTCAAGGTTACAACTTAGGCCCTCTATTTTTTATAGCATTTATTAATGATCTAATTGCATCTCTATCGTCCCCAGCATTTGCCTACGCTGATGATATTAAAACTTATGCCTCGATAAGGTCTTTCGAAGATTGTATGCTTTTACACAATGATTTAAATACCATATCGCGCTGGTGTTGTACAAACAGACTTTGTCTTAGTGTCAGTAAATGTAGTGTTGTCTCTTACACTCGCAAGGAACTAATTACTAATTTTAATTATAATATTGATGGTACTACAATTCCAAGAAATTCAAGTATAAAGTATTTAGGTGTTACTTTTGATTTGTCGATTCAATTTTACAGAACATAATGATAATATCACCCAATCCGCAATTAGAATGTTAGGTTTCTTAATGCGCACTAGTAATACTTCGCTTTTCAAAACTTTGTACTTCTCCTTAGTGCGCAGCAAGCTAGAATATGGTTCGATTATTTGGTATCCCTGTTATGTGAATAGTGATCTTAAAATTGAGCGTGTACAAAGAGGTTTTTTAAAATATTTATTTTAAATTTACATTGGGAACATCATAACTGAAACGTACTTTTTTACGTTTCATATTGCAATTAGTTTTAGTGTAAATAGGTAACCAAAAATAAGCTATAATTTGTCGAGGAATAATAATGGTTTAATGTATTCATAATGTCTCGCTTACCTTGCAAACCTATACAGGATGAAACCGTTCTGTATATAACAAACATTCTTGAAAATTGATTAGTTGAAATGATAGTCAGCATAATGGAGGGATCAACATCTTCTTCTGTTTGTAATAAAACAAAGTATACAAGAAAATTTTGCAACAATACGTTCTACCGTGAAGTAATTAATAAATGATATTTAGATACTTTTGTAATTAATATAATAATACCAAACTCAATCGAACGATTTTGAAACGCATTTCGAAATAAACCCCATCATTTTAGATAGGTGATGATAGTGGAAAGGCCAGCATGGAATCTGATCAGAGAGAAATGACTTTTGTTTCTCAACTTGAATTGTAGAAACTTTGGCGATGTTCATTTCTTCGAAATGCTCTTTAGCTGAATAAAAATAGCGCATCTCTCCTTGGTGATAATACTATAGACTTTACAAATCTCGAGGTACTTAATCAGGCTATTTAGCTCTACCTTTAATTGTTATTACATAAAATGGTGATGTGGCCAACATAATACTTTCCCCATATTTTTCTCGAAAACTATAGATTATTCTTAATTATTTGCTCAATTTTGAATTTTTTATATTTACTTGTTATATAAATTTCATTTAGCTCTTATACTTTATTAGCAATAAGCAAAACAAAAATTCAAAATTTTTAAATTAATAACAAAAAAAATGTTTCAATAAAACTTTTACAGTTTTTCATTCTCTTTAACTTTTGTTTGAAAATTTATGTCTTATTTTTCAAAATATCTTAAATTTCAAAATTTATTTGAATAAATCTATTAAATTTGGCAATAATATTGTTTATTTACATTTTACAACTTTTAATTAAAACTCTCGCTTATGTTTTACTGACTGGAGGATGGGTTAGAGGCCACCCACCCACCCTACATATACATATGAACTTTAATTACTGATCGCCTCGCGGTTTGCAATAACTTTAATTACAAAATTTGAATAAAAGAAAATTAACAAGGTAAACATTTTTGATAAAGAGAATGGTTGCGACCGTTACTACGTTTGTAATCTATACTTACTTACAATAATTTGTGGTTAAAACATATTGAAATTCAATTTCAATTCAGGAAAGAAATTTTTGACAAAAGTCTATATTTCTAAACAATTTTTTTTTTAAATTTTAGAGCTTCCAATAAAATCTTCACAATTTATAAAAGGGATTGAATTAAAAAATCTTGAAACCTAGAGAAGAAATTAGTGGAAATTTCTTGAATTCTTGAAAAAGTGAGTCTAGATTTTAGAAAATAAATTCCTAAAAATCTAGGGCCTCAAAAAAAGATAAATTACTGAAAATATTCTAAACCCTCAAGAAAAATCTAGATTTCTACAAACAAATTTTCTAAAAAGTTTTAGAGCCTCCAAGAAAATCTTTATAATTTAGAAGACAAGAAGATAACCTTCAAATCTAGAGGAGAAATTTCTGGAAATTTCCTGAACCTTAGGAAAAAAAGTCAAGATTTCTCAATGAAAATTTTCTAAAAATTTAGAAGACCAGTTGAAAAAATATCTTGAAATCGGGTAGAGAAATTAGTGAAAATTCTTTTAAACTTTTTCGAAAATTAGAAAAGATTTCTAGGGGAAATTTTTCTAAAAATTCTAGACCCTCCAAGAAAAATTTCGCAATTTACAACTTTCTAAATAAGTTTATAGCCTCTAATTAAAACAAAATGTTGAATTTTAGAGAAGCAATTGCTGAAATTTACTTAAATTCTCTAAAAGAAGACGAATAAAAATACATTTAGAGCCTGAAAAAAATCTTCGCAATTTATAAGAAAAATTGAAAACAATATTTAATTTTGGGAAGAAGTTATTGGCCATTTTCTAAACTCTAAATTTTTAGAAAAAAAATTCTAGAAAATCCTAATTAATTTGCAATTTAAAAGACGACTTCAAAAAACTCACTTTAGAGAATAAATTGCTAGAAATTTCCTAAACACTCGAGAAAATAATCTAGATTTCTAGAAAAAAATTCTAAAAGAAAATCTTTGCGATTTAGAAGACAAGTTGAAAAAATCTTGAAATATGGATAAGAAATGACTATAAATTTCCTGAACTTTCGAAAAAAGTCTAGATTTTTAAAAACAAATTTTTAGAAAGAGCCTTCATTTAAATCTTCGCAATTTACTGGAAATTTTCTGAATTCTAGAAAAATCTACATTTCTAGAATTTTTTTTTTAAATTCTTAAAACTTCGCAATTTAAAAGACAGTTTGAAAAAAACAATCTTGATATCTGGAGAAATTACTGAAAAGAGTCTAGATTTCTAGGCACAGATTTTCTATAGCCTCCAAATCCGAATAGAAGTTACTGGAAATGTCTGAACTCTCGAAAAAAGTCTAAAGTTCTGGAAAAGATTTTTATTATATTTTTGAGCCCTGAAAGAAATCTTTGCAATTTATAAGACAATATTAAAATCTGAAAGAGGAATTACTGGAAACAGCCTCAAAGAAAATTCTATAAATATTGAAACGAACTTTCTAAAAACTTAAGAATAACACGTTTGCTAAACATTCTGGAAATATGAAGAAAAAATTACTGTACACTTTTAGAATCCTCCAAAAAAGTTTTAGAAATACAAGGAAAACTTCTAGAATACTCGATCAAAATTCTTTGGAAAGGAAGATCCAAAAGACTAAAAATATGGACAAGAAATTCCTGAAACTTCCAGTAGCCTCTAAGTTCTAGAAATTTAGAAAAAAAAAATCCTAATAAATTGTAAAGTTAAACAAAATCTTGAAAGAACTTTCTGAAAAATCTAGAACTCACGAATAAAATCTTTGCTAAAAATTCTGTAAATATCTATTTATTTATTAGATAAGAAAAAGAAATTATTGTACACTTCTAGGTTTTATAAATCTAAAATGAAATCTTGAGAAAAATTCTAGAAACTTAAATGTAAAAAAAACTAAAAGTATGGATGATCTGAGAAAATTAGAGAAAAAGTTGAACAAAATATTCTACAAAAACCACGAAGAAATTTCTATAAATAAAAATAAATAATAACTTTCTGAAAAATTTTGACTGAATAAAACCTTTTGTAGAATTTTCGATGAAAATTTTTTGGAAAGAAAGTTCCAATAAAAACTAAAAGTGTGGAGGAGAAATTTCTGAAATTTCAAGAATCTTTAAAGAAAAATTTAAAATGTTTTCTGAAAAATTATAAATTTAAATTTTTTTCTCACAAATTAACAATTTTACGAAAAACATGTCTCAATAAAACTTCTTCAGTTTCTCATTTCCTTTAACCTTTGTTTGAAAAGTTATGAAATATATTTCAAATTTGGAAAAGTATCGAGAAACATCAAAAAACCGCTTCGAGTAAACATTCGCTTCCGGTTGATGAATGTTTTCCAAAAGCTTTTCAGTTCCAGTTTTGAACGATAAAACCTTAAGTTTGAAGTTTCATCCCAATTGGATCATTCGTTTTTGAGATACATCGCCCACAGACATTTTCATGCACGAAAACAATACTTCCCCTATATATACTATATAGGGAAAGTAAAAAGGTATTTTCAAATGGAATCACTAACTTCAGAATTAGAGTTTTTTTTTTTTTTTGTGGAGTTGAGTAAAAATTGTTTCAGAGATTTTTCCGTAATTTACGTAAATTGACTCTGAATATGAGAGCTAAGTTATTAAGTTCTGTTTAAAAGAATAGAACTGTAAAACTTTGTCACCTTTTTTCTTTAATCGGAAATTGAAGCGAAGGGTGAATGGCCAAAGGTTTGACCTAAGAGCTAATCATGTATATCATAGTATCATTAAAAGCTACAAGTATAAATTAAAATCTAAATTAGAAAAATTTTGCTTCAAGGTATTATTTCGATCTAATTATCGATAGAGGCAAAATTTTCCATCTTAATCTTCTGTGTATGTATGTTGATGGATTAAACGTATCTAAACAATATCTTAAAATTAATCGTAAAATTCAGAATAATTGGGTTGGGATAAGAAGACAATTTACAACTGGACAAGATTTCATTGTGAAAATTTAGATTTAGACCTCTCTTAAATCTTCCAGTTCGGGAGCTAAAACGAAGGGCTGTAAATTTTAGATTCAAGAGTTATACCGTATCTATTAGAGACTCTGTTGTTACAAATACAATGTTTTGAAATCAAACAAGCAGCTATAATTGTTTGGATGTTGCTATTCCATATAATATAAATAGCATTATTAAGAATCAACTTTTTGGGTAGGACTGGTAATGTTCAAATAATCAACTAAAGAAAGCTGAATGCGATTTACATTAATGACAGTATCGCGATGTACGTCGTCGATATGTTGATGTTGTAAATTTCAATTCTTAATTGTCAGCGATTTTCGAAATGAGTTTCATATACACTATAAATATCATTCTCGTGTATAAATTGCATTAACTTATGGATTCTTTTGGAGAAAAAAGATGAAAGAAATATGTAGGGTTATAAAGGCAACTTGTGTGAGTCATTATCAGTCTGATTGTCAATATAAAAAAACATTGTAATTTCCGAGAAGTTTAAGTAAAAATAATAATATCTTTGTCTTGCTCGGAAGAACATGATGAAAGATTTTAAATAGTTTTTTCAAAAGGTACTTGAGATTAAAAACTGAGCGCACGTTTTAGAAGATAATAATAATAATAATAGTAATACTTCTTTATTTCATACAAATACCGAATTATTATGTACAAAATAGCGTCTAACATTATATCTTATACTCTAACGACGCAGAGAATTTAAGTGTTCCTCGATTGTGTAAGGTTCAATTTCCCTTAGAAGGTTATATACCTTGTGTTTAAAATTTTTAAGGTTTTTTTCTCTTTAAAGGACTTTGGTAAATGATTGAAGAACTTCAAACTTGCATAACCAAATCCTTTTTGGGTATGAGTCCTGTGTAATAGTGGATAACGCATATTACATTTATTTATCTTTGCTGTAACTAAATGAAAGCACTACGGCCTCAACTACCAAGGTGTTGTAGCCAACGAATTAATTAAGCGATCGATCTTTATTCTTGGAGATACTGTTTGTTGAATTTAATGGATGCACTGTTATTAATTAATTGTCATTTATATCCTAATTCTCGTATTAATAGAGAGCGATTTGTTGGAGGTTATTATTTTAGACCACTTACTCCTGTAGACAAGAAGAGTATTTGAAATATCGCTGGTGTAGGTGTTGTAGTGTAGGACACAAAGCAGATACCTGTGGAAAATCAGTTTAAATCTTAAGGTTCCTACAAAGCGTGTTGTTATTTTTGTTACAATATGCCCTGTCATGAAGAAATTTGTACATATGATAAAATATTTGGAAAATTATTAAAAGTGTGTTGTTTTATAACTTTTTGTTAGTGTGATTGTCAAAATCAAAAAGTTTGTAATTTACTGCTCAGAAGCATGAGCTCTGATATAAAGAAAATAAAGAAAATGTAGGTCGTCCTCAAAAAAAGGAATGATAAAAGATTTTAAGCAGTTAGTCCAAAAAGGCGGCAGCAGATGATGAAGAAATAATGGATGGGGCAGTTAGCAAAACAAAAAAAATCTGAGAGAAGTGTAAAGTGTAGAACACTTTTGCTGCAAGTAAGTGGAAGCACTGTAGCCTTAAAAACTACCAGATTGTTTCCAGTTTACTCATATTGCATTCGAAACGGGACAGTTTTTTGTTGATTAGTTGACTGCTCTTAACGCAGATTAAGTCAGTGTGATAATTACCCCCAACATTGGCCAATTTACTGAAAACCGAGATAAATAATGCTACTGTTCATTTCTTCGATAATTAATATTATCGTTTTAATAATTATTGCTGTTTCCTATAATTTTTGGTAGTGTATCTACTCAATTCAACACTTTTGACAATAGGTGTTATGATAATGGTAGATCGATATTTTTAGATACCTAGAGTGTAAAAACTTCATAGTAACATTCCGTTTCTGTTGATGAGTTACAAAATTGTTCGAAACTGGTCAGCGGCTTTTGTTGACAGATATGCATTAATGTAATATTTTGTAATTTTTTCTTGACAATTGCATAAGAACAAATAATTTAAAGTGCGACAAGGAGTGCCTTGTGCAAACAAGTTTTACTTACATTAAAAATATATTTTAAGCTATTATTTTAAATGATGTTTGATTTATATTAAGTTTCTATAAATTATGCTATCAGTTGCTCTAAGCAGTGTATATTATACTGATAAAGGTCAGAACTTCATCAATTATTAATATAGGTAACAAGAATAAACTACTAAATTTGATAGGTGCAATGAACATAAATTTTGAATGTATTAAACTTAATAAAGAGTGCACTGGATCTATATATTATTAACCGAGATAGATCAAGAATACGTCGAGATAATTACGTTGAACTACTATAATTAATTATGCAAGAATAATATGCCACATATCAAGATAAGTTAAGAATATGCAGCAATAATATAGGATTCACTGAGATAAGTTTGAAATATACTGTGGTAATTTACAATTATTTAGGTATAGTCAAAAGTGCTCTGATAATATAGATTTTTTGTGGCAGTAGTAAGTCTAATATATAATTTAATAATGCTATCTAGAGGTACGTCCGAGTAGTAGAAAATTTCTTGGGGTAGGTAAGAAATATGCTAATTTTCATTTGTTTAATGGGCTGTGTGCAATATATTTATTTTACCAGTTTGGGAGATGCTACTTTGTTTTGGACTATGAAAAGCTAAATGAAATGCAACATTTTAGAATTACCAAGTTACAAAAGTTAGGAATTCAAAATTGACTTCTTAAAATACTAATATTGCCCTTATTGGCAATAATTTGCATATTCTACGCATTTCCTTATTCTTTTCACAACAGATATGCTCTGTTTGTATGCTTATGAAACTATTTTATGTTGCCATTGACAATATATGTATATTCTTATCCCTATTTGAAATACTCATCTTTTTTTCAAAGAATTGAAAAATCAGATTTGTTTATAAAATAACAACATCAACTCATCCGCACAATAGTACCATCACAAGGTATAACACGTCTAATAATAGACCTCAAACATGGAATTACCTTCGAAGAGGTGTCGAAGCCATTGAATGGCCTCGAGTATCTTCATTATTCAAACGTACACACACCGGCTTAAAAATCAATACCCAAAACATTCCCATTTACACCACCGACTGGCGGTACCTAATAGACCCGAATAAATAAATAAATAATCCGTGGGACGCGCATTGTGGCCGAGAGGAAGGACTTGAAAAGAGCACGCACACAAACGCACGCCCCCCGAAAGAAAGTTGTCGGAATATTGCGTTTCAACAGTCTTCAGTTCCACGATATTTATTTACAGTATCTTTGCGGATCTGGACCTCAAAAGGCGGCTTACGGGTATTGTTGGTGTGGTTTGTTTGCGGGGATTCGAGGATGTCCCCCGCTGCGATTTGGCCCGTGTCCTCTCCTACCAGAACGGTAGCCGGTGATTACCAGATGTGAAAATTTATCGCGGAGACATCTTCATTGTGTCCTTGAAATATATTATAATGCTGCCCAGGTGTATTTCCTCGTTACGTACTTAGGAAATTTTCGGTTTCAATACGTTTATCTTTGCGATCGAGATTGTGTACTTAATGCTATAAGAGGATTACTTTATATTAACAATTATTATAATACACACATAGCTTTAATATAAAATACCACATATACACCATAAAAAATTAACTAAAAGCTTTCATATCTTATAGTCCTTTACATCGTTGCTGATGAGTTAGCTATTAAGTCAAAAGTTCGATTTTTTTAAAATAAATGTACAACAAGAATCTTAGTAATTGGTTCTTGTAGTTCTAATAAGACTTATGTTGTAAATGCATGAGAAGTTATTTTGAAACAGTAAACATATTTAAAAATTTTCAACTTTGAGACTTATATTACAGTTTATTTTTTGATGTGAAAAAAATTATTATTTACACCATATTTACTCAAAAATTGTTTAACGTAATCATGATGATGGTTCGACTGTTACTACTCGGTATTCCGTAATATGTTTAACGCAAATTATATTTTTGAATTACCATTTAAATGAATTAAAATTGTACGATGTATAAAAAAAGTTAAAATTATTGTTTAATTTATGTAAAAAAGAAGAGTGAAGAGAATAATTTCGATTATTACTACATGGCAATCCAAATTGGCTTTAATGATTGTAAAAAAGTTATGTAAAGACATGTTTATAAATCTAAAAATGTTTATAATCATAATTGTATATTTGTGCTTACAGCAAAGTACATTTTTTAATCAAAATAAAGAAGTTGTATCTACAAATTTATCAAATAAAACCTTTATTAAATAATTAGCTTATTTATATCTGTTGAATTTATTTAACATTAATTTTTACTCAGTAAAGTTTAATATACGCTTGGGGTTATATACAGTTTACAGTTTCCGAAGTGCACGTTAGGTAATTTTCGAAATTGAATTGGAAATTTTCGCCCAGCATGCGGTAACAAACTTCATAATCCGATGGAGTTCATGTTTGTAATAGTAACGGATTTGATTAGGGGAATTTCCTAGGCATTAAGCACCGCACGGGGAATTTCAATACCTAATTTTAACGCTACATACACACACACACATACACGTACACGACAGGGATGGGAAACTTTAAAGAGAGTCTAATTATGTTTCGAACCTGTCCCTTCCAGTTAACCACTGAGCGAATGATTAAAAATCAATCAGAAATTTAAAATGTAATAGATTGATCTATAATTTAAAAATAATTTTCTAACAGGTGAAACAACATTTAGATAGTTTGATTTTTGTGAGTTACGTGAAGGTAAACTTGATTAATTAAAAAGCACTAAAAACCTTTCTTCACAATTTTATTTAAATTAACAGATATATATTTCGGACACAAAGTGACCATTATCAATGTTTTAATACTTCAGTATTAAAACATTGTGAAGAAAGGTTTTTAGTGCTTTTTAATTAAACATTTAGATAATGAACCTACAGAAAATTAATTCAATGCAAGAAAGGTGGAATTAATTTAAATAGGCAAAATATAAAGAACAAGAAGAACAGACATGCAAATCAGATTTACATCTAGAAATTATAGATACTTTTTTAATAAAGAAACGAAAAGAAACATATGTTATCATATAAATTAGAATTTAATCAAATTAATACTTTCGCTGCTACATTCTTGATGAAACATAATTACAGAGGTGGATTTGTAAATGAAAGACTTATTTTGTTCTTTTATTTACAAATCTACCCCTTTAATTATAGTTAATTTAAAAATAGCAATTTTATCTTATTTAGAATATCTTATTTTATTGAATCGACGAGGCGGATACATGATGAAACTCCATAACAAATTGAAATAAAACAACACAGTTGGGAGGGGTTCACATTTATTGTTGAACACTGCAACATGTTTCGCCACACAGTGGCTTCATCAGGCAGATGAAATATTCATTTTAAAACATTTTGCTTAATTTAATTTTAAATTGTGTTTTATTATTTCTCAAAAACATATTAATTGCTGTAAAATTTAACTTATTAGTTTCTTAAAAAGCATACCAGCTTTCAATTTACTCTGTCCTACTTCATTTTTCTTCAAACCGACCCAATTTTTCATTCTTTCTAGTTTATTTATTAAAATATACATATTATATTTTTCTTCATAAGTAGTTTACTCTCCATTTACTTTTCATTTTCTTTATCACAAAAGGGATTCCATACAGGGTACTGCGAAAGGTAGTACAGGACTAGTCAAAGGTGTAACCAAATACAGCTACGCTCATGCTTACTACTTCGACCCTAATTTAAAAACTGCAGACTTGAGTGATTATTTAAAAAATGTCGGTTTCAATGATGTGAAATGCGAACAATTAAACTCAAAAAATCCCCAAGAATACTCATCGTTCAAAATAGGTGTCCCTGAAATCAAATTTCCTGATTTGAAAAATCCAGAAATTTGGCCAGAAAATGTAAGGGTTAATAATTTTTTACACCATATTGCAAAAAAAGAGACTAAATGCATAAAAATTGTATTTCTAAATTCGCAATAAAATCATTGAACTTGAAGCACTTATCGCCGATAAGGATTTGTCATTTATTTATATTAGTGAACACTGGCTGTCCAAAGATGAATGTTCGGTATCTCGTCTAGGGAACCTATCCGCCAAAGCTTACTTCGCATGCACATCTGGAAAGTATGGTGGAACAATAATCTACACCCATGACGACTTTACTACAAAAGACTACAACGATTTAACGGATGCGCTTTCCGAAGAAAAATTAAGCGAATTATCTTTAAGTTACAGTTCCTTGCATAATTTTTACGTAATTAATGTCTATAGGCCCCCATCAGGCGATTTTAATGTATTTTTAAATAGTCTTAGATTATTATTGGATAAAATTAATTATAATGAAAAAACGGTTTTGTTGGGTGGAGATTTCAACATTCCTTTTAATAGCAGCGATACTCGTGAAGTATACTTGAATGACTCCTTACTAACTTATGGACTCTCCAAATGTGTCTATTCTAATACGAGACAAAATAATTGTCTTGACAATATTTTTACAAACATTCCCTTAGAATACATACAAATTAACTTTTTAGATAGCGCTTTATCAGATCACTTAGGCATTTTTCTGAAAATTGAATTGATCAAAGTCGTGGAAGAAAGCCTGAGTTATCAGAACCGACCGATTACTAAAGAAGGTAAACTACATTTTTTCACTTTTATGTCTGCCATAAGTTGGGATATTGTATATGACAGTTCAATCAACTCCCAAGAAAAGTGGTGTATAATGAACAGTATTATAAACAATTGTGTTAAAAATTCCTTTCCGATAAAAATGAAAAAAACAAATCATCATAGTAATAAAAATATGTTTTGGTTTAATAAGGAATTACAAGAAATGCGCGAAACAACGAAATTCATTGAGGCATGCTATAAACATAATCCTACGCCGAATGCTAAAGCTATTCGTGATGATTATCATACAAAGTACAGGAAATCTATTTCTGATAACATAACCCGATCTAACAATATTTTCATAAATGAATCAACAAACAAACAACGCGCTGCTTGGATTGTACTAAACTCACATAAATTCAATAAAAACAAATTCGTGGATTGCAATATAACTTGTCATGAATTTAACGACTATTTTTCAACTGTGGCACAACAAGTAACCTCCATTTACAAAGGCAAATGTAATACTAATTTTAATATAAATCCTACACACCAACGTCAATTTTCATTTAAAGAGATATCGTATGTAAAGATTTTAGACACAATAAAAAATCTTAAAAATACGAAAAGCAGCGATATATACGAGCTAAGTGTCGATATAATTAAATGTGTAAGGTTTATCCTGGTAGCACCGCTTACACATTTAATTAATGACATTATCAATCTGGGTATATTTCCACAGGCACTCAAATTAGCTAAGGTAATTCCTGTTCACAAAAAGGGAGACACAGAAATTAAATCTAATTTTAGACCAATATCGCTTCTACCTGTGATCTCCAAAATCATCGAATTAAATTTAAAGGAGCAAATAATTGAGTACTTTGAAGAAAACAACCTCTTTTGCAACAACCAATTCGGTTTTAGGTCAGGTCATTCGACAACTGATGCCCTTGTTACAATCACAAATATAATTTTAGATAGTTTCGAAAATAAAAATTACTGTATTGGCAAATTTGTAGATCTAACAAAGGCATTTGATTGCATCTCGCATGAGATCCTACTACAAAAATTAAAACTATATGGTTTCACAAATAAAAGTCTTTTATTAATGCGCTCCTATCTTACAGCTAGAGAATAAATTGTCGAATTTAAAGGTCAGCAGTCTGAAGTAAACAAATTAGAAATTGGTGCCCCCAAGGTTCTATTTTGGGACCAGTACTATTCCTAATTTATATCAACGATTTAATACAAGCAAGTAAAACTGAAACAATTCTAATCGCCGATGATACAACGGTTATCAACGTTGATTCTGATATAACCTTAGCCGAAAGAAAGGCTAACGAGACTTTAACAAAGGTTACCAGTTGGTGTGAGGTTAATAACCTTGTCCTAAATAAGGAAAAAACAAAAAAAATAAATTTTACTTAAAGGTCAAAAGCACTAAAATACGATAACACAACTTGTTTTCTTGGAGTCCAGTTAGATGAATCTCATGAATAACATGGGAATATCATGGCCAATATCTTGCTAAAACCCTTACAAAAAATATTTTCTGCCTCAGAGGACTAGCAAAAAAGGTAGGCCATGCGCAATTATTAATGTCTTATTTCGCTCTATTCGAATCTCGAATACGGTATGGCAGAATTTTATGGGGCCATTCAACTTCACGTCATCGTATTTTTGCGCTACAACGCCAATTTATAAGAATACTGGCAGGAGTACCCTACCAGGCTGATTGCAAAAGTGCTTTTGTTAAAGAAAGGATATTAACTTTTCCCGCAATTTATATATTAGAGTGTTTATTTTATGTTAAAACACACATATTAAATTATATCACTCATGAACACCATGAACATCATACCAGAGAAAAGCTAAATTTATTGCAGCCTAAAATAAGACTAGAAAAATCCAAAACAGGTTCAAACTATTATTATTATTTTATAACAAATTGTCTTCCGAAACAAAAGCCCTGCCTAGTCGCTAATTTAAAATAAAAATCAAAGAATACTTACTCAAAAAAGCCCCTTACAATATCCATAATTTCTTTTCATATGACGATGTGATTTAGTCCTTTTAATAAATTAAATCTTTTATCTAATGTCATTTGGGTTAAATGCGATTCGAATTGTGTGTTTATGTATTTGTATTAATTTAATCACTTTTACATTCATTTCTTTTAGATTTATTTTATTATATACGTTCTTAAGTTTTAATTTTAATCCTGATTTAAATTTTAATATACTTTTAATTTAAATTAAAATTCTAGTTTTAATTCTTATTCAAATTGTAATTGTTAATTTGTAACTGTAATTGTAATTTTAAATTTTAATCTTTAATTTAAAGTTTAATTTTAATACTAATTTTAATTCTTATTTTATTTCTAACTTTAACTCTAATTTTAATTCTAATTTTAATTCTAATTTTAATTTTAATATTAATTTTAACTTTAATTTTAACTTAATTTTATTTCCAACTATAATTGTAATTTTAAGGTTAATTTAATTTAATCTCAATATTTTCTATGTTAAACTTAAATATCTATATGATAATTGAATGTTGAAATCTCTTTCCAACCAAACAAGTTGTGTGTAAATAGCTATAATATTGCCCTAATCTAAATATGAAAATAAGTACTGCTTTTTCTGTAACAGAGAAATAGATTTTTTTTTCATGTATGAAAATTATTGTATAATCTATTATTTGTTTATTGATATACTTATCATTACATTTTTCTTTTGACCTGTGTAAAACTCTGTTATGTGCACCAATAAATATTATTATTATTATTATTATTATTAAAAGTTTAATTCTACTTTAATTAAATAGACTTCCTTGCTCTCCTATGTCAGTTCTTTCTTCAGACGAGTTATTTTTAATTACATTTGTTATCTTCTTCTAATCTGAAGATTACTTTTCAATCTTAATGCTTTCCTCAACTTTCTGAATTTTTATCGAGTTTTCTTAATATCTTTTTATTGTATTAACAAGCTAGTTTTCAAATCCTTTCTTTTCCTAGAAAATTATGTTATGATTCGTGTCAAATTTTATTCTACCGCGTTTAACTCTACTTTCGCTTCTATCTTTTGTGCAGTAAATTGCTGACCAGAGTAAAAGAAAATAATTTATCAGCAGAAAGTTTAGGGTTGGTAAAAGAAACAATTTCTCAAAAATAATGAAAGTTGAACAATTCTTAAAAATTCATACAAAATATAGTTTTAACTTCGTCAACTGTGAAGGGATTCATTAAAAAATTCAGGGAAATTGGATCAGTTGGAGAACCAAACACAGTGGTCGTTCAAAAACAAGCCGCACAAATGTCAATATCGAAGCATAGGAGTGCAGAGAGCAGATAAAAAGATTAAAAATGTGAAAAAATGCACTTAAAAAGATACCAAATTTAAAGAAAAAAAGCATTAAAACAGGCAAAAAAAAACATAAAAACAGGAAAAAAGCACTAAATAAAACTATATTTTCTTAATATGTAACACGTTTATTAATATATTTTACATAAATTCTGCTTAAAACTAAAATAAACATTCTTTCTTTACGCAATATATAATATTATGTAAGAGTATTTAAAAATTAAATTGTAATTTTTTATACATTTCAAAATAACTAAAATCTATTCATGAAAACAGTTGATCACTAAATGTTGTTTTAGGTGTTCAATTGTAAAATTATTACTCCTGTCGCTCAATAAATCTTTCTCATCATTTTAAATTATAGCTGGATCCATTTGAAAATTGGGAATATTGTCGCCATTCAAAATCAAGTTTATTTTATTTATTAATAAAAATCCTTAATTTTCTTCTGTTTTTTCTTCTTTCCTTTTTCTTCTGTGAATAATTATTTTAATTACAGTATATTTCTTCAAATTTGAAGATTCAATTTCCTCCTTCAAATTATTTTACTTTACTGGCTAGATTATGTCTGCCCATAACTTTTCTCTACTCTTTCTGCAGCTACCATATACCTATTTGATTTCTTATACTTTTTTTGCAAAAATGTGTCACAATTATATATTTTGTCATATTTCTTTTCTTCACCTGACTACATTGCTTTCCATCTAACTACAGTCATATTTGTATTTTTTGTTAACAACGATGCTCTTTATTCTTAATGGGCTTGATTTTGTTTGCGATCTTTTCTCTTTTCTTTTATATTTTTTTCTTAAAATACAATATTATTACACTTTTACTTTCACTGTATTCTACTGAATAGATTCCTCTTGCATTTTATGCATCTCTTACATTTTTAAATTTGTTTATTTGGTAAAATAACTCTCTTTATTTTCTAATTAAATCATTAATGATATTAAATTAATCTCTTGTGACTTTAATATATTTTTCAATTGGCAAGATTCTCTTTCCATTTATACTCTTTAATGAGCTATATTTTCTTGATTTACTTCTGTCATATTTTATATTTTATATTTCTTTTTACTTTTTCTTAAAAATTATGTTTCTTTCTTTATAAATTTTTTTGCCTTTAGATCCTTTCTACTTTAAGTACGTTTCATTCTTTGGTTCATTAGATTCCTTTTATTTTATTTTCTTCTTATTTTATATTTCTTATATATTCACAACATGTGAATTTACAGTTTTTCGTTTCAGTCTATTTATATTAGAACTATTTTTAAGAAAACTGAAATTTTCTTTTGTTAAAGCAAATTTAAATAAATAAAGAAACAGAGAAAACGAAGAAATTAAAGTGAAACTAATCGTTACACTTTAATTTCTTCGTTTTCTCTGTTTCTTTATTTATTTAAATTTGCTTTAACAAAAGAAAATTTCAGTTTTCTTAAAAATAGTTCTAATATAAATAGACTGAAACGAAAAACTGTAAAAAAAGAAGTAGAAAAACAATTTAAAGTATAAATAAACTGTTAGAATTGTAATAAAAAAATAAAAATTTTAAAAGCATCAAAAATGTTTTATTTATTGCCGATATTATAGATTACTACGTAGTAACGGACGTAACTATCATTATGATTAAAGATTTGAAAACTTGAAAGTATTAAAAACATTTCTTAAAGAGTGTTTATGTTTTCTAAATATAAAGCATTCAATTTGTTCAGATTTTTTTGAAAAACAGTTTGAAATTCTCGAAAGAAGAATAAAAAATGTATAGAATTCAATTTTGCTCTACGTTGAAAGCATAATGAAAATTTGAAAACTTCAAAATAACTAAGAAACAACTAATATTACATAAAAAAAACTAATTTTTGGGAAAAAATATTTTTTGAAAAGAAATCAATTGAAATCTTAGTTTAGCCAACTTTACTTAAAAACAAACAATAAATTATTAAGTATTTGATAGTAGAGGCGTTTACTTCGTGGTACATCTTGAATAACTTGTACTTGGGACACAATAACCTTGTTTTACCACTAAATTTAAAAAAATTGCAGTGACTATAGTTCCGACTGAAATCTTATAGTTTAAAACTATAGTCACTGTAATTTTTAAAAATATAGTGATTAAATAAAGTTAGTGTCTCAATTGTAAATAATTATTAAAATATTATAGATAAAATAAAAAATTGGAAAGTAAGAATAATATTTTAAATTTGCTTAAAAATAAAACTAATTTAGCAAACAAGGCCACTGAATTAAAAACTAGTTTAAAACTTCCATAAAATAATGCTGAGAAAAATCAGGTTTGCACGTAAAAAGTTAGAATTTTATTAAAAATAATGAAAATTATTCCAATCAGCTGAAAACATTTTTTGATAATAAAATATATCATTAAAATATGGTATAAAAATAATTGATTAATTAATTGAAAAATACCATAATAACTTTAAAAAAACAATTTAAAATATGGCCAAGAATAGTTAGAATTTTACAAAAAATCAAACTTTAGTAACTTGAAACAATTTAAATTTTAAAATTGCAATTTTAGAAATAAGCAAGTTTTGTTAAACAAACCAGTTAAAATCATTTCTAAGTATGAAATTTTAAGATGTTGGAATTTTGCTTAAAATAGTTGAAATTTTAGAAAACCCAACTGAAGACTGGGAAAAAAGTTAATAACCTAAATATGATATACTTAAAAATGAGTTAGGTTTTAAAAATTAAAAACAGTTCAAAAATAATATTTTGAAATTTGCTTAAGAGTTTAAATCTAACAAAAAAACTAAAACTGGCTTAAAATAATTTGAAAATTTAGTCAAGATAATTTCTCAATTGTCTAATAGTTCAAAACCTAGAAAAGGGAATCTATAAATTGTTACATAAGTAATTATGGAGGGTTTTACTTTGTGACATTTTTTTTTATAAATTATAAACACGATTACCTTTCTTAATACCACATACTGTATGTTTTATTTGTGACTATAGTTTCGACAGAATTAAGCTTGTCATTCTCAAACTATATTTCAAATTGACATACAATTTATCCAATATATAAATAACGCCATCTAGTACAAAGGGGTGTGGTTTGTCGATTACAAGCTTAACCCTGTTGAAACTATAGTCAAAAATTAAATATAAAGAGTGCAATATTAAAAATGATACTTCAAAAATTTGTTTTAAAATATTTAAATAATCACTGAAGAGATAATTAAAATTTTGCAAGAAAAACAGATGAAACTTTATATTGACTCAAAAAATATACAAAATTTAACAAAACAATCTTTTAAAACAGTTTAAAACTAAAAATGGATATCTAAAAACTTATAATTTCAAAAAACTTTAAGGTTATTTTAAAATTATTTTTACTATTTAAAAAAGAAGTATAAAATTTGCTGAATTCGTCAGAATTTTACTAGAAAATAATTAAAAATCTGCTAATAGATATTTGTTCACTAACTAAAACAGATAAAAATTTCAAAACACATTTTAAATTGCAAAAAGCAAAAAAGAAATTACATGTTAAAAATTCTTACACAAACAAATTCGATTTTAAAACAATTGCTAAAATGACAAAATTCTTAATAATCGTTTTACAAAAAAGCTTCTAAAAAGTCGTTGGAGTAGTAGTAACATATATTTATTGACAAATTCTGTACATATTTACATTAAAATGATGATTAATGAATGATGTGTTAATGTATTAATCTGTCAAAAGGCTATCGACCAGAGGTCTTTCTGCCTAAAGTCGTTGGATTTTACCAAAATTTTACAATTTTTTTAGCAGATTGAAGTAAAATTAAAAAAAAACATTTTAATAATCAAAATCGTAACATAAAAATAATTCATTGCTGCTTAAAGAATTTAGAGTATATAGAAGCAAAAGTCAATCCAAACATACGAAAAATATTTTAAAATGCAGATAAGAACTTTTAAAACATTTTAAAATTATACAGAAACATTTCTTGGAAGAACAAATTCAATCTTAAAAAAACACATAAAATTTAAAAAGAAAATATTTCAATATTAAATTAATTTGCAATGAAATACAATTAGAATTATGTTAATAACTAAAAAGAAATGTTGAAACCCTGCCAAAAATAGAAAAAAATGGTGATGTGGCCATCATAGTACTTTCCCTATATTTTTCTCGAAAACTATAAGGTTTACGCAAAAAAGCTATTCTTAGTAAATTGTTTAGTTTTAAATTCTCTAAATTATTTGTTATATACATTTCATGTAGCTCCAATAGTTTAGTAGAAATTGGCAAAACAAATTTTTTTTCTCGAAAGTTAACAATTTTATGAAAAATATGTTTTAACAAAACTTGTATGAATGTTTACCAAAAGCTTTTCAGTTCCAGTTTTTAACAATAAAACCTTAAGTTTGAAGTTTCATCTCAAACCGATAATTTGTTTTTGAGATACAGCGCCCACCGACAGACAGACAGACAGACACACACACACACACACATTTTATTTCCCAGAAATTAGCTTAATGGACTCAGGGGACCTCAAAGCGGATATTTTCGCAAAAAAAAAATTCAAAAAAAAATCACGATCACAATACTCCCCCATTATACTTCGTGTATACGGAAATTAGAAATGGTTGAAAAGAAATCAAAACCATTTCAAATTTATTTAAAGATCTTGGTGGTCAAATGAGTTGTTTATTCTTAATAAATCCGTACATTCAAGAATTGTTAAGTATTAGTGGTTATCCACCAAAATACATGTACCTATTCTAAAATTTACCTTTACAAACCTGTTCCTACCCTGCCTCTGTCTGGCTGTAGTATCGTGGCTTAGGGCCTGCTTAGTCTTATCTATGCGGACTCTGGATGGTACCCTCAGTTTCGATAGCCTAATTATGGCATGCTGGGCTCTGCTATAATGGATCATTTTCTTTCCCTATCTATTCGTGGGACGTACCTTGACCAAAGATGCTGAAAAGGAGCCAAAAGGCCATGTGTCTACAGAAAAACAGCTGAAGATGAGATGCTGAATAACGACCTTGTCGGTGGCCTTAAAGGTCTAAATATCAAAGACCACAAATTCAGAATGAGTGGTGCCGCCCGTAAGATTGATTCCTCATCAATAGCTTCAAGGATCTTGGAATTCTCGGCTTAAGGTATTAGTGCCCCGGAGTAGCTACCAAGAGATCTCGGTCATTGGAAGTACATCGGTTACAGTCCCGGCCGTAAGGTTACCAGGGGTAAAGAAGCTTTGCTAAAAACAAAATGGTACGGAGCAGCATGGATACCAATAATAGAGATAAGGAACTTCTTGAATTTATTATCTTTAACAATTTAGATATTATTGATAGAGCTAGCGAGCGTACCTTTGTGAATGCAAAGAGATGGTGTTGGATATCACTCTAGCTGACGCCTTAGCAGCAATCACAATTTAAAATTGGCATGTTGCCGAAAAACCCTCTTTGTCGGTCCATCAACAGATTGAATCGACGATATCTACCCCAACATACAAACAACAGAAGAGCTACGTAGAAACAGGAACGGCTCTGCTCAGAAATAGCATCGGGCTAATAAAAAAAACCTGATGTTAGTTATGCAGATTGGTTTAAGGAAAATCTCAATGTTCTGCTAAAGACACACTTACCAGGCTCAACATCTATGGACTCTCAAGAAAACACTGCTCAATCTACTGAAGGAAACATATATCTACCTACTGGAGAAAGCAAAACTGTTGTTTTAGTTATGGTTTGTCATTAAATCAAACATCCAAATTTGTTTAATACTATTTTCCCTTTATTTTAAAAATAATGCATATTCACGTTCATTATCATCACCATAATGATCAGAATAATGAAAGATAATTATTTTTCTTTATTAATAACTTGTGGATTTTTTATCTATAAATATGTGAAAATTTGACCCTCATTAACGTACCATTTCGAAAACACTTAACACTAAATTCTCTGATCGGATCGGATCGATCGAAAGTATTAGTGTATCAAGTGCAATTACAGTTCATAAAAGGGAAAAGTAAATTAATTTGTCGTTAGAGGGTTCCAGTAAATTTAGATCCCTCCATTCAAAACTAAACGTAGGGGAGCTGAAGACCCTAAACGATATACACTGTGTGCGTATGTACATCATGATTGCACCCCGGATTCACTGTAGCCAAAGATCATCCCCCTTCGATGACGGAACGTCGTTTGCAAACAACGAATTGCGTCATTCCTATGTTTACATTTTGTCGAGACATTGAACGTTTCCTATTAAAAAAATAGTTATCTTTGTAGACGATAAGACGCACCTCAAATTTATAAGAATATTTTTGGAAAAATATATTTTTATATTACTTTCGAAACAATTTTTTTATTTAATGCTAACATAACTCGTACTAGCAATATTCAGTTCATATTCACTCTTGATACTATCTAGTATCGAGACTATTGGTCTCGTTAATGTCGCCGTTCATATTACTTTCGTTTGAACTATTCTATTAATTTGAGTCTATTTCTTTATGCAAAAAAGCGCGTCTTATAGTCCAAAAAATACTTTTAAAATTAGCAGTCTTAACTATTAAGCTGATAATTGTGTAATTACGTGAAGCTATTATTATTGTGTAGAAGGATCTCAAAGTTTAATCTAGATTCAAATAATTGAATAAAGTGCTAGTGTTTTATTTCAAATAGATTTTGTGTTTGTCAACATTCGAATGTCTATTTTATTATTTATAATTAATTCTTCATTAGAGTGAATAAATATTTACACGTGAATTCGGGACTGAGAGACTTTTACATTCAACAAACCGAGTTTCGTGCATAAATAGTGTTATTGTAGTATATCGAGTGGTGTTGTCCTGTGCAATGCAAATACATTCCGGCGTTGGTACGCCGGCAAGGGCGGTGAAGAGGGGACGGTGTGGGTGGTCGAAACAAGTTGCGCAGTAGATCCAAAGTCAGATAGATCCAGTAATGAAACTAAATTGTTTAAATGCTGCTAACACAAATATTGGAGCGCTGCAAACCGATTTAATTTCCGGCAGCCCGGCCGCATGACTATGGTAATTAGCGCCAGGTGGCCACCCTTCCTCACACCCCCGCCCGGCCTCGACCCCCCGTTCCGGCCCCCCCACAACCGACGAGAACTAATCACGAATGCGACCGCAGTTAGACTCCATTATTTACCAAACTGCTCTCCCGTTGATTGATTTTGATTGGAAATTAATGCCCGGCTCGCCCGCTCCCCGTCCCGAAATCCCCGCGTTTTCCGCTCGAATTCTCCACGGCCATTTCTTTTTTTTCTGTTTTACTTCATTGTTGGTTTAAACTTCATCACTTCTCCAATCTGAGAAAAAATATCTTTAAATAATCCCATTTCTAAGCTGAACTGAATTGATATTGCAACTTATTCCATAAAAAATATATGTTTAATTATGGTGGATGCGCCAGGCAGCTTTATTTTTAAAATTTTATTAATTGTAAACACATAAGCAATACGAAATATCAAAGTATACTAATAATAATAAAGAAAGGAAATTCTTGAACTTACATTGCTTTCCACTGATTTTTATTATGGTGGACGCGCCGGGCACATGTGTAATAAAACCAATTCGATAATAACATGCTTTTATGTATTAGATTGTGCAATTTTAAAAGGTTCAAAATTTGTAGAAATAAGTAAAAAAAACACCAAATAGCAATTACAAAAATAACTTGAAGAAAAGCTTTATTGAATATTTTTCAATAAAATTAAACTTTATTAAAAAAAATGGTATTAGAATAAATACATTAAATAATGAACTGATAAAATAGATACATAATATAGTCCTGTAGCTTCTGTAATTGATTGTGATCATCAACCTTATCGAATCCCTTAGACAGGTCTGGTATATGACATCTACCTGCAAGTTTCTGTCAATACTAATTACAGTTATTGCTAACAAATTTAAAACAATGAATGAAGCCACTGTGTGGCGAAACATGTTGCAGTGTTCAACAATAAATATGAAACCCTCTCAACTGTGTTGTTTATTTCATGGAGATTCATCATATATCCATAGTTAATAAACTTAATAATTTAATATGCTTTATTATTTAATCAAGTTTATCTTCACAATTTTATTTAAATTTAGTAGCTAGAGCTAACATCACCAGGTTTTTTAAAGTGCAAACTAAATATAATATTAGTAGTTTTCCCTTCATTAAGTCTCAATTTCATTACATAGAAACCACTTACTAACTGACTAATTAAAGAGATCATCATTCGTTAAAATTATGGAGTCATCGGCAAATTAAGAATAGCAGTGGCCCCAGGATCGAGCCTTGGGGTACCTCAATAGTAGAGTGCAGAAATTAAGATGTTTTTTCATTGTTTGACACTTATTGTTGTCTCGATGACAAATACGATAAGATCAGTTTACAACTTGTTGGATGTATATTACACGAGGGTATTTGAAAAGTCCGAGAGATGGCACCACCGTCGCGTATCAAGGTCATGTTTAGTTAGTAGCATCTCTTGAATGAACACACCAAGTTTCAGCCATATTGGTCTATTTCTTTGTGTTTGGCTTTCGTGTGAGTCAAGGAAGTCGAGTGATTTTCAAGAAATGGACGAAAAATAATTTCGTATGGTGATTAAACATTACTTTATGAAAGGCCAAACGCCTCAGGAGACTAAACAAAAGCTTGATAAACATTATGGTGACCTTTGCACAAGTAACGCTGAACGTTCTGGACGGCCTGTGGAGGTTACGACTCCAGAAATCATTGATCAAATCCATGATATGGTGATGGATGACAGAAGAGTTAAGATGCGTGAGATTGATAGTGCTGTGAGCATCTCGACTGAACGGGTACATAATATTTTGCATAAACATTTGGACATGAGAAAGCTATCCGCAAGATGGGTGCCGCGTTTGCTCACGCTTGACCAAAATCGGAATCGTGTGAAGTGTTGCAAGGATGGTTTGCAGCTGTTCCAGAAGAATTCGGAGAACTCCCAGCCTCGTTTCGTCACTGTGGATAAAACATGGATATATTACTATACTCCTGAAACCAAACAACAATCTAAGCAATGGGTTACCAAGGGGGAATCTGCACCAAAAAAGGCGAAGACCGTTCCTTTGGGCGGAGAGGTTATTACGACTGTCTTTTGGGATTCGCAAGGAATAATCCTCATCGACTATTAAATATTATTTATCGTTATTGGACCGTTTGAAAACCGAAAAAGTCCTTTTCGACAACGCATTAGCAGTTGTGGTCGCAAAATTAATGGAAATAGGATTCCAACTCGTTTCACATGCCACCTATTCTCCAGACTTGGCTCCGTTGGACTACTATTTGTTCCCCAATTGTAAGAAATGGCTGGCGGGGCAAAGATTTTATTCAAACGAGGAGGTGATTGCAGACACTAATGGATATTTTGCAGACATGGACTAATCCTATTATTGGAAAGGGATGAACAAACTAAAACATCGTGTATAAGCCTAAAGGAGACTATGTCAAAAAATAAAAAGGTTTACCACAAACACGTTCGTAGTTATTTTTGCACGGACTTTTCAAATGCCCCTCGTACATGTATAGTTTCCATAGGAAAATCAAGTGGAATACGCAGTCGAACACTTTTGATAGGTCTGACAACCTAGCGTTTTGAAATGTTTTTATCATTAATACTACTCATACAGTTATTTACCAAGTTCGCGATTTTCTGAATTCATATTGCGATTTATGAAGTATTTTAGCTTCCTTAAGTGATGCACTGTATACTTTCCTTAGACATTTTATTTTCCTAGTTATGTATGCACTGTCCGGATTTAGTTGGTGGACTTCATCAAGGAATTTCGGAGGTTGCCTTTGGTTTTGTAAATTTGGTTGAATCAAATTATTGGCAGTTTCTTGGGTTAAAGGATTTTTAAGAGAATGCAAATACCAATGCCATCTCTACTGTAGATTTGAGTCCTCCAAAAAAATTCAATTACAGTTTCCTATTATTTGGCAGTAGTGACATTTTCCTAGGCGGTTAATGGGTGTGGTAATAGTATTCTTGAAAATCGGTAAGTGGTTTGTGGTAACAGATACATCCATTCCAATTCCAGTATGGGTATGTACGGCCTATACGTGAATAGCTTTTTTCTCCAAGTTTGTCGAATTTGAATGGAACTACGGAGGTGAGACCATAGCTGATCATAAGTCTTGTATGAATATTAGCTTCGTTGTCATTTATTATCTTAAAATAGACATTAAAGTCACCTCATATGATAATTTTAATAACTTTGAGGTACTAAGTAGTTAATTTAACAAAGAATCCATATTTTCAAAGAATTTCATAAAATCGTCGGATTGTGGGCAATCTACATTGATAAGAACCATATCGTGTTGAACGATTTTTGTAATTGATAATTCACATATATGTTCTACAGAAAATATGTTTAAATTATTAATTTTACTTAAATCAGCCCGCGTTTCATTGACAAAAAACTGATCCTCGACAAGGAGTTGCCTTGCAAAAGCTATCTCCAACTTTTTATTTTTTATCTCTCGGTAATCAATGTTCCTGGATGGCGATAAAGAGGAATATTTTCACTAATACAATGTGCTTATAGTTGAAGCAGATTTAAAAATAGAAAATTCAATTTAGATTATGCTACGTGATTTGAAGAATGTCTAATTTCATTATTCAACCACGAACTTTATTTACGAAAAATATAGCAATCCATAATAATACTTTTAGGCCAGTTGATTATTTAGTGTACTGATAACACTTAGTCTCAAACTTGCCTTCCGTGTAGAGTAGAAAGGGTATCGAGTTTTTCGCAAATAAATTCTTTAGTTTTAATTAATTTTTCGTTTATCTCTTTTGCATAAATATATATTGATTAGGTGATAATATTGGCGGAACCTAATAATAAGTTGATTATAGATACACATTTCAAAACATTTTTCAAAATTTCTCCGACAGAATGAACTATTTGGAAATATTTATTTCTAATTGGAAAACACACCATTCAGCAACGGTGTCCAAATCTAATCCTTGAATTGATATGATTTATGATAAACAGAAATAACACTGGCCCGCAATAAGGCCCTTGAGGAATTCCCGAAGTTATATCAATATTTTTAAGTAAATGGGACCCATACGAACATATTTAATTATTACAAATAACTTAAAAGTAATTCATTGCAAAAAAACCCACGTTCAGAGTTAGCAATTTTCTTAACGGAGTATTCTGTTGAACTTAGTTGAAAACTTTAGAAAGTCCATTATAAATCAATTCAATTTATGCACCCTTTTCGACAAAAATGTCTTACATACAACTAAATTGGTCACAGTAGAAACAAAGCCATATTGTTTTTCAACAATTATGTGTTTGCAAGCATAAATTATTTGCTGAGCTATAAAATATTACAAAATATTTTTGCTAATACAGATTGGATGTAAATTAGTGATCACTGCAACTCTCGAAAATTGGAAATAAAAAACTATTCTTCCAGAGCAAAGTGCCATAATAAAAATAGCGTGAATCGGCTTCGAAAGTGTACAAATACAACGTTTCAGAATTTTTTTAGGGATCCCATCAAGGGTCTACAATATTTGACTCAGAAAAGGAAGAGAACTTTCAAGATCTTAAATAGAACTTTTAATTTGAGATTTTACGCAGATTTTTGAGAAAATCATAGTCAGAATGCTGTACTGATATTAGTAAGACCTATTTGTTAGATATAATTAGACTTATTAAACCAGGTAGGGTAATTATGACTCAAATTTAATTGGTATAGACCTATTAACGCAATAATTTAATATTGATAGAATCCTTAATATTTTCATCGATACCTGAATTGAAAAATACATTATCTTAATCAATTGTGGTCAAAAAATTATTTATGCCAGCATATTTGCGCGAATTGAAATCATAGCATTAATATTCACTCAGAACCACATATACAATAGGTGACGAGGACAAGCTCAAACAATGATGAAAGAGCAAAATGTTCCAAGTGTTTTTGAAAGTGCATCACCATGTGCGTGCCACTTTAACTCAGGATCGAGATGAAGTCCTAAGAATCGAATCGGATTATTATCTGATACTGAGTTAGTTACAGAGAATATCATGTTCGTAGTTTTAGAATCATTTAATTTTAATTTATTACCTCTACACCAGGTGGCAGCATTTATGAGGGATTGGGTGTTTTGATTCTTAACATCGTTTATGTTTTGAGCTACATTTATTACAGTCGTATCATCTGCGAAAAATAATGTTGTTGCTCCGTTTAGTGCCATTGGTAAATCATTGATATAAATTAGGAACAATATGGGCCCTAATATTGAACCTTGGAGTACATCTTATAGTACTGACAAAGCCCCTGACATGTTACCATTTAGGCAAACTGATTGTTTACGGTCACTAAAAGATCGTGTGGTACACAATCAAAGGCTTTGCTTAAATCTAGGAAAGTGGCCATACAACAAGTTTTATTTTCAAAGCTATCACAGATAAGATCACATAATTTTAACAATGCATCGGTTGTTGAACGACTTTGTCTAAAACCATATTGGTTATTAGACAAGAGATTATTAACTTCGAAGTACTCAATAATTTGATTTTTTAATATTAATTCAATTATTTTGGATATCACAGGAAGTATGGAGATTGGACGGTAGTTATTTAGATCGCTTACGTCACCTTTTTTACTTTCCCTATACACGTAGTATATAGGGGGAGTATTGTTTTCGTGATTTTTTTTTGAAAATTTTTTTTTGCGGAAATATCCGTTTTGGGGCCCCCTGAGTCCATTGCACTCATTTCTGGAAAAAAAAAATGTATGTGTCTGTGTGTCTGTGTGTCTGTGTGTCTGTCTGTCGGTGGGCGCTGTATCTCAAAAACGAAACATCGTATTGAGATGAAACTTTAAACTTAAGGTTTTATCATTAAAAACTGGAACTGAAAAGCTTTTGGTGAACATTCATAAACCGGAAGTAGATGTTTACTCGAGGCGTTTTTTTGTTTTTTCATGATATTTTTCTTAATATGAAAAATTTTAAAAAACTGTTCAAACAAAAGTTAAAGGGAATGAAAAACTGAACAAGTTTTATTTGAATATGTTTTTCATAAAATTCTTAACTTTTGAGAAAAAAATAAAACTTGAAAATTTTGACATTTTTTGCCAATTGCTAATAAACTATTGGAGTTACGTAAAATGTATATAACAAATAATTGTATAGAATTAAACAGTGAACAAATTATTAAGAATAACATTTTTGAGTAAGCCTCATAGTTTTCGCGTAATATATAGGGAGTAGTACTATGATGGCCACATCACCTTTTTTTAAAAATTGGTATTACCTTAGCGAATTTTAGTACGCTCGGAAATTGCCCGGTGTTGATGCAATTATTGATGAGATGCGTTAGTGGAATAATGATGTGATCCTTGGCAGTTTTGAGCATTTCTACAATAATTCCATATATATCCTGTTTATAGCATCCCTAACCAGAATTGGAGAAGTCTTTTGGAATTCGAAATTGATGTTTGGAATACTAGGAATTTGGCATGTATCTCTAACGATATAATTGTTACTGGTTAGGTTTTGGGCAATTATAATAAAAAATTGACTAAAATCATCACAAGATGCATGCATTTCTATTGTAGCCATTTTTTGTGACTGACCCCTTTCCTTATTCATAACTGACCAAAGTGCTTTTATTTTGTTACTACAGCTATGAATATATTGGATACTTGCGTTTTGCTTGGCTAGAACTATGGCCGACTTATATTTTCTTAAATAATTGTTCTTACGCACCTTTTTTTGTTCACTGGGATGATTTGAGTGATCTTCGTCAAGTAATTTAAGGGTTTCTCTCATTGCCCGGAGCTCATGAGAAAACCACTTTATTTTAGTGTATTTACTACCCTTGTTTATTCTAACGTGCTTAATTGGAAACGCTTGTTCCAGGGATTTAATAAGATGGTAATGTAAATTGAGATCAATGTTATCTTTAGAAAATCCCCAATCTACATTTCTTAGTAATTCAAAAAATATTTGTTTACCTGATACAGTAATGGGTCGTACAATTTTATTGGCGCATGGTTTTGGAAGTTGATTGCATTTTACTCTAATTGATAGGCCAAGATGATCTAAAAGGGAGGTATTAAGTCCTGTCACTAAGATACCATTATCATCATAGTTAGTAAAGATGATATCAATACAGTTGTTATGTCTCGTATTGAATGTAACCGTTTTGTAAAGTCCAAATGACCCTAAAACATCAATTAATGATTGCACTTTATCGTCATTTATATATCGCATAAATGATTGATCCTCCATGATTACTACTTTCGCGGGCGTAATATGCTCTTGAATTTAAATTATTGATTTTTGAAATACTGCATTCACTCCGTGATAATCAATGTTGTGTAAAACCTAATATTTCATATTTTTTATCGACAAGAAAAGCTTCTATTTTCGGAACTTTATTTCTAATCGACCGAACGTTCAAGAATAATATATGTAGGTCTGTTACATTTTCGATTTTTTCGTTTAGGTTTTTACTTTCCCTATATAGTATATATAGGGGAAGTATTGTTTTCGTGCGTGAAAATGTCTGTGGGCGCTATTTCAAAAACGAATGATCCGATTGACTTAAAAAACTCTTAAGGTTTTATCGTTAGAAACTGGAATTGAAAAGCTTTTGGTGAATATTCGAAAAGTGGCAGTTTTTTGTTTTTTTTCCCTATATTTCTTTTAATATTGAAAATATTACAAAACTATTCAAACGAAAGTTGAAGGAAATAAGAAACTGAACAAGTTTTTTGAAAACATATTTTTCATGAAATTCTTAACTTTCGAGAAAAAAAGTAAAAATTAAAAATTTTGACGTTTTTAGCAAATTACTAATAAACAAGACGAGTTACGTGAAACTTATATAATAAATAATTGTAATGAATTCAAAAGTGTAAAAATTGTTAAGAATAGCTATTTTGCGTAAACATCACAGTTTTCTAGTAAAATATAAGGAAAGTACTATGATGGCTACATCACTATTTGGTTATTATGGAGATGATTTTTTAAAGGAATCCTCGTACATGTTTTAGATTGGAGGGTTGGATAGTAGCCACCCACCCACCATACATATTCATTATAACTTTAAGTCAAAGACAGCTTTTAATTTTTTTAATCATACGCACATTTTCGTTATCTGTTTTATCAAAATTTATAAGCCCATTAGTGGATGAGATCGCAATGTATATGTAGGGTGGGTGGGTGGCCTCTATTCCTCCATACAATTATGAAACATTCTCGAGGGTTTACTTAAAATAATGTATATACTATAGTAGTTTTTTTCGAAAGAAAATTTACATTGATTTCTTATGATGTACTTAGTAACAATTCACTAAACCCTCACGTATATTGTACTGTATAAAGGGTGGGATAGAGGCCACCCACCCACCCTACAAATATATTGAAATTCTACTCCAAACCCTGCTTAATTTTTTTTTGTTAATAGTAAAATTTACGTAGTTTGTTTTCCCGCAATTTAGAAGCCAATTCCAGAATGAAAAATTATTACATAAGTAGGGTGGGTGTATAGAAATTTGTTGTTGAGTTACGTGAAGATATGATTAAAACTTGATTAAAACACTAACACTTTCTTCACAATTAATTTTTATTTCGCTAGATGTACATTTCGGGTACTATGCACCCATTATCAAAAATTAATTGTGAAGAAAGTGTTAGTGTTTTAAACAAGTTTTAAGTAGGGTGAGTGTATTCTACAAACCCTCTCTACGCCCTCAACACAGTTAAATATAGATGTATTCCTTAAATATACCTTCTGCATAATAACGTAATTTATTGTATAAGTTTTACTTTGATTGATTTTATAAATAATTATTAACTCGCCAAAACTTCGTTTATGTTTTATTAATTGCAGTGTAAGATAGAGGCCTCCCGCCACCCTGCATATGCAATAATACTTCATTCTCGGATTGGCTTTTAAAATCTGCTAAAAAGCAACTTATCTGTTAGTATAGTCCAAAAAAATTTAAACAGTTTGACGAAAAATTTTAAAGTATATGTAGGGTGGGTGGCCTCTATCCCACCCTCCAATTAATACAACAAAAACGAGGGTTAAATAAATTAATTCATATTTTTTCCATTAAAAATCGATGTAAACTCTTCACAATAAATTACTTAATTAAAAAAAATGTCTGTAATAACGTAATTTTTAGTAATAAAGTATCATTGTTTCTTTTATTATGAAGTAATACAATATATTATCAATTTTGACACAACTATAGTTTTGACCTTTGCAGGTCATTATCAAGTGTAGAACTCGTATGTAGGGTGAGAGGGTGGCCTATATCCATCCTCCAATTAGTAAAACACAAACAAGGAACTGAAAAGCTTTTAGTAACCATTCATAAACCGGAGGTGGGTATTTACTCGAAGCTGTTTTTTTTGTTTTTTTCCAATATTTTTTTTTACTATGAAAAATAAATAACTTTTCAAACAAAAATTAAAGGAAATGGACGCGAAACTTGATAGTGCCATGAAAACGGATGGTGATGTGGCATTACCCAAGATATTACCGCGCGAAAAACCTAAGAACAAGGCTTCCGCTAAACACCCTAAACCGTCAAGTTTAGCACCAATCTTACGGGGAACAGCAACCAATGTTGGTATTGAAGGAGCCAGTAGCCGTATTTTTTACCACGTTCATAACTGCAGTCCCTCAACAACTGCTGAAAAATTATCTGTTTTTATCAAGGATAGCATTGGCATAAAGCACTTCACCTGTACCCCACTTACTTCAAACACCATGTATTGTTCATTCAAAGTCGGCATTGTTGAATCGGACTCAAATAAATTTCTGCATGCTGAAATATGGCCTCAAAGCGTCACCATTCGCCACTTTGTTAACCGTAAACGCAAATTTGCAAGTATTAGTAAAGCTGTTGATTTAAATACTAATTTAAATACTAATAATAATAATAATACAACACCGAAATTTTTTTTAGACCAGATTCAAGTAACTCCAGGAGTACATCTAGTTCCCCTAAAGCAAGCCACAGTACGGATCTAAGAATATTTTATCAAAACGTTCGTGGGCTCCGCACCAAACTCTCCACTGTAATTGAATCGGTATCTTCATTCAAATATGAAATCATAGTTTTGTCTGAGACTTGATTAAGTGAGGACATTTTTGATGCGGAACTTGGATTCCTTAATTACAACGTTTATCGGTGTGACCGAAATCAATTGTGTTCTAGAAAAAAACGTGGTGGGGGAGTACTCATAGCTGTCGCTCGCCATTTGAAATCGCATTTACTTAACAGTAAATCGGATCACTATGAGGAACTCTTTGTGTCCGTTTGTTTTGAAAAACAAATGATTCTTCACTTACGGTTTCATTAATTCGTTTCAAGTGAATAATATTACTAACGCCAATTCCGTCCTATTAGATCTAATATTTTTACAGAGTACATTTATAAATGATTTCGATATATCTTTAGCTCCTAATTGTCTTATTCCTTGTGACGTTCACCATCCTGCATTAGAACTGTTTATAAATATCTTATCCAATACCAAGGAATCTGTTTGGGACTCCAACCTAAGATATCAATTCCATAAGTCAGATTTTTTAAATTTAAACAATACATTTCTCAATATAAATTGGGATAATATATTTAAAAAATTAAGTGTAAATGATCAGGTTCATGCTTTCTACAATATTGTTTATGACGCGATTAACAGATTTGTTCCAGTCGTTGAGACTAAAAGCACACCTAGCTATCGTTTTCCAAAATGGTTTAGCAAGGATTTAAAAAATAAGATATCTCTGAAAAAAACCTTGTATTTAAAATTTAAAAAATCGAATCTTAAATCGGACTATGAGATTTTTCAATAAGTTCGAGCTGATTGTAAAATCTCTAATGACACCAGCGCATTTTGGAGATATGTCAGGCCTAAACGTACAACCAACGAGATTCCAAATTCTTTTCTAGTTAACGGTAAAATTACCAAAAGCGGAAATGAAATCGTTGACTTGTTTGCATCTCATTTTGGCTCAGTGTATAAGTGTTCTAATAACTTAATTAATTTTGAGGATAGTTACTCTCACTTGAACCTGCATTCTGTGCCCGATATCAGTATAACCTCGGTTTTAGAGGAACTTAATAATCTAAAACCGTCTAACTCAATGGGACCTGATGGTATACCCGCATTATTTATTAACCAATGTTCCTTCTCTTTATGCCGTCCTCTTTGGATTATTTTTAATAATTCCTTAAAACGTGGTGAATTTCCATCTTACTGGAAGGATGCTTTTATTACACCAATATATAAGGCGGGCGCTAAAAATATTGTTTCAAATTATAGGCCTATTTCAATATTATCACACATTCCAAAAATTTTTGAAAAAATTATAACCTTATTTATTTCTCCACAAGTTGATGTATTATTGACGGAACGTCAGCATGGGTTCAGACGAGGCTTGTCAACTGCTACCAATCTTCTAGTATATGGCGACTACATAGTGAATGCTTTGGAGAAAAATCAACAAGTTGATTCAGTATATACCGACTTCGCCAAAGCATTTGATACGGTTGACCACGGTATTTTATTATCAAAGCTGTATAAATTAGGTATACATGGTTCACTATTTAATTGGATCACGTCTTACTTAAGCTCTAGAACTCAGAGGGTACGTGTAGGGGTATACACATCTTCTTTTATCAATGTATCGTCCGGTGTACCCCAAGGCTCTCACCTAGGTCCACTTCTATTTCTCCAGCAGGATTTGGCTAGATTTAGTGAATGGTGTGCATTAAACAAAATGGATTTAAATATTGATAAGTGCAATATAATAACATTTTCTAAAATCAACAACTCCTACTCCCCTCCCTTTACTCCTGTACAAGGTCTACCCCAAGGTTCCCCTCTATCTCCTTTACTCTACAACATCTTCTGCTTTGATATCTACAACCCGGATCCTCTGTACTTTAATCCCTCCAAATACCTCCTTCAATTCGCAGACGACACAGCCCTAATTTCCCATGCACCCTCTGTACCTAAAGCTCTTCAATCCCTCCAGCAGCTTATTGACACCCTACAACACTGGTTTTGCAAATGGCGAATTAAAATAAATCCCCACAAATCCCAGCTTCTAATTCCCTACCACCGCAACAATAATCCTACTCACCATATTCACATCTCCCATACAACCGTTTCCCCCTCTACATCCATAAAATACCTAGGCATTACCATAGACCAAAAAGTTAATTTTAAAAACCACACAGCTCTAAACAAAACTAAAATCATCACCAGGGCCAAATTATTTAGAAATTTAACGTACAAAAACAAGGGAATTTCCACCAAATCAGCTGTTAAAATCTATAAAATGATTTGCCGCCCTCTACTCGACTATGGTAATGTCCTTTTCCCCCACTCCTGCAATCCTACCCTCCACAATATCCAAGTTAGCGAGCGATCCTCCTTAAGAATCCTAACCAAAATCCGCCATCCTAATAATCCTCTACACAATCCCTCTAACCAACTCCTATACGACTCTACCTCTGTTATACCCATCAATGAACGTCTTCTATACCTCAGTGAAAAATTTTCCAAAAATTCCTTTAACCATCACATCCTTTCCCTTTACTGCTTGCGCAGAAATCCCAACCAAATCCCAAAATACAAAACCCCTTCATTCACTACATTTGAATTCATCGCATCACATCATCCATCACCATCATCAGAGACAGACTGACGAAAAACATCGACAAGGACAAATCAAGGCTGAAAGACCGCTGGTCGATAGCCATTTAGCAAACTAACAAACTAACATCAACTGTATCATTCATATATTATATTACTTGTATTTGTGTTTGTTAATAAAGATGTTGTATATATATAACATTTTCTGAAATTAGATCCCCAATCTCAAGTAACTATTTTATTAATACTATATGTCTTGAGCGTGTACACTCTACAGGGTCCTGCAACAGTGCGTCAGGCTTTCCTAGCGCCTTTCTCGTAAGAGATAGAAAAAAATGTTTCGTATAAAAATTTATTGATTTAAATATCTCTATGCCGTAAAATTATTTTCAAATATACAGGATGTCCCAATTTTGCGGTATAACAAAAGCAAACATTTTTTTAAATGGAACACTCTGTATATTTTTTCATTTTCTAATTTGGATAATATTTTATAACTTGAACCTTTTTCTGGTTTTTAATTTCGTTATGGCATTTCCGAGTTATTGACGTTTTTCTAAAAAAAATGTAAAAAGCGGAGGTTCACAAAAAAAATTATTCTGATGTTCTATTTAAAATTTAAGAATTTTTCTTTTTCCTATGGTTGGTCATAAGTACTGTTTATGTACCAGTGTTAAAAATTTTCACTTTGGAGGAACCCTGCCTTTGAATCAGACACGCCATTTTCTAAAATTTCAAAATGTCGTAACTCTTTTTTTTAAATAGAATTATATATTTTTTTAAATTTTATGTTATTCTGCATCTAATTTCCTACAAAAAATATTAAGCATACCCTATACCTAAAAGTGATATTTGAATACGAATTTGTTTTTGAATAGATGACTGAAATATGCATCTGTCAATTAAACAATTAGTTTGACATGTAAATTTCTCTGATATTTGCTGCAAAGTGATTCTCTCCGTTTCGCGGTATAAGTAGACAGCAAATTATCATCATGGATTTCGAAAAGGGCGAACGGAGGAGAAATGTTTTAGGAACTTACTCAATAGATTTATTGAAATGGGAAGTGTGAATTACAAAAAAACAAGAAAGAAGAAAGCCTATTATTAACGAGGAAAACCAACTTTCAGTGCTATTAACAGCAACTGAGCATCCCAACGTAAATCAAAAAGACATTGGTGAAGGAACTGGCATAAGTGAGAAGTCAATACAAAGCATTCTGAAGAAAAATCGATATCATGCATACCATATTCAGCTACATCAAGAACTGAGTAATACTGATTTTCAATTTCGTTCCGAATTTTGTATCTGGGGAAGACAGGAAATTCAGGAAATCCCATAACAACGCATCTGTCAACAGGCAATTTTCACTATTATTCAACTGATAATCCGCATGTTATGAGACAAGTTGATCATCAGCATCGACGGTCTTTGAATGTCTGGGGCGGAATTTTTGGAAACCATGTAGTAGGTCCACATTTCTTCGAGGGCCATCTCAATAGGCCTATGTATTTGCACTTCCTGAATTGAATTACCCGGAACGTTAGCTAATATACCCTAACTAACAAGAAACAGGGTATGGTTTTAACAAGACGGATCACCTGTCCAATTTTCGCAAGACGTGAGGGCATCTGATTTTTCCCAACCAGTGGATTGGTAGGAATGGACCCACCAAATGGCCTGCTAGATTGTTTTTTAAGGAACCACCAACAGCACAAATGACTATGCATCAACGAATTGTGGAAACGTCTTTTCAGCGGCGAATTAATTTGTGCCTAAATGAAAATTGAAGACATTTTGAACATTTACTGTTGTAAATAATTTTGTTATCTTTCCCGGCTTTGGAATAAAATAATGAATCGTATTATCTGTTTCTGTTTATCTCAAATTGACACTTACTTGCATTTTGTTAGTTATTTTGCCTCAGCATGATCAACTCCGTACATAGAAGTATGTATAATTAAATGGCTATTTTTATGAAAACTATTAAATATCTCAATAACTATGGGGTTTAGACATATTATTATTTGCAAAGTTTGGCATTTCTTTCTAATCTAATCGAATAATAAGAAAAATAATTGTTTTCGCCCATCTGGGTAGCGCTGAGCATAAATTCTTTAGGCTTGCAAACAATTAATTCTTCTCAAAAATTGCATTGTTATAATCGTAACGTCATAGCTATCTATTCAAAAATAAATTCGTATTCAAGAACCGTTTGAAATATAAATCCTTTTATATCTTGAAAAATATCAATTTTAGGTATAGGGTATGCTTAATATTTTGTGTAGGAAATTAGATGCAGAATAATATAAAATTTAAAAAAATATATGATTCCATTTAAAAAACAAGAGTTACGACAATTTGAAATTTTAGAAAATGGCGTGTCTGATACAAAGGCAGGGTTCCTCAAAAGTGAAAATTTTTAACACTGGTACTTCAACAGTACTTATGACCAACCATAGGAAAAAGAAAATTTCTTAAATTTTAAATAGAACATCAGAATAATTTTTTTTGTGAACCTTCGCTTTTTACATTTTTTTCAGAAAAACGTCAACTCGGAAATGCCATATCGAAATTAAAAACCAAAAAAGGTTCAAGTTATAAAATATTATCCAAATTAGAAAATGAAAGAATATACAGGGTGTTCCATTTAAAAAAATGTTTGCTTTTGTTATACCGCAAAATTGGGACACCCTGTATATTTGAAAATAATTTTACGGCATGCAAACAATTTTGGTATTTCGCGCATGGTCTGTAACAGTAACACAGTGGATGTCGATCTATGCTCTATTAGTTTTAATCGATTACGCGATATCGTTTGTAATCTTAAGTGTTAATATAATTTTAGATTTTGTCCTTAATATGTGTGTTTGTATGACATTTTGGCTATTTTTTAATTTTGATGTTTTTTTTTTTTTTAATTTGAAGCTATTATATTTATGTGGCTTTTAATGTTATGACTCATTTTTAGTTTGTTGTCCTAAAATTTGTATGTTTTTATGATATTTCTGTGATTTTTAAATTTTATGACCTATGTTTATTTTGTTGTAATTTTTACATTTTGATGACTTTTTAAATCTGTAGCTCTAAATTTTATATTTATGTGTTTTTTTATTTTATGACTTATTTGTAGTTTGTCCTAAAATTTATATATTTTTATGATATTTTAGTAATTTTTAATTTTTAGACTTAGTTTTAGTTTGTTATATTCATGTACACGTTCTTGATATGTATTTCGAAAATTTAGTTATACTTAAAGCGTTTCATTCATTTAAAATATGTATTATATTTTATATTGCACTTAAATGGACTTCCGTAAATAAATAAATAAATAACAAATAATTGTAGAGAAATCAAAAGTGCACAAATTATTAAGAATAACATTTTTGCTTAAACCTCATAGTTTTTGAGTAAATTATAGGGAAAGTACTATGATGGCCACATCACCATTTTCTTCTGTTTGTTGTTCTGACCTTAAAAAATTGATTTCGGAGTTTTTGTAAATGAAAATCTCCTAACTTTGATGCCTGCAGGCCATGAATCCTGACACATTAAACTATTCAAATGATTATAATCGGTGCCTAATTTGAATGCCTTATTTTTTCCCTTGGTGTTTAACTCTTCTAAATGTTCAATTTTTATATCCGGATGGAATTCATTCAAATAGTTGGTGATGCTTTTTCATTTCCATTATATAACCATGCCAATTTTGTCGCCGCTCGAAAAAAAAACATTAGTACCACTAACGCTATTAACCTTTTTGCCAGTAATCGTAGGAGCTCGTTTTCGTTTAGATCTATTGGTTATCCATGGTCCATCTGTGTTTGAACATTCCGTATTTTCTTGCAGTTCATACAGGAGGTTTTGGTGGACTCGTTAACCACTGTAACTCTACAGAATAAACAGGCGTCTATTTGATCCGTTATTGCACTTATCTTATCTTCAGTAAGGTATCAAAATCTGTTAATGATTTAAAGCATATGACATTATAGGTGCTTTCTTAAGAGAGATGAAGACTGTGATAGGTAGATAAGTTGACTTATTTAAATTTTTAATAATTAGAATGTTAAAAGAGGAAAAAATATAGTGGTTGACTATAATTTAATTTTCTTTATGGTAGCGTAAAAGTGATTTCTGGAATGATAAAAGGAGATAGAGAGTGAGGGAGAGAGACAGAGAAGAGGAGTAGAAATATTTAATGAGGTATCAAAATCTGCTAATGATTTAACGCGTGTGCGAGTATTTTAAGCGGAGGCGCCGAGTGCAAGAGAGCGATCCCGAAGTAAGGCAATCCAATCCGATCCGATCCAATTATTCCGTTTCCCTCCGTCGCCCAACACCAATAGGTGTAATCCACTAAACATCCAAATGTAACCCCAATTACCGACACGTTTATAAACGTTTTTACGGCGAACTACCGTAAACAGAAACGGTGGGGGTGGAAGGCTCGCGGGCGGGAAAGAGACGCGGCTAGCTGGCGCGTTCCCGCCATAGTAACCATTTCAATTTAAGACTGGCGGAGAGTCCATGATGGATGGTGTGCGAGTGCGGCGCCAATTGGCCGGGGCCCCCGCAGGCCCCTCCTATTCAGAGTCCGCCCCTGGTGACCGGAGCGTGCCGCTCCGAGGGCAGTCAGTCGAAACCGCGCTATGGAGTCGGAACGTTGTGAAGACACTTCGAGTATGCTTGGCTTCGGTCTGGAGGTGAAACCCCTGCGGATGGTGTCCAGCCCGAATTCGGGACCGAGGCACACTATTGATAATATTCTGGGACTTGTGAGGAAGGAGGACGGGGATAGGGAACGTGCTATTACACCCGGGAATGGTGAAAGCGCCGGTACGTATCCTCACTTACTTTAATTAATTCCTAATTATCCGTCAAAAATAATTAATCTTAACAATTTTTAACACTACATATACATCTCTTCCTAATTTTGTATATATTTTAAGAAAAATTGACATAAGAAATCGATAAAGCTTCTAAGAAAACATGATACTTTTGTAAGAAAACATTAAAGATGCGTGTGGACATATTTGGATAAAGCGATTTGATAATTACAAATAAAAAACTCAAAACCAAATTTTTGGCACTAACCAAACTGACGATTTTATGAACATTGTATATGTTGTACGGTTAAATTGAAGTTATGATTTGATTTGGTAAATGTATAAAACTATAATCTAAAGTTTTGGTCAAAATGTTAAAATCAGAAGTTAGGCATTACCATTCTGAAGGATATGAGCACTTAAAAAATTCTAATGCTTTTTGATTAGCAAGGGATTTGATAAAAGCTTTATTCGTGACAAAAGTAACCTATACCTAATTTGGATAAAAATAAGATATCCACTAGTTAATTTAAGATTATATTCTATGATAGGCCAACACCATTTCCTCAAATTTAATATCATTGGTACAGATTATTTAGGATTAAAACAATAAATAAATATTTATTATTAATTGCATCAATTGATTAATATGTTAATAATCTTATAAGATTCAAAATCTATTACAAATAATTTCTTCGAAAGATGTGTCAATGTTCTTTATAATTTTGTATCTACTGTAACGTTTATCATTGTAGAATTTTTAAAAATTAGAAACTTGTTTATTACCATTTTTCGAAAAATTTCTGTTAATCTTATAAATGCAAAAAAGCTTTGGAAACTGAAATCTGAAAACAAGCTTTTAAAGTAAATAAGCTTCTTATGCCCTAAAATTCTTGAAAAATATATTAGTTTCAAAATTGTTTTTTGAAGCAAATTAGCCATATCGGTATATTTAGAGGAATAGACAATTACTCTAAATAAATTTTCTTATATTGAGATAATTCATTTCAGTTCCTGAGATTGATGTTTATATGGTTTTATAGAATTTTGTACTATCAGATATGAAAATTCCCTTGATTTGGAAAATTCAGAAACATATAAGTTAAAATTTTGGAAATCGAGATGTGAAAACCAGCTTCCAAAGAAAATAGATTTTAATGTTGTAATATAATTTAGAAATTAATTGTTAAAAATATTTAGTTAATAATGAGTGTTTGATTTTCAAACTTTTATTTAACTCACTATAATTATTTCGCAATATGGTGGCTTCTTCAGATGAAGGATATAAAATATTTTTCTTAGAGCAAGTTAGGTTATCCTTATTATTTATTTTCCTAACATGCTTATAACTCTTAATATTATTGCTTATATTAAAACAACTCTATATTTAATTTTTCTTTCTCTCTCTTTCTTTGAAGACAGATTAGATTAAATCCTTTGCTCATTATTACTGTAACAATTTTTAAAAATATTCTTGAACCTTGTGAAACCTTATGTTAAAAAAGGTTTATAATTCATATTTCATCAATCAATGTTTAGATGTAGTTTTATTTCAAATTGTCATTTTGTATATCATTTTTGATAATAGCATTAACGCAAAAATAAATCAAAGTCTAATTATGGTACATACCTTTTTATGAATATTACTGGTAGTGACTAAACTGCGTTAATTTGCTGTTTTGGTTTTTGGTAAACCATCCTGTAGAGCATTTTCAAAAAATATCCTGTAATGATTTTCGGTTATACCTTTATAAGAGTTATTTAATTATTATTTGTTTTTTATGGAAAAGTCAAGACTCTTATTGGTAATGACCTTTTTGAAATAGTAAGGTCGCTAGGTTATCTTAAATTTTTGGCCTTTTTAAAACCCTTTAAACCATAGTTAATATTAATAGCTTTATTTCAAATTGTCATTTTGTAGAGTCTCTTATTGGTTATAACTCTTTTGAAAGAGTGAGTTTGCCTTGATTATCTTACATTTTTGGTCTTTTTGAAACCCTTCAAACCAAGAGTCAACAAACATGAAATTTTCCAAATATATTTGATTCATAGTTAATATTAATAGCTTTATTTCAAATTGTCATTTTACACATCATTTTTGATAATAGCATTACCCCAAAAATAAATGAATTTTAATTACAGACCTTTATATGAATATTACTGGAATTGACTCAACAGCGTTAATTTGCTCTTTTGGTTTTTAGTCTTTTCAAAAGTTATGAAATATTATGCACGGGTTTTCGATTATTTAATAATTGCTTGTTTTTGTTTTATGAAAGAGTCAAGTTTCTTATTGGTTATGACCTTTTTGAAATTATAATTTCTCCTTGACTATCTTAGATTTTTGGCCTTTTTGAAACCCTTCAAACCTAAAGTCAACGAACATTAAATTTTCTAAAATATATTTGATTTATAGTTAAGATTAATTACTTAACAATTTAAAAAAAAACCTTACGCAGTAATGAAGTTTACTACATTTATTGTAGAAACTATTTTGTAAATTAATGACTCAACTATCATAAAATTCTCTTTATATCTTTCTGAAGCTTATTACAAGATTTTTTTTTAAATTATCCTAAAACATTCACTTTTGGTTTCCAAAATTTGACGTAATAATCAATAAAGATTCCTTAATTTTATTACATCATATTTGTTCAATAATAAAGACTTTGAAAACACATTCATGCAATACTTAATTATTGTTTACATTTCGATTTTAAAAAGTGTTTCATTTAATTTCAGCCATTTCAAAGTGATTAATTGTCAGTTGAAATTTTTTTATTATAATTAAGTTTTTATAATAAAAAATTTTCAACTGACAATTTTCTAGAACAAATTCTTGTAATAGTAAAATATTTTCAATTAGTTTTGATTGTTGTAAAAGCTTTATATAATAGCAAAATCTGCTCAGCTATCATAAAATATTAACTTTTTAATCTCTCTAATTATCCATAATGATGGTTGCGACCGTTACTATGTGGTGATAATGACCGTCAAATGTCGAAACTTAAGTCGTACACATTGTAATATATTTATATATTATAATAAATTATAGTGGTTAAAAACATTGTAAATGTTTTATTCAGTGTTCTCTCTAATTATATTTATAAAACGCATTAATTAAAAAATAATATCTTATTTTTTTTAAGATATCACAATTATAATCTTGTTTTTCGAAAATATCCTTAAGATTTTTTCGTTATGTTAAATTTGCTCTTAAAATTTATGGAGCTATAACATTTGTATCAACATTTTCTCTGTAATATTTTTTGGAAACAAAATACTTGAGATTTTCTTCTTAAAATTTAAGATATACAACTATGATATCAACATAATTTATCATACTTGTTCATTGTCAAAAATATTTAGTACAAATTTCAATTAGAAATATTTAGCCAAACCTAAAAACCATCATCTAAAAAATTAGGCTCCAAGTAATATTTTTGAAAACTTAATAGGTCAAAAAATTTTTTAGAATAAAAAGAGCTTTGTCCCTATTGTTTACTTTTCTTGAGTTCAAATATTGTTGTTATGTCACTATAATTTTCTTACGATTTTTTAGATCCCTAAGGCAGAAGTTTGTTTATTTTGGAAAATTATCTTGGTTTTTTTCAGTATTCTTAATCATCATAACATTTCTAAAATATATTTGTTTAATAGTAAAGATTTTTTCAACTATATGAATTATTTTGAAAACACCTTGACGTAATAATTAAGTCTAATTAAATATTAGAAATATTTTTATTTTTTTTTTGTCTGTGATTAAAATCGTAAACGGTTTTAAAATTGTCCAAAATATATTTATGCAATAATAAAGTCTTTTTAATTAGTTTTGAATTTTTCAAAAAGCTTTAGTCAACACTGAAACCTATTCGACTACCATAAAATAAACTTGTTTGCCAATAAAACTTTAAGCTGCGTTAATTTGCGTTTTTGGTTTTTAGTGCAAGATCTTTTCAAAAATTATTAAATATTGTTTTATCATAGTATTTTTTGTCACACCTTTATGAGAGTTATTTAATTCAATAAGTTATTACGGAGGCTTCCACTTTGTGATATAAATTGATAATACCAAAAAAGTTATTTGTTTTATTTGGAATTATATTAAATAATTTAATTCCTGTATACGGAATAGTGAAATTTCCTTGATTATCTTTGGGCATATTTTGAAAACTTTTCATTCCAAGAGTCAAGTCTACTCAATTTGCTAAAATATATTTTTTAAATAATAATAATATTTAAGCGCCATTTGTCATATATTCACCTGTCTCTCCTTTGCTGTTTGTAATTAAGTATATACATTAATTGATTTGTTTATTTAACTTCAGAGTGGTTGATTTGTTGTGTAACTGCTTTTTATGTGTGTATAAATTATATTTAAATAATTGTTAAAAGGGGATTTTCTTAATAAATAAATAATAAGTATAATTGGGTTGTCATAAATCATTTAGGCTTTTTACTATAATAATTAAGGGCGATTTTTCATAGAAAGGAATAATTTGATTCAGTTATGTATTAACCATATTTTTTTTTTCGATGAGGACGCTCAAAGAACTTTTGGAAAAAGTCCTATTTGACACCATTGTCTGAATTGAATTGATTACGATTCAATTTTTTTTATCAAATCCCATCCAAGTTTTAGTAACTTCTAACAACTCACTAAATTTGTGTGTAGTCTCGTGTTGTCATGGTGGAATGCTACGCCCTTACCAATGTTTTGCCAATTCTAGCCGCCTTTCATTGACGGCTTCATTCAATTTGTCCATTTGGTGATATTACACAGCCGTACTGATTTTTTTGGTGCTGTATTAGCAGCTCTAAACACACGATGCCTTTTGTCATCGAATCAAATTGAGAGCATAACATTTTTTTGATTGATATTTGCTTTTGAAGTGATTGCAGCTTGTTCAACAGGCTTGCGTGATGATCATTTTCGCACGACGTTGTCGTAAACTATTCATTTCTCATCGCCAGTGAGAAATGCATTATTTTCATTGTTTTCCAGGAGTCTATCGCAGGCGTTTATGCGCTTCGTTAAATGAATTTCTTTAAGTTTATGTGGAACCTAAATATCGAGTTTACTAAGATATCCCAGTTTGTGTAAATGTCATTTCATGATCGTTTGAGAAATGTTTAATATTTTTGCGACCTCTCAAGTCATGTAACGGCGGTTTGCTTCGATTAATGTCTTTATTTTATCCTCTATAGCTTCAACTCGCCTTCCTAAATTTGGCACATCTTTGGCATTCAAATTACCGCAACGGAATTTGGTGAACCAATTCTGGCATTGGCGTTCTCTTACCCTTTTTTCCCTTTTCTGAAGTAAAACAATAAAACATAGCGATATTCCTCGGTTTGCTTTACCATCTTTCGATCACTGCTGTACTACGACTACTGAATCGATTCACTTACCTTTTTGAAATGAAATTTGACTGTCTCTTGTCAAATAGTATTTAGATTAGATGATTGGACTGAAGATCCATTGGTAGGAACTAAAATGACTGAAGACAACCCAATAAATATTCATTAATTATTTAACTATTTTGAAAACACTATTATGTAGTTGTGAAGTGTACTACATTTATAGCAAAAATTGTTTTATATATGAATGGTTTAAACGCTTAAAATATATTTATGTTATAGTTATCAATAGTTTTTAGAAACACCTCTACCTAATAGTTAGTTAGTCAGTTCAACTATCATAAAATTAACTTTTTATTCGAATTATATTTCTAGAACGGGTTAATGCAAGAGTAAAATCTTCTTATTTATTTCTAAATATTAATATTATATCGTTGGTTGTCGAAATTTTAAAATTATTTCAACTTTGACCTTTAAATATTGGAAACACTCAACCATCACATGGTGAAATATAATTTAATGATCAGAATCACTTAGATTTTCTTGTTTTACACAATTGTTTTCAATTTTCTCAAAATGTTCACTTTGAATTTTTGGAAAACAACAATGTAGTGCGTGGGATAATTTGAAATTTGTTTCTGAAAATAAATTTATGATAGTAATAAAATGTATCAGATTTTTCCTTTGACAAAAAAAACATTGTATCAAAAATTTTAACTACAAATTTCAATTATAATAATTTAGTAAATGCTAGACTATTTACTATTTAAAAATTAATGAAAGCTGTTAGAATTTTAAAAGCTTTATGTTTATAGTTCATTCTTTCACTAAAATATTTCGTGACTAAACATTGGAAAGTCACAAAATATTTTAGTGAAAGAATGAACTATAAACATAAAGCTTTTAAAATTCTAACAGCTTTCGTTAATTTTTAAGTAGTAAATATTATTAAAAGAAATTGTTTTTGTCAAAGAAGTAAATTGTATTTTAAGACAAATTTCAAAACCAATAAATTCGTTTCAAGAGTTTTTGTAATTTTGTAAAAAAGAAAACATTGCTTATTTTAATACAGAAAGGTAATTTTTGAGAAATGTGTGCCGACACATTGTCGTATTTTACCGAAAAAACTTTTTCAGTTAAATATGTATTAATAAATTTAATCTCTAAGAAAGCATTTTAAGTTCTTCTAAATACAAAAAAATTCTTCCTCTCAAAACTTTTAATTAAAATTCGAATTTTTAAATATATAATGATAATGATGATAAGCTATTTAATTCTCTTAAGTTTCAAAAATATCTTTATCATCTTAAAACTGAATACATATGCAATACCAAAAAGTATTCATTAAATTAAAATACTGCTAAAGTATTGAATTGACGAGGCGGATACATGATATAACTCCATAACATATTAAAATTAAAAAAAAACACAGTTGGGAGGGTGTCACATTTAACTCTGTAGTTTAATTTTAACTACTAAAGTATTTACTAAAACAATTTAGGCTTTAAATTAAATATTTTAGGTTTTTGGATAAAATGATAAAATTTCATTCTTTACCTTCTGGGTTTATGTCCAAAAATTAAATTTAAATGAAAGTACCTTTTAGACATATGGAATAATTCAGATTTTCATGATTAATTATAAATCATTTTATAACAAAATTTGATATATTTAGAATACTTACAAACACAGGTAGTTAAGTTATTCGTGAAAATATTGATGAAGCGTATTGCCAACAAGATGATGCAACTAGTAAGGTCGTCAAAAAAAGTAGTAACCTTTTAGCAATATTGAAAAATGTAGTATATATTCACAAATACTAGCGTTTTATTTGTAAGGAATATCCCTTAAGGTACTTCTCTACATAGTCACCTTGGAAATTAAGCATTTGTCTTAAGGTATGACATATCAGCTTCAAATTCCTCCGCCATCAATGTATTGGGATAGGTAATCTTTTTTCCCTGCGAAAAAGTTCTTGATTTTTGGAAACAGATGGTTGACGGTTCGTCACAAATAAATTTGAGAAACAAACCAAGTGATTTTAATTATAAAACCTATATATTTATTACTCTGTTTCAAATTATGATAGAGAACACAAGGATTTGGACTGTAAGATTCTTTGTTATTTATTATATTACTATGAATTATTTTGTCATATTCTATTATAAATTCAATAGAATGAAAATAACCATCAAAGATATCATTGCTTAAACATCTTGAATATTGATTAATTTTAATGTGTAAATTTACGATTTAAATATTTTCTTTTTTAATTAATTCAATGCCAACTTAATTAATATTGAATAAATTATTATTGGAAGATCATGGGTACTATTATTAACTTTAAAATACTCCATTAGAAATAGCTTCATCATTAAAATTTAATGTTAACTAGCAATCGAATTTAGGGAGCAAATTCAGAAAATTTTATTTTTCACTACTTCAACTACTTCTTCGCTTATAATGTAGCTGCTTAGATTATTATAGAGATACATCAGGATTTTGTCTAAGAAGTTGTTAGGTTAAGATTTTATACAAGCTTTTTTAAATTCTTTCCAAAGAGCAAGTTTAGAGGTATCTATATTTTGTCAATTCAAGCCTTTCCAAATGAGATGAAAATTTCTATGAACAATTTTTATGTAAGTATATTAATAACTTTTTCTTAGTATTTATTAATATTTTTCGTCTTCTTTCTTAAAAAAAACATAAGAAAATAAATTTCAAAAACATACGTAAAATTTTGTTCGAAAGAAGCACGGGACTTGTTCATAATAGATTATGTTCTTTCACTCAAATCCTATTGGCACATCTGGAAGCTTTTAAGTTGTATAAAATAAATAATACCTAATACCTAAAAAGGTACATTCATGTTTTGTTGAAGTCTAGGCTTGTCTTCTTCTTTTTAAAAGGCAAATATTAGTGCTCTCTTACCCTCGCCGCTTTATTTTTCTTGACATCTTCTTGATTCTTTTTGTCTTTTTAATATTTTTCTATTCGAAGGTTCGGTATAACGTTCTGAAAGTGTTGAGTTATTATTGTTTTTTTTCCATCGGTCACTGAAAAAAGGCGATAAGTTAGTAAAAATGACCAAAACAATTAAGCAGCTTGCAGTAAGAAATTATTTTGACCAAAATATTGGCATAAATATCTAATCAAGATTCGAATCTTGTTAGAATTAGCTATTATAAAGTCTTGTCTACCTTCAATCTAAGTTAATTGTTTTAATTTAGCTTTTAATAGTTTTTTTAAACAGGTAAAACATTAGTGTGTTTTTTTAACATTTTTACGTTTGCTCAAATTCATAAGGGAGTATGGCTGAACCCATTATCGATCCTTCAGGAATGCCATTAAGATTAAACTATTTGTTCTTATGCTGAATACTCTTCCGTTAAAGAAGTTGTTAAGAGTTTTATAAGGTTATACCAGAATTTCCTTAAGTTGTTGTAAGACTTCTTTCGAAGGTAGTTTTAAACGTTTTCTTTTAAGATGTTTTTAAAAATATTATGCAACTACATCAAAATTAAGTAGTTTAAGAACTTAAGGTATTAGTCTGGAAAGTAATCAATTTATTTTTTTTTAAATGTTTGCATTTTGGATCACGTCTATGTTACTTTGGTGTTTTTACTTTTTCGAAATCTATTTTTATATTAATGACCTCTTTAATAAAAATTTTTATATAGAACATCTTTTTAATTAAATGAGATTGAAGAAGTTTTAATTCTTGAAGGAACTAATAATTTTTTTTATTATATATTATATATTTTTTATTTATGTCGTTTAGGATTTCACGAATTCTCATCCGTAAAGTTAATATTCTCTTGTTGGTTATGTTTTTAATCTTGTAAGGTAGTTTTAACAAATACATATATCAAAAACCAAACTCCTTTTGGAATATGATAATCTTCTTTAATATTTTGAAGAAGTTTTCGATACAGATCTATTCGACTAGTTTTATTCTAACTTAAAAACATGTAACTCACATGTATCCTTGTCGCAATTTATCTGAACAATAAAATTCACCTGTGCCAAAGTTTCTCAATAAAAGTTGTCAAAACAACGGCAAAAATATACTAAAAGCAATGATAGATATTCAATTTCCAAAGAATCATTGAGCATGTTGTAAACAATTGTCTTTAATATACTATTTGTTTAATCACTTTTATAGATCTTTGAGTGGAAGAAAAAGATAAAATTATTTTGCGCGTGTATATTTTATTTCGATCTTTTTGTATTTTTCTAAATACTATATTCAATAAGTTAGATAATTTCTCTAAAAATGTTTAATCACTTTCATAAGCCTAATATAGGATCAAATTTAAATTGTTGGAGACAAATTTGAGCATGTAAAAATAAAGTGGTATGTATGGTATATTCAAAATAAATTTTTTTTTGAAGTTTATTTAGAAAATTTATAATTTTCTAGTGTCCGATTTTATTTGTTTATGTTTATGTTTATTATACTTTAGCTTCTTATTCAAAAAAAATACATATAGATATACAAAAATATTATAAAAAACATACAAAAATTTTGGATGGATGAAGCTGGGCGCAGTTCATGCAGCTACGATGATCTTCCACTCTAACCCTTGTTAAAGCTTTTTAATGTTGAGGTTTATAACTTACTAGAAGATTGAAGGACCTAAAATTAATGATTTTCCAATGTATACATTAAGGGTAATAATGTTGCCGACAACAGGTTGGCCTTTTTTATATTTACCATTACAATTATAAAAATTTAAATTTCTTTCCCTTCGAGTATTTCTTCACACCTTTACTTTAAGTGTAATTATAAAAGAAAACGAGTTTCATTGTTTTGATTTCTGACTTCACTTTATAGTTTTTTTAGCAGGAGCATTTTATAAACGCCACTGCCGTCATTCTTTAACACAATTTTTTTTTCAGCCCTGGTGCTGTAATGAATTACGGTTTTGTCGCTATTTCGTGAATGCACACTAAAACGACACCATTAATCGCAGCAAAAACAGTTACACAGTTATTCCCGTTAGCCACGCGACGGTAATTTGCTGCAGAACTTCGGAAATGGTGGAGGGCTAAAATCCTGCTGGAACGAGCAAAAAAAAATGTGTCGCTTTTATACGCGCGCCAATATTTTACACCTTTTGTAATCCGTTCCACTTATCCTAACGGCAAAGGCGTAAAATTAGCCGAATCATGCTAAGAGAGTGAGAGAGAGATAGAGAGGTGGAAATAACATTTATGGTCGCCCATTGTTGGTGGCTAATTGTATTTAAGATGCTGTTAACTAATTGATGGGTGTGTCAGGAACACACCTGAACTGAACTGGACCAATTAACTCCACGTCCTCGTCAGGCAGTTGCTCGGAATCACTTAACGTTTTTTTTGACAATCAATTAGTGAAATTGTATAAGATACCAGTAGTAATAAAATAGAATTAAAGTAGTTAGGAAGATAATCATTCCAATCTATTGCGTTTTTAAACAATAATGCTACTATTTGTATAATATATAAACATACAAAGCAATTATTTAAGTAAAATATAAAGACATGTTTTATACAAATCTACAAATTACTTTTAAAATTTCCAAGAAAACTTTCATTGCTTAGACTAATTTCGTCACATTGACTTCTTCAAAGCACAGCGACGAAAAATGTTCAGAAACTAAGCAATGCAAATTGTTTGATTAGTTTTGTCTCTATTGACTCCTTCGATATTTAATTGGTAGCTTATTACCTCTATGTTGATTCCTTCTTTCGTACTTAAATTATTTGCCTCGTCCTTTCCCTTCTTACCACGTCATGCTTAAGATGTTGATTTCATCATACACTCGTATTTTCGATAAATAAAAGTTTTCGCTCTTCTCGATATAAGCAACATTCTATATTTTTTAAATTCGTATGCCTTCCCTTTCATAAAAAAAGAGATTAAAAGTCAATGCTTTTTTTTTAAATCTGAATTGATGATGATGTTACTTGTTGAAACTCCCATATTACTTAATAAAATACTGACAAAGTATATGGTTTCAAAAACCATTTTTCATTTACCTGACGAACTCACTTTGTTGTGAAACATTGTTGTAGAAAGCTTACGACTCAAAGAAAGAAGTAATTTTCTTCTAATATATCTTCAAGTCAAGATTTTTAACATATTAAATAATTTTTGCCCATAGTAAGCAGTTTAAATTTTATTGACTAGATGGTATTAACATTTCCAATTCAACGGATTTGCCTATACAGTCATCCCATATGATAACAATGAATGACAAGAGTACAAAATATGCAGTTCTGATAATTTCTGGGAAAAGACAACGCAACAGATTCCTCAGAAAATAAATATTTTTAGTAAATTAAATTCCTAAGTCATCTACGTGGACATCCCATCTCAGTTCTTGGTCAATATGTAATCCAAGAAACATAACAGAACTTATAGCTAATTGCTCTTCATGTTCCCTCAATGCAAATAATAATCTAGCTATTTTTTGATCATTCATGCTAAGTTGATTTGCTACAAATCAGGACTTTGACTTTTGGGAACAAATCGTTTAGCGAATGAAACTGATGTATTATCGGCAAATTGAATTACTGCAACTTCATTATCACAAAATGCATCTGGAAAATCATTGGCGTACATCAAAAAACAGAAGAGGACCAAGGTAAAAATCCTTTTGCTATTTCCTGTCCATATGAGACGACTTGTCTTCTATTACTCAAATAGGAGACAATCATCTGCCAACCTGATGGCAACAAATTAAAAGCATAATCTTTTTTAATCAAGATTTGATGTGATATGCAATCAAATCCTTTTGAAAGAACCATACAGTTAACGAGAATAAATAATTTTTGCTCCAGACCGCTTAAAATACCACCAACGAGCTCCACCATGGCGTGCACTGTTGATGTACCTATACGAAAGCCAAATTGTTTGAAAGGAGATTATTTTGCTCAAGATAATGGAATAATTGTTTGTAAAGAATTAATTCAAGTACTTTGGCTATAACAGGTATTATTGAAACTAGCCGATCGTTGGTAGGATCATCAAGATCTTCCTTTTTTGGCATTGGAACACATTTCGATACTTTAAAGGAGTGTTTAAAGCAAATTTCTTCAATGCACAGATTGATACGTTAACGGTTGAATGATGACATCTGTTACAGATTTAATTATCACTGGGGATAGCCCATATAAATCTCTGCTATTTTTAAACTACAAACATTTTCTTCGTCCATCACTTGGTGAAACATAATTTAACGACATACATGCTTAACGGACATGGATTCAGGAGATCGGAGAATCCAGCAAGATATTAACATCATTCTATACAAATTGATCTATAGAAACTCTTGCAATGTGGTGACGGGTATTGTTTTGCTAGAAATGTAGTTTATCACCTCATTCGCTGGTCGTTCATACTGCCTCGGATGAATACCAAACGAAACCTACTTTTATAAGTTGTATCACCCTACACCATAATCCCTACAGTTAGTGCACAGACCTAGCAACAGAAAATTCCATGTTGCGACGTTCCCCACGCCTTCGTCGGGTCATCAAGCATTTCCAAACAGAATCGGGATTCATCACTAAACCTTTAGCTACCCATAGAATGGCCATTTATCTGGTAATGAAAAATTCATCTCTTGTTGCCATAAGTCGAATATGGCGGTCTTGAAGCTCATTTGATTGTTTTTGTTCCTGATTCGTCTTCTGGAACATCCCTAATCGTTTTTTGATCTGTGTCACTCAGTATATATTTATATTTTTTTTAATAACTTCAAACTTTCTTCAATAACTAGACCAAAAATCGTTAAATTTTTTCTATAGAAACGAATGCGTTTTGTTTATAATTGTAATTAAACGTTGATGGAACCAATACGCTGTCCAAAAAAGGGGGGACGCAAGTGACACAAAATCGACATGCCGATTGCTAATGGAAGCAATTCGCGCCGGCAAAAATGACGACCGCAATTTTCCGGCCGTGACGAACGCCGCGGCACAATCGAAATTTTGCCCGTGCGTGGTGTAATTGAAAATTGAAAATTGATTGAGGGCCGGCCGCTCCAATTGGGTTATTTCGAAAACGGCCACTAATCAATTATAATATGGATTATGGATGGAAACGTGCGTTCCGCCCACACGGCGTAATCATTTTTTCGCGTTTATTCATATTTCAGTTTATGTATGTGTGTGTGTGTGTGTGTGTGTGTGTTACAGCCGCCCCTCGCTTTTCGAGATTAGGGGCCGCGTGCTCGGTAATCGGGTGGTGGAAGGGCCGCCGTTTGTTTCTCGTTAGCTAACGGAAAGTGTTGGTTGTTGCCAGAATTGATATAATCATCTGCGTTTTAATTCCGTAGATTATATTTATATATACCGAATGTAGTTGCAAATATTCTTCGTCTGTAGGATCCATAAAAATATTTAGTACCTGTAGTATAAGCAGTTTATGTGGGAGTGGTGATTATTCGTTCTTATCTGCTTCTTGTATGTGACGGTACCATCTTTTGGCCATATTTTGTGTTCGTAAATATTTCCTCTTTGATGATCTATTTTTTGAAACAAATCGGGATGGAGGGAATTATCTCCAAGTAGTACTCGACATCCAACTAAGGAAACAATTTTGTAAGGTTCCCTTTTAAAGCAGATCTTTGGGTACCTTTAAATGATTTAGGTGAAGAGTAAGTTCGTAATGAATCCCAAATCTGAATCCAGTAGCGTTGTCATGATGTAACTGTAAGCTTCCTACCGTGTTTTAAAGTTGTCTTTCTTCGAAAACATCCTTGCATAGTGCAGATTTGATCATCAGTACATAACAATTCATCATTTGTCAGTTTTGTAGGTAATGTTGATTCCTCTGAAGTATTTCAAGATGCTTCTAGAGGAAGTTGATTAGATCATGCTGGAAGATTATCAGTATGATGTGATTCAATTTCTGAATCATCTAGTAAATGCAATGCCTTTGGTGACTGATTTAGTTCGAGTCTTGCTGAATATGATTTTACCCAAACTATGGTATTTCTGATGGCCCGGTATGAATTTACTCTCTGCTGTTACTGCATGTAATCTTAGAGATCAACTCGAAGATTTGGCAGGCGATAAGTTCAACAATGCTATTGCAGCCGTATCCACAACCACTGATTCTTTGGAAGTACAACTGGATGAACTTGGTGGTGGTGAGGATTGTTCTAGTTTTAAAGATAAATTATATTGATCATCTTCAACAAACTTCAATGTATCAAACAGAATTCAAATAGTCTCTTGCGTATGCCACAAGAGTTAAATGAGAATAATTAGAGAGCTGGTAATTTCATATTGTTCTTTTTCAAGCTACGTTACTGGAATGTCGATGCGCCATGTCAATATATACTGTCAAATACAAACCTAAATAAGGTGTATAAGGTAATTTCAAGCATTCAATGTAGCTTCGTTAATTTGACCAGTTATTATTGTCTGAAAATACTTCGGCCAACTTATCGAATGTTTGTTTTTCCTATTTCAAGCACCCCCAGGTTTTGTTTAGTCTATATATAGAGGCTCTTTATAATGCTGATATTATTGCAAAAAGAGAATATAAATTATTCAAGTCATATAGTTTTCTAGTTACACTTATAAAATGACTTAATACATCAGATCGTTGCTTTAGTGTTGTTCGTGATAAAATATCTTGCACTGTCATGATTAAAATTTCTTGCAAAAACAACATTAGATGCAGCAGAGAACTTCTTCTGTTTTTTTCACGAATATCTAGTTAATTCATCAGGCTGTATGCTTAAAAACGGTGGGAGATCTAGTAGGGTCACCTGACTAGCCAATCCATCAAGAGAGATGCGCAGTATATCCAAACACAGCACAACTGTATCCTATCGCTGAGTTTAAAAAGCTTTTTGTACTGAAGAAAAGGAACTTCCACAATTGTAATAGGTGTCTTGGGATGTATCGGATCCTCCTGAAATACTTTGTGATTATATTTTCCTCTCCTTGTCATGTCAGCACAACTGTATCCTCTCGCTGAGTTTGGAAGGCTTTGGGTTGTGAAGGAAAGGAACTTTCATAATTGTAATAAGTGTCTGGGGGTGGACCGGGTCCTTCTCAAATACTGTGTGATGATATTTTCCTTTCCCTATTATATAAATGATGCTTGTTGTTGGCAGCCTTCGAAAAATCAGTGTCGCTGTCTGATGTCTTGAAACAACTATCTTCTTCGATATTGGTTTCCTTTAATTTAGTAAAATTATCACCGAAGAGATCCCTCTCCATTTCTGAATACCACAGCATCTTCAAATCTGATCGCCCTTGACGATATGCACTATGATCGCCTATTGGATTTTAAGTGGTTGAAGTTTTAAAGAAGAAAAGAGAGCAACTCATTTTTTTTTTGAATTTACACATTGGACAAAAAATGTTTATAAATCGACACCACTGTACACTAATTACACTATCTTGAATCACACAGATTGTCCGCGAAATCCTGATTGATGTCTTCAATATTAGATATTATCGTTGATTTCTCGCAGAGAGTTCCAGTTTTTTAAGAACGATTTGAATACAACAAACAGAAACAAAATAAATGACAAGTGAAAGCAAATGGCTGTATAATTGCACAAAGCAATATATATCTTAAAGCCACTCTCTCCCCAGATTGTACATTTTCACTAAAATCCTGACTAAAATAGGTTCCTGATAGAAATACCTCCTAAAGTATTCATCAATGAAACAGGCACACTGAAACAAAGTGGAGGACCAGGAAGGGCCAATTACAGTAAGAACGGTAAACGTGGAAGAAAGTTCGCTACACTTGATAATGGAAGATCCAGGAACTTCTAAATAATTAGTCCTCTAGGTAGTTTTAAATTACACAAGTTTACAAATTCGGGTCAACTTTTGGGCTCGGGCAGATAAAAAGATTCTTAACGTTATTTGATGCCCTGAAATTAGAACTTCAATCCGTGTGTCAAGATTGGTTCTAGTTTTCGAGTTCGCGCATGTAGGCTTTTATAACGGCTGTCAGTTGATTACGTTGCATTAAACATCATTTGGAACTTGTGTATTTATGCAGTGATTTTTCTTCTGAACGTGCGAAAATTGAGAGATAAAGTTTCAAAGTCGATTCAAAGTGTTTTTGTTACATTTATGGATGTTATATGTTTGGAAAACGTGGAAAATTGATGAAAAATGCACTCAAACATGCGTATTTGTAGTACTTTCGTTTTGCTGGGTACCGAAATTATATAAAAAATGTATATGTGGTTACTTGGTGAAAATGTATACTTTTCATTTTTTGTGCCAATGTTTGAACATCGTTTCAAAGTGTTGTTTACAACTTTTTCGATAACTATTAATCGCCGGATTACAAACATGTAAACGACAATTTTTTGCAACATTACCACAAGATTGGAAGTTCTAATGTCTCTCAAGATACATTTTCTGCATTCACATCTTGAGTTTTTCCCACAAAACTTGGGCGACAAGACCGACGTACAGGAGAGTCGCTACACCAAGATATAGCGTTACCAAGAATTTTGGGACGAAAACATGATGAGCGACTACTTTTAGACCCTAATGTGTGAAACAGATCCCAAGCAGTATTAAAGACTCAGTTCAACCTCTGTTCATTTCTGATTTATACTTTTTAATTAAATTAAAGACCGTTAATGGTCAATAATAGTTAAACAATGAATTTATTGAATATTTCGAAAACTAGAACCAAAAAAAAAAAACGAGCTGCTGATTTGGATTCAGCTCTCTTTTTTATCTTAATATTATTTTAGCTTTTGGTTGCTCGAATCCAAAACCATGTATACTTGTGTTATTAGTAAATTGTAAATACTTTTAATGCAAATAATTGGACTGTTTGGAAAGTTCTTAAAGATTATTCGTTGGGCCTATACCACATACATCGCGTTTAGGCACTTCTTTCTAATGATTTTACTTCACGTGTTGCATTCTGCCAATGGCTTTTGCACATATTGGTTCAAATTCCTCAGCTACAGACGCTGATTCTTTTAACCGATGAAGTTAATTTTTCAAGAAATGCAATAAGTAATTTTTGTAGTAATTATGTTTGTGGTGCAAAAAATTCACATGAAATACTTGATGATCGTTTTTAACATCAGTTATGATTGAAAGTTTAGGTTGGAATTATTGATGACTGGGCAATTGGACCAATATTTCAAAACTTACTGGTGAAGTGTATCGCATTTTTTTAGAACAAACAACGCTATCTCAGTTTCTTGACCAAGAAGAAATGCTCTGTGGTTTAGAGATGATGATGCACCAGTTCATTTTAGTGGAGTTGCTCGTAAATCCTTAACAATAACATATGAAAATCGCTGGATTGATCGAGGTGGATCACACTCATAGCCTACTCGATCTCCAGACTTTAATGCCTTGGATTATTTCCTACATGACTATCTAAAATCAATAGTTTAGACTACTCCATTTGAGATATTTGAAGATCGTTTTCAACATCAGTTTCATCAGTTTCGGTTGTAATTGTGGATGATTGGGTAATTGGACCAATGATTCAAACAGGAAGACTTACTGGCGAGGTGTATCGCAACTTTTTAGAACAAACGCTACTTTAGTTTCAAACAAAAAATGATGTGTGGTTTAGGCACGATGATGCCCAGCGCATTTTAGTGTGGTTGCTCGTAAATTCTTAAAAGTAACATACGAAGATCGCTGGATTGGTTGAGGTGAACCACACTCATAGACTGCTCGATCCCCGTACTTAAACTTCTTGAATTATTGCCTATACGACTATCTAAATTCAACATAGTTTAAACTACTCCACTGGTGAATGTGAAAGTTTTCCAAAATCGGATATTTGTTGGATTTAACACAATAAGAAACGACCCTGGTATTTTTGAAAAGTTTGGCTGTCTATGAGGAAAATATTGGATTTTTGCATCCGAGCTGGATATCGTTTGCAACAGTTCTTGTAGATTACATATAAATTTTGGTAATAAAAATTGTCGAAAATTTGATTCGCTCTATATCTTCGAAACAAAGCGTTTACAAAAATTATCAAAGAACCCAATATTCTATTACTTTTCATTTGTTTGAAATTCAATCTAAATTTCAGACACCATGTATTAATCCTAAGAAAAAAATTATGTTTTCAAATCTATTTATTTAGCCATATACACTAACAAAAATGTGTTTTCTTAGTTTGTGCTTGCTATGAAGGTAGAGAAATTTTAGTGCACAATACGACAATTTTATAATTAGGTGACATAATCACAAAATTTTAGATTAACACTTATTCATTTTTTTTATCTAAAAACTTATTGTATATCCATCTACATCGATTATTTATAGAATAATATAATATCATTCCTCACTGGTCCAAATAATAATATTTTTTTTCTTTAAAGGATTTAATTGTACACAAATAGATTTATGATCAGTAGTAAAATTTATAATTATGAACGTACCTATGAAGTAAACAAAAGTTTTTGAGTGTTAATGGAGGAAGTTGGAAAATCGTAAGCAAGTCCTACAGTTTGCAAAGATTTGTAACATATACTATCAACAGAACCAATTAATTTCTCAGTTAACACTTGGTGAAACACCTTTTTATTAATTACATTGTTGATTACAATAATTGGAATTGTTTTACTTCTTTTAAGTAACATAAACAAGTGAAACAATACAAAGTATTGAATCAATAATCTAATACTTTCAATATGTACAATACATTTAACACCTAAGTCTTTAAGACGATCAAATGATAAAAAACCTATTCCATTAATGTCGTAAATACTGTTGCTTAATATTGCATATCTAATTAGATATGCTAAATGTGTTTTTAACTAAGCAAAATAGCTTCAGATCATCTGCAAATAAGAGAAATTCGTAATGTTAAATATATACGTTCAAATCATTTAAAAATAGCAAAAATAAAATTTGCTGCTGTTGAAATAAAGTTATTCATTTTTAATAAAGAGAAAAAGAATTCAGTGTTATTAATTTTTACAAATATCCGTTTACCAATTGGGAAATTCTAAATCCAGTTGGTTATGTTATCATTAAAATCCATACGCTTTATCACATACGAGGGTGAATCAAATATAAACCGGAATTCCTTGCAAAGCGGAAGTTTCTTGATGTTATTATCAAAGAATGTAGTCGGTCGTGTCTTCAGCAAATTGTACAGAAACGATTCCACATCCTGGTCATTGTGAGAACGGCGTCCTCACAATCCGTCTTTGAGTGGACCAAACATATGAAAATCACACAGTGATAAGTCGGGGCTATAAGGTGGATGTTTCAATATTTTCTAATGAATTTTCTTTATTATTTCTTTTCTTGAGTCAAAGCAGCTGTGTGTGGCCCAGCGTTGTCGTGAAGATTGGTTCATCAAGAAGCTTGCATTAATATTCAGCATTCACTGTAAGCGACTCATAAAGAAAATCATCAAGCAGTATGCCTTTTCTATTCCAAAAACCAGTTGCAAGAAGTTTTCTCGCGGGCGGGTTTTGGATTTTCGATGGGGAGGTTCTCCAGGTCGTCACCACTTCATGCCTGCTTGTTTAGATTCTGGAGTGTAATGATCCATTCAAATCTTATCACAAGTGAGAATGTGACTTAGAAAAGCAGCACCTACTGCTTGGTATCACGCCAAAAAGCCATTCACAGACAGCAAGGCTTACATCTGCAGCAATTTCGTATACTGCAAGTCGCTGGTCAGTTTTAATAAGCTAACTGATAGCACGAGTGTTATTATTCGCGAACTGTGTAGTCATTTGACAAAAAATTTCGGAAGGTTTTACGCCTTTCCACGCAAAAAATTTAATGATGATACACATAGACGTATGTATTTCGTGCTCAGACGTGGTCCTTCCCCTCCCCATGACAATCACCTCACAACATTTAGCGCTACTGCGCATAACACTTCACTTAGCGAAAGATAAATAAAAAAATACGGTTTTTATTTGATCTACCATCGTATTATTGTTATGTAATATATGATTGAGAATCATACTTCGCATAAGCATGCCTCATATTTTATGTCGATAAGTAAGTTTGGGCTTCCATTAATATTCAGCATTCACTGAACGCGACCCATGACGAAAATCAACGAACAGTATGCCTTTTCTATCCCAAAACACAGTTGCATGAACTTTAGGTTTTGGATTTTCGATGGGAAGCTTCTCCAGGTCGTCTGCACTCCATGCTTCCTTGTTTAGATTCTGGAATTTAACGATGTATTCAAATTTCATCACAAGTGACAATGTTACTTAGAAAATCGCATCAAAAGCCTTTCATAGGCACCAAGACGGTTTTCATGGGCACCAAGACGGTTTGCTTCCGTCAGTAGGTGAGGGATTATGCACTTTGGTACGATATTCTTACATCTGCAGCACTTTCGTATACTGCAAATCGCCGGTCAGTTTCAATAAACTCACGGATAACACGAATGTTATTATCAGCGTACTGTGTAGTAAGTCGACAAAAAGTTTTGGAAGGTTTTACGCCTTTCCGCGCCAAAAATTTAATGATGATGAATTGATCAACAGACTATGTACCTCATTGTCAGACATGGTCCTCCCCTCCTCAATCACCTCCAATACATTCAGCATCAGTGCTGCGCATAATACTTCACTTAGCGACCGATAAATAAAAAAATGCGGTTTATATTTGATCCACCCTCGTATTATTTTCATGTAATATATTGTTGATCTTGGAGATCATTGAAATATATGGATGGTCCAAACATCGATCCTTGTGATACACCAGCTATAAGAGTTACTAGATTTGAGAATTGATCATCCACTTTAATTTACTGATAGCGGTTCTCTAAAAATGATTTAAGTAATTTAATTTGTTGGTGCGTTGCATCCACCTTTGTTTTAATCTTAATAATAGTAGCGATATTCAGCTTGCAGAAGGTTCTATTATAATCTAGAAGGTCATATTGAGCAGAGCACTAACAATTTAATTAAGCAGAGTTTCTAATCAATTGTAACCCTCGCAGAAACTTAAAAATTTAAGTTTTTTTTTTCTCAAAGCTAATTTTGATTCATAGTACGTACGTAATTAAATTGGTTTTGTATGGTTTATTTTTTTAATGTAAATTTAAGAGACAATACGTTATTAAATACAACTATTAGTTATGTAAGTTCGCTTTAGCTACTAAATTTTTTCGAATCGTGGCACGTAGCCAACGAAATGATAATTTAACTTAACACAAAAGTCCGTGTTTATTCGTGCTATAAATGTTTGCCCGTAATTTATCTCCAATTACGAGGCCGGCGAGAAACGTCATCTGAATTAATTTAAATAACTGTAACAGTGGGGCGAATTCATTATGCATGGCCGAGCTTTATCGCAGAACGCTTTTTTTTTTCTTTTCGTTATTTATTTCACAGGAATTACCCGCACGCACGCTTATAAAACATAATACCTCGATAATTTCATTAACAGATTATTTCCTAGCGCTGTAATATAATTAAATTCTTCGGTTCGTTAACTAAGGTATTTGTTGGATAACGCCATCACCGACCATCACCTCTTAGTACTAAGTAATACTATCGATTTTAAAAAGAAATTGTTAGATGGCGCCACCATCGCTTACACTTAATAAATAATACTATAATACTAACACAATATAAATAAATAACATTTGTGAGATTGTGTTTTTTAATCTATCTATTGAATTTTTAATTATTGTGATTTCATTACGAAAAATAGAAAAAAAAAACTAAGAAAAAAAAAGAAAAAAAAAAGAAAATTTGCAAATTAAATAAAAAATAATGGCATTTTTACTTTAGCTTTAACTCAAACAAAAAAATTATAATAATCATTCCCAAGCTCTTAAGTTTTTGAAAACACCGAATACTATGGTTACTTCTTAAAAATTAAAGTTGTGTAGAAGTAACCATAGTATTCGGTGTTTTGAAAAACTTAAGAGCTTGGGAATGATTATTATAATTTTTTTTGTTGTATAACTAAAAGAATCATTTAATCGGCCGCTTTTCCCCGGCACCGAACCATTAATAAAGACATCAGTGAAATTAAAAGGAATTAGCAAGTCAATTAATCAAGCGCACTACCACGAGGCGTAAAGGTGTTCCAGTGAGCGGGATGGAGAGAGAGGGGGGTGGTGGGGGGGCAAGAGAGAAAGACTGCAAGGGCGACAGGAGTGGAATGCCTGTTTAAAAGGGGGGGCGGGGCGAGCCGGACGAAGACAGGGCATGACTAACAGCTACGCGCTAATTAACAATTTAAAACAGTTGAGATTAATTATCGAGATATTCCCCGGATGATAAGTGCCTGAATTTATTATCCGAATTAATAATATTCCACATTATAATTACCGGTAATTAATTATTTAATAAGGAAACACGATGCTTAATCAATTATATGAATTGTTTAATTACACGTGTGCACGCGGACTTTCCAATTCACACGCAATGACATCTATGTGTAATTATTCGGCAGGTGCATGTGCTTTAAACATTTCCACTACTGTTTTTGTGATTTAATTGCTAGACTTTAATTATTATCACTTTTAGACAGTTAATATTCGATTTATATATCTAATAAAGCTTGGAATTACCCACGCAATTGTTGCAAAGCTTCACTGATGAGCTCTAATGCAGCGAAATACGCGTCTAAAGATTGCCATTACATAATAACTTTTGTGACGCGTATGAAAAACAATAACAGCACAAAGGACGTTACTTTGTAAAGTCATATGATGGTAGCTATTAGTTATGTAATCCAATGCTTGGCAGTGCTTTAGTACGTGGAGTAATTGTTTTAACTATTAGCTGTTAGTACTTGCATACATTTTGTAAGATAACGATATAGTATTGCTTGAAGAAGTTAATTTTTCTCATTAACATTTTCAATTATAATAAAGCTAGTAAACAGAACATTACGCACGACTAAGCATATATAATATTTTACAGCACAATAATAAAAATATTTATTTTCTACACTACTTAACAAGTTGTAACAAACATCATAGATAAATTAGATTTGTTTTGATTAGATTTTTTGTTTAAATGATTAATAAATTAATGTGGATGACCATTAAAAGTTTCTACAAATACAAATTACTAGACAAACAAGCGTTTAATTTTAACGAGCGATTCTTACGGAATTAAGTGGCCACACTCGGTACGCACAAAAGTGTTTACAAATCACCTTCACCGGTAATTTAATCCCGAAAACAACAGCACTCGAACATTAGATCTAATGCATCGCCATCGCCTCCTTATCAAGATCGAAGAAGGTTTAATAAGGCATCAACGGCATTAAGATGGGCCGACCAGATACCGTCCCTGTTGTCAACCATTAGGGTACTTAAGATAATTTTCTAGATTCCGGACGGCTGAATCGGCCGGATTGCGAACATCCTCCCCACCACCACCACCACAACCACCGCCGCCGCCGCCGCCCCGCCTGGCGTTTCTTGGCCCCCGGGGGCGGTGGCGGCGCACAAAGGAGCAAATCCTACAATTAATCGCGTGTGAGCGTTCCGGATTTGGCGTTTTAATGCATTATTCAGCGATCGAGGAAGTGATTTAAATGGAAAACGAGTCGACTAGAAAGTCCCGAGATTTTGATTGAGACGTTTTCATATCCATAATTGGCTGGTAATGAACGCTAAAGTTTGAATAATCTACGTGTATTCGATTATTGCTGACTTGATTACTGCGGAACGGAGGGAAGGGAAAAAAACCGCCGATCAGGATATCCATGTCAAAAATTGTTGGAAGAGTTAAAACATATTAGCTAAAAAAAAAATGCAGTTCAAACCATCAAGGAAATGAAAACATATGACTTTTTAGAGTTTTTTTTTACAATAGCTAAAAAAATTAGTTCAAATCATCAAGGAAATTAAAACATATGACTTTTTAGAGTTTTTTTCATAATAGTAGCAAAATTTTCATAAAACTTCTTCAAAAGGATTTTAACATTTTTTGCCTACCAAAAAAGTCAAAAAAAGTCCAAGAAATTTGCTTGACTAAAATATTTTAAACTTATAGGTTATAGGTTATAGGTTAAGTAGGGTCTTAGTGAGGTGTGTTAGCCTCTCGTGAACTGCGACCTAACAGATCTATTGTTCTACCCTTAACCAATCACTTCCCAAGCAGTCCCACGTCCACCATGAACCTGGTAACTATCTTGGGGGTGATAATGCTCACTTCTTCGGGGGATAATCGGTCCCTGCCGAAGTGTGAAAGACGCTTGTGAGCAATCGCGACACAAGTGCATAGTATGTGCTCGGTAGTTTCATCTGCCGAATCACACAATCTGCAGTTTCCACTTTCCTCTTTTCCCATTTTCCGCAAATGGTATCGGAGGGCACAATGCCCTGTCATGAGTCCGGTGAAAGTTCTTAGCTCGTTCCTTGTGAGTTCAAGCACCTTGTGGCTGTGATCGAGTTTCAGGAGTCGTTTTGATTGACGTAGACCTGGTACGTTGTTCCAATACTTACGTCTTCTGTCCTCTTCCCATTTTTGCACCACCTCTCTTCCATGCGCCATGGGGAGTCCACAAAACGGCTCTGGTCCTATAGGAGTGGCATTTGCACCTCTTTTTGCGAGTTCATCGGCCACTTCGTTGCCTTTAATATCCCCGTGCCCTGGGACCCACATGAGGGTCAACAAGTTGTTCTTCGCCAGTTGCGAGAGGGATTTTCGACATTCCCAGACAGTCCGTGAGCCGTGACTATAGGCTCGAACGGCCTTTAATGCGGCTTGGCTGTCTGAGCAGATGTATATATGCGCGCCATTTAGGTGCCTATCCAAGCATTCTCTCTTTTAAACTTAATTCAGTGCTTAAAATATTTTAGTCAAATAAATTTCTTTTCCATATCAACAACAACCACGGACCAATTTTGATGTATTTTAGATCTTATTACGTAGTTTTACAGTGAAGTTTTATAAATCTATATACCCACAAGTACAGTTATAACATTAAGAATTCAACTTTAAAGATTAAAAAGTAAATTTAATAAATATTTGTCATAAAATTTTGAAAATCAAGTTATCAATTCTATTTTCATTTATTTTATAATACTAAATGTTTTTTTTACCGTCGAAATTATTTTCTTGGATTTTCTTCTACTTTTTATTATTCTAAATATAAACAATAAATAGTTAAAAAATATACCTAAGACACAAGACCATAAGTCCTGTTCGTGTCCTAAGTTAAACCTTTAAGATATAAGCTATGAGAAAACTTGATTAATTTCGAAATTTTTGTTAAGTGCCCGCTTATCGCAGCTAACTTACTCGTGCCTACCTGGTACCTCTCCCATAGTGTAGAATAAATTTACAGCAACTACTTACTATACTCCACTATGCCCTTTAGGTTTAGAAGACCCTGAGTTCTTTGGGTACCCTAAATATCAAAATAACCTATGCCATGACCGACAATAATATATTATGAGATATTTTATAGCCTACCTAAGGCAAAAAATCTTTTCTGTGCCTAGCTGGTGCTCTTCTCAAAAGAGGAGAAGGATTTGACTACACCAGATTAACATAATCCATTAATTCCGTATATTTAGAAGGGGAAGTTTTAGGGCGTTTGATAAAATAAGATCTAATTGAATTCCTACATCTAAAGTCTCTTAGATCGACTATATGGATTCCGAAAAGGCAAGTTATTAGTTGACTGCTCTACACGAATGGATGATACAAATCAGGAGCGGCAATAAGGACGAAGACATTAACTGGTGACTGTACTAGATGTCAGGATTGCATGTCTTTACCGGTTATTACAATCTTATACCTTTTGGATATAAAAGAAAAACTTTTAGAGGGGCGACTGTGGGGACAAAGACATAACGTGTCTATGATATAGAAGAACAAGTTTTAAACTGTTTGATAAGGAATAAACTGAATGAAACGCTGGACAATTCTGAAGATTTATCAATACGGAATCTGTACCTGATAATTTTGGCCCAAATAACCTTATATGCGTTTAATAAAAAAAATTAGCACTCACAACACAAGGGCTGCTTGTTAATTCATGCAAAATACAGATGGAGAAACAGACTACGCCATTTAACTACTTCAAGAAGACTTCTTTACGATAGAGGCTTCTAGTTCGTTATACATCGTTAATCACAAATTAAACACAACTTTTACTTTGAGTTATACAAACAAGTCGATAGCATTTCCTGGAAACTAAGATTATTCTTAATCCCATCCCCCACCATGTCAGCGATATTAGAGAAACGAGCATATGAGTACTCATGCCAAATCGCAATTGACTTCCTGTATATAAGGCAAGTAAGCAGGTCTCTTAGATCGACTAGATGGATTCCTAAAAGGCATGTCATGAGTTGACTGCTCTACGCAAATCAGGGGCGACTGTGGGGTGAAAGACATAACGTGGCGATTGTACTGTATGTCAAGATTGCATGCCTTCACCAGTTATATATAAACTGGTTTACCTCTATGATATAGAAGAACAAGTTTTAAACTGTTTGATAAGGAATAAACTGAATAAAAAGCTGGACAATTCTGAAGATATAGAAGAACAAGTTTTAAACTGTTTCATAATGAATAAACTTAATGAAACGCTCTACAATTCTGAAGATATATAAGAACAAGTTTTAAACTGTTTGATAAGGAATAAACTGAATGAAACGCTGGAAAATTCTGAAGATTTATCAATATGGATTCTGTAAAAGTACGTCAATAACGCGCTACGCTATGCAAACCAAGGACAACTAAGAAGAAGTCGATAGCTTTACCTGGAAACTACAATTATTTTTAATCATATCCTCTAACTCACTATCAAGATGATGCTATTAGTGAAAGGCGCTATGTCAAATCATGATTGACTTTCTTTATGGAAGGCAAGTGAACAGGTCTCTTAGGTAGTCTATATGGATTCCGAAAAGGCATGCACTACATGATTGGATGAAACAAATTAGAGGTAACTGTGGACACGAAGACAATGATATTCTGTAAAAGTAGGTCGATTTTGCCCTACTCCAGGCAAACAAAGGACCAATAAGAAAAAGACGATAGCATTACCTGGAAACAACAATTATTCTTAATCCCATCCCCTAGATCCCTATCCTTTCGGCGCTATTAGCAAAAGGTGCCTCTGAATCTTTTAATCCCTGAGTACTTTTGTGTGGTCTATGAAGTCCAGGGGATGCTCTTAAGCTGTTCTACAGAAACTTCTCGATTATATTCTTCGCAAGTCGGTGTTGAGAAGTTTCCTCTTCTTCTAGATACCCACGATATAGGGGGCTTTTCTCAATTCCCATCCTATGTTTGTACTTATTCAAGTTACAGTGCCCAGTGTCTTGTCCTGTGATTTTTCTTAATGTCGATCTGATCAGTCTTGACAGTATGAGCATAAAATCAGGTATCGTACCATCTAGGAAGAGCCTCTTATGCCTCATTCCGTTTTGGTTATACCATGCCTTTTTGTATTCCTCTGCTAGTTTGCGTCGGATTATTTCCTTTCCGGTTTCATGGGATATACCGAAAGCTAGTTTAGGTCCTATGAATTTACCAATAAATGTCCAATAATTTTTTAGTTCCTGGGTATCCATACTAGCTGTAAAAATAGCATATGAGTACTTATGATAAATCGTAGTGGACTTCTACGAAAGTGAGTAAATTATTTAAGTAAGCTAGAAGATTCGGATATTTTATAAGGCCTATGCTATAGAACATCACCTATGCTAGCGTTCTTAACTTAAAACTAAGAAAAGGAGTCATTAGTATATCATAAGTTTTACAGACGACATAATGTGGTGGTCCGTAAGCAAAAAATTGGCAACCTGATAATTTTGGCTTGAATAACCTTATATGCGTTTAATTAAAAAAATTAGCACTCACAACACAAGGGCTGCTTGTTAACTCATACAAAATACAAGTGGAGAAACAGACTACGCCATTTAACTACTTCAAGAAGACTTCTTTACGATAGAGGCTTCTAGTCAATCATGATTGACTTTCTTTATGGAAGGCAAGTGAACAGGTCTCTTAGATCGTCTATATGGATTCCGAAAAGGCATGCACTACATGATTGGATGAAACAAATTAGAGGTAACTGTGGACACGAAGACAATGATGTTCTGTAAAAGTAGGTTTATTTCGCCCTGAGCCAGGCAAACAAAGGACCAATAAGAAAAATACGATAGCATTACCTGGAAACTACAATTATTCTTAATTCCATCCCCTAGATCCCTATCATTTCGGCGCTATTAGCAAAAGGTGCCTCTGAATTTTTTACTCCCTGAGTACTTCTGTGTCTTCTATGAAGTCCAGGGGATGCTCTTAAGCTGTTCTACAGGAACTTCTCGATTATATGCTTCGCAAGTCGGTGTTGGGAAGTTTCCTTTTTTTCTAGACACCCACGATATAGGGGGCTTTTCTCAATTCCCATCCTATGTTTGTACTTATTCAAGTTACAGTGCCCAGTGACTAGTCCTGTGATTTTTCTTAATGTCGATCTGATCAGTCTTGACAGAATCAGCATAAAATCAGGTATCGTACCATCTAGGAAGACTCTCCTATGCCTCATTCCGTTTTGGTTATGCCATGCCTTTTTGTATTCCTCTGCTAGTTTGTGTCGGATTATTTCCTTTCCGGTTTCATGGGATATACCGAAAGTTAGTTCAGGTCCTATGAATTTACTAATAAGTGTCCAATAATGTTTTAGTCCCTGGGTATCCATACTAGCTGTAAAAAAAAGCATATGAGTACTTATGATAAATCGTGGTGGACTTCTACGAAAGTGAGTAAATTATTTAAGTAGGCTAGAAAATTCGGGTAATATTTTATAAGGCCTATGCTATAGAACATCACCTATGCTAGCGTTCTTAACTTAAAACTAAGAAAAAGAGTCATCATAAGTTTTACAGACGACATAATGTGGTGGTCCGAAAGCAACAAATTTGCAACCTGATAATTTTGGCCCAAATAACCTTATATGCGTTTAATAAAAAAAATTAGCACTCACAACACAAGGGCTGCTTGTTAACTCATGCAAAATACAGGTGGAGAAACAGACTACGCCATTTAACTACTTCAAGAAGACTTCTTTACAATAGAGGCTTCTGGTTCGTTATACATCGTTAATCACAAATTAAACACAACTTTTACTTTGAGTTATACAAACAAGGCAAAAATTGCGTTTAATTTGTAAAATGTGACAATTACAATACATCCTCTCTTCAGCTATCAGATGCAAGAAGCTGCAAATAAGGCAGGCATAATGTAACTTTTGACAAATGTTAGAGATCCTACAAGAATGCTGGTGTTGTTGGATCTCATCTATTTTATTTATTTGCAATAAATCCCCTCTTCAGTTATCAGATACAAGAAGCAGCGAATAAGGCAGGCATAGCGCACCTTTTGACAAATATTAGAGATCATGCCAGAATGCTAGTGCTAGTGAATCTATTTTATTTATGCTATCGCACCTGAGCCACTTACATAAAGTCCGACGTAAGGGGAATAGATTAAGTTTAACCCTAAGATCATGAGCAATAAGTGTGATAAAAGCCTATCCTATATCCTTAATAACTTTCCGCCTTACTAAGACGTCAGGAAGAACATGAAAAGAACAGCTACTATTAATATAGCAAGTTTGTCGATCGAAAGGTGAAGATTAGGAAAGAACATGTAGGTTAATACTCTTCTTACGGTAGATAAATCAGAATGTTCATACTACCTCATCCAAATTTTAAACGTAGCGTTTTATAAATAATTTGTATAGATTCGACTAAGCTTCAAATTAAATAAATATCACTCTGTCATTACCATATTAATAATCATAAGGTTTCCAAAATCTGGACTTAAATACGCCAGAAATGATAAAAATGTTTCCATAGTGGCCATATTCGCCTAATGAGTCTTGTCACCATCTACCAACTGAAAGAACAGGAGATCTGTCTTTAAGATCTCTGAATTTTAGTTTAGTACAATTATATATTTTTAAATAGATATTGTAAAATATATAAACTAAACTCTACGTATATTTGCCATGCTGATATAAACAGTCAAAACATTATCTCCGAAAAAGGAGAGTAAAGAACTGAAAGAAGATAACGTAAGGATTTGTGTCGAGGAATTTTAATTGGTGTGCGATAGTTGAAAACTGTTAAAATATAATAAAAAAGCGGAAGGTATTTTTGGCAGATGAATTACTATAGTGTAGTAAAAACTTACTTAACACTAGGTGAAATTCAAACAATGTGTAAGAAAACTTGACATGAGATAGTCTGTAGTCTTAGTAAGGACTCATTGTTGTAGATTCAGGAAATGTTTTCGTATTTTTAAATTATTACTTAAAGATTGTTTTCAACATTAGATTTCGTTAAACGTTTGTGTTGGAATTGTAGATGATAGCCAGTGATCTACACAATATACCAGAAAAACCTACTGGCGAGGTGTATCACTACTTTTTAGAATAAACGTTACCTAAGTTTCTAGAGGATGTACCATTGGTAACAAAAAAATGCAATGTGGTTTATGTACGATGGTGTATTAATGCATTTTAGTGTAGTTGCTCGTGAGATTTTTTTAAATCGCTCGATTGGTTTAAAAGTTATTAGTTTACACTACACCAGTGAAAAATATACAAAATTGAATTTCTTGATTTCTGGGGTTCGAATTAATGAAGATAACTTCATTAATTCGAACCCCAGAAATCAAGAAATCCAATTTTGTATATTTTTCACTTTCATAGTTTTTGTAGATCAAGAAACTTTAAACTTGATTAAATTCTCATTTATCCTGTTGTTAGGAAACTTTACATATAATTTTTGGTAATAAAATACTGTTATTGTCGAAAATTTTGTTATCTTCCAAAGAAAGCAGATTTTTTAAAACGCATCAAAGGACAATATATTCCTAGAAAAGTCCATAGAAGAACGCTTTAAATAAACACTCTGTATATTAAAAGTTTGTTACATAAAACTAGAAACGCTATAATCGAATCTATTAAAAGAAATTATTAATTTCATTTCATCCATGCGGAAAAGTTCTGCTTGCAAACAAAATAAAAACATATGATTTCGCTTGTTCATGCTTAGTCCGGCACGAAATTTTTAAATCGTGCAATTCAGAAGTGTGAAATGTCCGGAAATTGGTGATTCGGAACGAGTAAGGAAAATTACCTTCTACAGGGTTATGCCGTGAATATCACAAATGCGATTCAAAAAAATAATTAACAGTTGGAGTATTTATAGTTCTAGACATAAATTAAATAGTGGTTATTATTAGAAATGAAGAACACTTGATTATTTTTGTTATTCGCTGATTCAATCTTTCAAATAAAATGGGCTAAAAATTAAACCAATTGAATTGACGAGGCTGATACTACCTTACATTAAACCAATTCCTCAATCGTATCATATAGCCTTAGATGAAGCTTACCAATAGAAAAAAATCTAATTATAGATTTTCTAATGAACTTAAAAAAAACAATTCTTTTTTTAAATGAATATTGGCCATGTTGCCAATCAACATAAGACAATTCAAATATTTTATCTAATCTGACTCTCTTCAATTGTTTCGCCACGCTGTGACTTCTTCAGGTGAATAATAGTGAGTTAAAAATAAAAATTGAAAATCAACCCCTCATTATTAATTAGATATAATATGGATTTTCACAAGTGCCTCGTCAATCAGTTCATTCAAATATTTCTTCATTTGAACTTTTCTGATCTAGTCGCTTTGGCCATTAATATCCATACGATGGGGATTGCCACCTTGTAACGGTCACAACGATCATGAATCCATACGATGTATTAAACGGCGCGTGTAAATAGATAAACTGACAATAACATCTAAAAATTTAATTGAGTGTTAATCGAGTTTGTTGAGCATCAGGAACACCTGTTCATTACTTCCACCCAATTAATGCGCCGAGCCAACGAGCAATAATTTAGTTGTTTACGTTATCCACTAATTTCTTAATTAGCGAGCTCTAATTCATTAATATTTTATCTAATAAACACTGTTGAGTTGAAATTAATAGACAACCGGAGAAATATAAAAATAGTAAAACAAATCCAAGCCTTTAATTAACCTTCTAATTAACATAAAAATGTTTCACCACGGGTTAAGTTAGATTTTAATTCATCGTAATAGATAATCGTTATATTTTTTTAATTATTTTTTTATATTGATATAAAGATTAAGGTGGCGGCCATAACAATATGTTAGTCCATTATTAAGGTAAATAGGATACTTTTAATTGCTACAATACTACATAATGGGAAACTTTTTAGCATAGAATTTTTATTAAAGTTAAATTGTTCTTAGAAAGTAAATATAGAAGTAATAAAAAATAGATATTAGATATATTCTCAAAATGCGCTCTTTAAGTCTTTGTATAACATTGTTCCTTCTTTAGTCTCTAGGCAAAATATTAATTGTGTAAAGAAATTAAATCGTAGGTTTTTATAGGTTTGTTTTAAGAGTACAGTTCTTCAAAATTGGAAACTGTGTTTCAAAAGGGTAAATATTCAGATTAATTTTAGTAGAAAAATGTTATGGATCAATTATTTAAAGCTACAGTACAGCTTTTTCACAAATTGCGTAATTAAAATTCTGGTCGGACCGTGACAGAAATACATTTTGCGTATTTCTGCAAAGGCACGATCGCCACATTATAATTTTTTCATCTATATTTATGTTTAGTTATCATATTTAATTCTATATTATTACTGTTTGTAATAAATATGAATCCCATTTTTTTATGAAGTAACACGATACCACCACGCAAAGAATACACACTCCATCCATTCGTTGATCCACCAACGCGCGCACACACAGACGTAAATACACTTCTTCATCCGCTATTGACAGCGCACTAATTTGACGTCCGCTCGCCTCTGACAGGGAATTATATTTGACAGGATTACCAGATTGACAAATAGGATCAAGAACGGGGAACCTTAATTAACCGCTCCGATACCTACACGTGTCCCGACATGGAAAATAAAACGGGACACATGTTACGATTTTCAATTAATAATCATTCCTCATTCATCACGCGACTTTGATTACAATTAACCGAAATCCAGAATTAGCACGCAATCCGGATACCCGGTATGAATACTTTGAAGTCGACGCACAAATTAATTATAATCTCAATTGCGATTCGGCCAATCAATTTCGATGGTAATTACAATTGGCACCGACCGGTTTCAAGTTGGTTTCCAACCGACCGTCGTTCGTCGAATCCAACGATATTTCCGAACGCCCATTGTGTCGAAAGTATGGGTTTTACTTTTCATTAGCCAGATTGGCATTGATACCTTTGGAAAGTGGAAGAGGAAGAGGCGTTACTCGCCAGGTATAATCATACCCCTTACCCACCCTACATTTAACACCGACGGCGCAGGGGATGATGATGATGTGAGAAAGTGAAACGAAGAGGGAGTTTTTAAAGCCTTGTCGAAAAAATTTGATCTGTATAAGTTAAATCATATTTATCAATAATGCTTACTTAATAATTTTTAGAATTTGAATCATTGTTATATCTGAATGATATAGAAATATTTTATTTCAATATAATAGAGGATGATCAATTTAATAATATGTAATATATAAACAGAATCACTAAAAGATTTGCAAAATCTTTCTAGGATGGAGCATATACAACTACTTTAATCTTTCACTCCAACCCTCAATTGTGTTTTGGCTTTACTCCATTAATCTTCTTTATATGATAAAATGTGCGAGATAAATATATTCATAACAACAAAGAGCCTTTGTTGTTTCCGAAAGTTTTGATGTTTAAACAATTTGTTAAAATTAATAAATATTTTCTATGCAAATAAATATTTAACATTTATATTTCATTAAAAAAGGCCTAGCATTAAAATCATGTAAAAAGTATTTTTATATGTTAAGTCAAACTATATTTTTATTTATAAATATTATTACAAATGTAAAAAAGACATTTTTAAAATCTTAAATTGAGCCCATTTTACGTGGTGGTTTTACTTTTGGTAAATATTTATTTTAAGAATTGACTTTTATGGTAATTTATTTGCCGATTCTAGAATAAATTAGAACCTAGTATTCTTATGATCTATTCTACTCTAACCTAAAATAACCTAGTATAGCCCATTATTTATTTATTTATTCATGTCGTACTTGCTTAAAAAAACTGCAAATATTACAAAATAGATATAAAATATTTAAAACATACAAACAAATTTTGACAGCAAGTTGAAGGGCGGAGTTCATCTTGTAAACTGTGCTTCCACTCAAACCTACGGATGTCCATTCCTCCACTGATTTATAAAACTGGAAATCAGCTTCAAATACACTTTTTATGCATTAAAATGCTTGTATTTCCCAATTTTTGGGATATGTTTATAACGATTTGTCATTTTGACAAATATACGTTCATTTAAACTTAACATTTAATAATCTAATCTAATCTAATTTTAGCTATTCAAACTTAAGTTCCATTAATGAAGTTGATACCAATCAAATATAATATAAAAAATACACTAAAGACTATTTTAACAATAAATTATGTAATCCAATATTTTAAAGGTTGGTTTAAAAACAAGACTTTATTGTGTCCGCATCCAAGGTTATTTGTTCCAAAAGTAATAGGTTGTAAATTTGTTTCATTCGCACTACAATAATTTCTACTCCTTTTGTTAGTTTTATGTTAATTACGCTATAATAGGTGATGTTATCTAGCATAGGCTTTGTGAAACATTATCCGAATCTTACAGCTTCCGGTGCTCACAATATTTTTGCCTCTGCAGAATATTTCCTTAGTCTTTTTATGGTCACCACATTTTTCTCTTTTTCTCTGTACGTTAATATGTCTCTGTTTTAGCTCTTGTTTTTCGTCTGTCGGTTTTATTAATTTGATATGTGTACAAATGAATAATCCAAATTATTTTAAGCAGTCAAGAAATTACTTTAGAAATCATATTATTGATTTTTGCGGCTTCTACTTCGTTATACATGTTGAGTATAAATAATAAACACTTTGTAACTTTGTTTGTATAACACAATTTATTTACTGCTGACTATAGTTTCGGCATCTCAACGTGCCATTATCAAAACATACAATTGTATATTTTGATAATGGCACGTTGAGATGCCGAAACTATAGTCAGCAGTAAATAAATTGTGTTATACAAAGTTACAAAGTGTTTATTATTTAATTTGGAAATCAATTGACTCTCTTTTTATTTTTCGGTCATGTCTAGCTTCAAGTTAATAAAATGTTAATAATCTAAGATAATCTTCTGAAAACAAATATTTTGGTAGAGCTATATTAGAAAGGCTCTCCTAATAGGGACTGACCTTTGACAGTTGACAGCGGTCGTATTGTTAAAAATTCTTCTGTCGGATTCTTTCAGTGAATTTCCAACAGCAAATTTTCAGTTTTGCTAAAGCAAATTATTTAAAAATGTATTTACTCAATTTATTTTTGTTGTTTTTTCTTTGCAAAATCTTAATTGTTTCTTAGACAATTTTTTTTAATATCAGCTATTTTTTCCGTTGAAAAATGTCTATTTCTCATCTGTTTATAATTTAATATTAAACGAAGAAAAAATAGAAGATATGATTTTTAACAATAGACATAAAACTAAATTGACAATCAACATGAGAGAAACAGCATTAAAGCAGATAAATGAAGTAAACTACCTAGGATTCAAAATACAAAATAACCTAAACTGGGACGAGCACATATACCAACAAAATTTGTGAGCCAAAAATTTAATTTCCATATTTTCAAATTATTTAATTTGAAAAATAATAAAATTTCTAAACTGAAAACTGCAATAAGCAAAAAAGTTAAAATTTTCAATTCTTAATTTTTTTCTCGAAAGTTAAGAATTTTATGAGAAACATGTTTTAATCAAACTTGTGCACTTTTGTTGAAATGTTTTCTAATATTTTTCATATTCAAAAAAGTATCAAGCAAAAACAAAAGAACGTGTCGAGTAACGTCCACTTCCGGTTTATGAATGTTTAGCAATTTTTAACAATAAATTTTTAATAATAAAACCTTATGTTTAATAATAAATATATCCATCATCAACAATTAGTATTTATTTTTTTTAAGTTATCATGTATGTCTAAGGTGTGTGATTGGCCTTTAATCCACCCTCCAATAAGTAAAACAAACATCGAGGGTTTTAATTAAAAGTTGTGAAACGTAAATAAACATAACATTATTGCAAGATGTAATAGATTTAATCAAACACATTTTTTAAATAATTTTTGATGATGTTTTACTGATTGGAGGGTGAAGTAGAGGCCACCCACCCACCCTACATATACATATAAACTTTAATTCCTTATCGTCTCTCTGTATCCAATGAATTTAATTACAAAACTTTTTGAATAAAAAAGAAACTAAAGAGGAACAATTTTTGACAGAGGACATTAGGAAACATTTGATGCATGATGGGTGGGCAGACTTTAAATCTAAATTAGATAAGATTAGTTATAGAAAGTCATTTATATTCAAACTAAAATGTTGATTTGGTTTTATTTCTTATTACATAAAGGGTTTGATTGTTTTAGCACCAAAATCATCAACGATTAGCAATTAAAATTATCATGTATATGTAGTATGGGCGGGTGGCCTCTATCCCACCCTCCAATCAATAAATCATAAGCGAGGGTCTTAATAAAAAGTTGTAAAGTGTAAAGAAATATAATAAAATTATTGATTTGGCCATCATACTATTTTCCTTACAATTTTTCTCCAAAACTATAAGGTTTAGGCAAAAAGACTATTTGCAACAATTTGCTCAATTTCGGATTCTTTACAATTGTAACTTGTTATATAAATTTCATGTAATCCCTATAGTTTATTAGCAGTGGGCAAAAATATCAAAATTTTTCTTCTCGCAAGTTAAAAACTTTATGAAAAAACATGTTTTAATAAAACTTGGAGAAATAAGATAAAAGACGAAAACAGAAAACAGTCGTATATGAGACAAAAAACAGAAAACAAAAAGCAGAAGATAACATAGGATAAAGAAACAAAAGATGGAAAATAAAAGATTAAAGCTAGAAAATGTATAAAACACAGAGTATGAAAATCTAAAGAAAGCAGAAAACCGAAGATGAAAAATTCAAAACGATATGGGACAAAAAAACAGAAAATAGAAGATGAAAATAAAAGATTAAATTAAGAAAATAGAGGAAATAGGACTAAAAACAAAATAAATAAAGATTACAGCTTGAAAAGAGACAACATGAGACAAAATAAACAAAAACAGATAAAAGAAGAGGGAAAAGAGGTTTTCTATTTTCCCTCTTCTGTTATCTGTTTTTGTTTATTTTATCTCATGTTGTCTCTTTTCAAGCTGTAATCGTTATTTTTTTGTTTTTAGTCCAATTTCGTCTATTTTCTTAATTTAATCTTTTTCGATACGACAAATAACAGAAAATAGAAGATAAAAAGAAAAGATTAAAACCAAAAAAAACTGCCGACAGAGGACAGAAAACTAAAAACTGATGACAGAAAACCCAAGATAGAAAATCAAAGAAAAAAGTCAACATGGGATACAAAACAGAAAACAGAATACAGAAAAGAGCTGAAAAAATAGAAGATTAAAGCCCAATAAGTGATAACATAGAAAACCAAATAAAGAAGATTGATGGCTGAAAATAGAAGAAAAAACAACAGGAGAAAAATAGAAAAAGAAAAAACAGGCAACATAAGACAGAAAACAAAAAAGAGAAGATGCAAAATAGAGGATTAAAGCTAAATCAACATACAGTATAGGAAAGCAAACAAAATCAGTAGACGAAGATCGAAGACGGGAGACAGAAAAAAAGTAATGTGATAACATGGGACATTAAACTAAAGATAAATGACAAAAAACCGAAAATAAAAAAAGAAGTCTAAAACCAGTAGCACAAAAAAAAACATAAGGGTAATAGAAAACAGAAAACAAAAGATTGAAAACAGAAGATTAAAGTCAGAAAACAGAAGAAATAGGACTAAAAACAAAAAAGAATGGAAGGAATGAAAATACAAATAACAGAAGAGGGAAAATAGAAAATTGACAGCATGTGACAAAAAAAAAACAGAATGAAGAAAATAAAAGATTCAAAATAGAAAATTGAAGCCAAGAAAAATAAAGACAGATGACCGAAAACAAAAAAAAAATAGATGACTAAAGAAAAACAAACAAAAAATCTGAGATAAAAAACAGGAACAGGAAACAAACAGTACAAAAAAATTAAAGACATAATACAGATGACAAAAGAAAGAAACGAAAATAGAAAATCAAAGCTAGAAAATACATGACATACGACAGCAAGCAAAAAACAGAAGACACAAGGCTGAAAATAATACTGACGATAAGGGACAAGAAAACTAGAAAAATAAGAAAAAATAACTAAAGATATAAGACAAAAAAATCTATAATAAAAATTACTAAAGCCAGAAAATAGACAACAGAAAATTAAAGCCTAATATAGATGACAAAGAAAACGCAAACCAGAAGGAAGATGGCAGAAAATAGAAGACTAAAGCTAAAAAACAAACAATATGAAAAAAATATCAGAAAAAGTAGAAATCGACGACATGAGACAAGAAACAAAAAGAAAAAAATCTAAAATAAATTATTAAAGCTAAAAAATATGCGACAGAATAACAAACGAAAATAAGAAGATAGAAGACAGAAAATAGAAATCTGTAGACGTAGGACATGTAAAGTTAGTTTGGCAGTAAACCAAAGATAGAAAAATAAAATACTAAACTCAGAAAAGCAACAAACAAATGAGGGAAATTAAAAATAAAAACATACAGCATAGGAAAGCAAACAAAATCAGAAGACAAAGACCGAAGACGTAAGACAGAAAAAGAGGAATGAGATGACATGGGACATTAAACTAAAGATAAATGACAAAAAACCGAAAATCAGAAAAGAAGACAAAAGCTAGTAGCACAAAAAACATAAGGGTAACAGAAAAAGAAACAATATACAAAAATACAAATAACAGAAAATAGAAAACTGACAAAATATAACAAAAACAGAAAACATAATGTATAAAATAAAAGATTAAAAATAGAAAATCGAAGCCAGAAAACAGGCGACATAAGACAGAAAACTAAAGATAGATGACAGAAAACCAAAAATAGAAAATAGATGACTTAAAAAAAATGTGAGACAAAAAACAGGAACAGAAAACAAACGGTACAAAAAAAATTAAAAACAGAAGACAGACGACAAACGAAAAAAAAACGAAAATAGAAAATCGAAGCTAGAAAATACATGACATACGACAGCAAACAGAAAACAAAAGACACAAGACAGTAAAAAGAATACTGACGATAAGGAACAAGAAAACGAAATAGAAAAATAAGAAATAGATAACTAAAGATATGAGACAAAAAAACGATAATAAATATTATTAAAGCCAGAAAAACAGCAACATGGGTTAAAAAACGAAATACAGAAAACAGAAGATTAAAGCCTAAAAATATATGACAAAGAAAACGAAAATCAAAAGGCAGATGGCAGAAAATAGAAGACTAAAGCTAGAAAACAAACAATATGAAAAAAAAAAAAAACAGAAAATAGACGACACAAGGCAAAAAACAATAATAAACATTATAAAATAAAAAAATTAAGCTAAAAATATATGCGTCAGGATAACAAACGAAAATATAAAGACAGAAGACAGAAAATAAAAATCTGATGACATAAGACATTAAACTAAAGTTAGATGGCAGAAAACCAAAGATAAAAATAAAATACTCAAGCCAGAAAAGCAATAAAAACATGAGGGAAACAAAAACTGAAAGGTGGAAGATTAAAGTCAGACAACAGAAGATAAAAACAAACAAAAATAGAAGGTGCAAATTTGAAGATTAAAGCTAGAAAATACTTGACATAGGACAATAAAAAGAAGACGGAACATAGAACACAGGAAACAGGAGACAAAGGACAGAAGACAGAATATAGAATACAGAAGACAGAAGACAGAAGACAGAAGACAGAAGACAAAAGACAAAGGACAAAATGCAGAAGACAGGAGACATGAGATAGAAGACAGTAGAGGGAAGACAAGAGATAGAAGACAGGAGACTCATTCCCTTTAACTTTTGTTTGAGAAGATATGTAATATTTATCAAATTTAGAAAAATATCGAGAAAAATCAAAAACGCCTCGAGTAAACATCTACTTCCGGTTTATGAATGTCTACCAAAAGCTTTAAATTATAATTTAAGTTAAGTTAAGTTAAAAGTTTCATCTCGATCGGATCATTTGTTTTTGAGATACAGCGCCCACAGACTTTCTCATTCACACAAAAATACTTTCTCTATATATTCTATATAGGGGAAGTAAAAATGTGGAAACTGTAAGGTAAAAATGCACAATTCTTTGTTACAACAGTCACATTTTAAATATACACATACAAATAAATGTAAAAAAGAAACCCTGAAAAATTTAAATACGAAATTTCCTGATTTCTAATTTTCTTTGATTTTATAAAATTTCTGCAAGAAAATGAATTTTGACTTTTTATAATTCGATGGATTCAAATTTCTTAGATTTAATCATTCCTATTTTGCAAGAAACCAAGAAAATTTAAGGGTTTAAAATAAAAACGTAATATTTTTGAATTCATTATGGTTTTATAGATTTAGATTTCTTATAAATTTATCAAAATTATTTTGTGGTTGGTTGATTTATTCTCCTTAAAATTAATAATTTGCTTAATTACATTCTGTGGATGTAAAATGTATTTAGATTATTATAATATTTTTGTGATTTTGTAGATTAAAACGATTGGATATAATATAATTCTCGAAAATTTTTGAAAAAAAAGTCATCGTTACAATATATTTATAATAAGTAATGAATGGAACTGGTTTTTGATATCAAGTCATGATAACACAATTCTTTCTTAAATTAAACACAATTTCCACTATACTTTGTAGAACTAAATTTTTATTTTGGTGATTGTAGTTTCAATACATTAGCTTATCATTATTAAACGCGATGTTAAAAATGGTGGTGTATTTTATGTTTAGGTGATCATTGATTACGGGAAGTTCTGGCTTAAAGAGATCCATTTTACGACCCTTTTCGGCCAAATAAATGACTGAAAGTACACCCTCGCCAAAAGGAGGATTGATTTCAATCAAAGATTTGGCAAATGACGACTTATCAATTTGTTTTTGCGGAAAAAAGTGATAATGTTTTCTCAGTATGGTCTTAAAACTACGACCAGATTCACCCATATACACTCCTTTACAACGTCCGCATGTTAATTTATATATCTCTGATCTCTGAGTAACGGGTTGAATATGGAATTTTTAAATTTAGTGAATGGTTTGAATGCAATACAGAAGCCTTCATCGTAAACAAGACAATTATTTCTAAATAAATATTTCGATACTTGTTCTGCTACATTCTCGATAGAACCAAATTTTCATATTAGGAGAAGTAATACACTTGTTTATTAAAAGGTATATTACTTCTCCCAATATGACAATTATTTCTGCCTTAATAAAAATATATTAATGTATAAGCCATGTGGTTTTAGCAAGAATTAACTCCTAGATTGTGATTGGATTCTATTTATAGGTTTTATGGTATAGGTTCAATAGTATATGTCAAAAAGTATGCAAGCACGTGTGTATTAAAGAAGGAAATTCAACCTATATAGAAGAAGTTGAACCTTATTTATGCAAAAAATCTATCTGACATAGTATATATTTTTATTCTTTGCAGTTTTTTTCTTATGGTCATATTGTTTTTCTACTAACTTTAAGGCATAAGTTCTCTCCTATCATCATGGTTCTTGCAGCATCATGTTAGGGAGGCGCAATCCTCATCCACATTTGAAAAGTTTTATATTGTTTTTAATATCATTTTTTGTCCAATTTTCAGGAGGAACTTTTGCCAGTTACGAACTTTATATCCAAAAATAAATCTATAAGATACGAATATCCAATATGCTATATATAGAATAATGAAAATCGATCGACCGAAAGAAACAAAAAACTCAAGTTACCCTTATTTCTAAATAATCCATTATCCGGCAATCAACTTATTATATAACGAAGTACAAAAAAAAGCGAAGCCGTAATAATTTAATGTAGTATTCAGTTAATGCAGAAAGGGCGAGGTAATTACCATCGACACTCCGTAATAGGTAACTCAATTAATGTTTTATGTGCAATAAAAGAGCAGTGGCGTACTAAGGGCGTGATGGCAGCGGCAGTGGGGTGAACGGGGGCGTCGGGCGGAAAGCGGCCAGGAGTTACTGCATTAGCGGCTTTTCTAGTTAAATCGAAATAAAAACATCACGTTAAGTAATCTAAGTGGTGTTCCATTAAACCGGCCGTATCACGGTGCCTCGCAAAGCGACACGCAAACCGAGGATCCGGTTTTTCGGATCGACCATTATTATACGTGTAAGGGGTATTTTTACTTTTTGATGGGGGGTGGTAGAAGTTTGATTCCATTGGATGAACCAAAAACTTAAAATGTAAAAATTTTACGAAACTAATTATAAATAATAAACAATCAGGAGATTAAGGGGTAGTTTATATCCAAGGATTTTAACACATTTAGACATTACATAATCAATTTGATTAAAACCTTACTTCACAATTTTATTCATAACCTGATGTGCATTTCGGGCACAATACATAATAAAGTTAGCTTCTAGTTTAAAATGTATTTCACACAGATAATGAAAAACCTTACTGATTGCGGAGATAAAGTAACACTTTAGCTCCAATCTCAAATAACTACAAAAAGAGTACACCCTATATTTTTTATATACACTATTTAATTGCAATATAAAATGGATCAAAATAATTGTTTTAACTGTATAAAATTGTCATTTCAAGTAACATTAATTTAGAAGAAAAATCCAAGAATTCCTTCTTCGAGTTGTTTCCATCAGCTCCTAAAACTTTTACTCAATAATAGGTTGTTGAAAAAATTCACTTGGTTTGTTTCACTAAATTATTTATTTTATATTCGACTAGTCCAGTCCAATAAATAATTTAGTGCAACGAACCAAGTGAATTTTTTCAACAACCTATTATTAACATAATGTTTCATCAAGTGAAAAATGAGAATCAAATACAAAAAAACTTTTACTCAATGTTTACATATCCAAACTAACTTTGGAAAAGTTATAAATAAGTAATTATTGTAATAGTTTTAATAAGAAATTTCAATGTTTATAGATTTGCAAATTATTTTTAAATTACACAAAATAATAGAATTTCATATAATTAGATGTAAACAGCGTTGATATTCATAAGTGTTTTTAATTTTACGAGTTTTAGTAATTTATTCATTTGCATTCGTTTCTATTGTTATTCACAACGCTAATCCATTGCGGTGTTAATGGATTAAACGGACATTTAAATAAATTATTGCGTCAGTTTACAAAACACTGTATGAATTTAATTTAAATTTAAAATGAACATTGTAACGGTCATGCGATTTCTACACTAACACACACAAACACGCATTACACGCGGAAATATAATTTAATTAGGGCGGCGCGTGTTCATTACCAGGGCGCATTTGTTTTTATGTTTGTTTCTATTAAATACTTTGTTTTTGAATTGTTGCTGTTGTAAATTGTGAGCTTTTAGTGGCGATCGATAATTAAAACGGCCGGTGAAATTAATTCCCATTCATAAAAAAACGCGCTCGCTGTAATAATTAATTGAAATAATCTTTATTACGCTATGTTAATATCCCGCTCATTAACATATTATTCAACTAATAGAGTAATAAAAACTTATATGGATTTTCAGCACGATCAATAATGGTTATTTCGCTTTTAACTGTTTGCGTACGTTTTGTTGTTCTGAATTTTCAATTATTGATATAATGGCAGAAGTGTTCGTTAAGAATTTCCATTGTGCGCCCTACGAACGCGCCAAGAAATAAGTCGTTCTGATTGATGTAATCTTTCGAATCATCCTTTCGACATGGAAATCCGTTTAGGCGCGATTCAAAATATTTAAAAACATAATCCCATCACAATTATACCACTGTCCGGATTATGACTGGATTGCCGTCGACTTTGCGCGATAAGAGCCCCAAGAACTAAACATTCGCCTAAAAACACGAAAGGTGAATGAAATGAAATAACATTTTTAGAATTTGAGAGATTTACTGTAAATTATAAACTAAAATAATAATATTAATTAATAATTGATTTTTATGAAAGTAATAAATATATTTTTGTACCAATTATAAATTCTTCATAAAATTTTATGGTAATTAGATAATTTATCTATATTTTTTGTAAAACGTGTCGGAATTAAAATTTTAAAATAAGAGGAGTTTTCTTAATATACTAGGGTGTTTCATAAAGTTTTAGATGTTATTAATCTTTTTGAATGTACAAGGGCTGTTCAAAAATTAAGAATTTCATACTTGCTATACTTTAGTCCCTTTATCTTGTAAACCTATTTATATATACCTATTTGATTTTCCTCTCTGTTGCTTCATCATTTCTCCTTTATCTCTATTTATACCTATATGTCTTATTTCTTCTCCTGTTCACAATTTGTTTCTACTTATATTCCTCTTTGGATCTCTTTGAATTATTTATTTAGTTCTGTTATTGATAGTCGTATACTTCTCTCCTTTTCTTAATTTTCACTTTGTTTATACTTAATTCTCGTTTTTAAAAGTAAAAGAACACATTCTCTAAATATGTGTCTGGTTTGCCTTTATCTCTGACAAATTCTACGTTTTAGTAGATTTCTCTATTTGTTTTCCCCTCATTTTTGTATTCAGTAACTCTCTTTCGGTTTTAAATATTTGTCAATTTTTCAGCAACTTTATTTTTTATATGTGAAGGTAGTTTGTCTGTAATTAATTTTCCTGTATATTAAAAGAAATAAAATATTTAAAATTGTACAAGGCATTAATACTTTTACAGTTGCTAGTGTATATTTCTAGTTTCAAATCGGTTATAGGTTATAATTCATTTTTATTATTGTATGAGGGTTGTTCAAATGTAAAATGTTTATAATACACGATACTCCTAAATTTCTACATCAACAAATATTATAAAATTGTATTTTTCCAAATATTTTTACAATTTATGTTTCTTGTGATATGAGGGTCGTTCAAATGTAAAACGTTTGTAATACACGTTACTCCTAAATTTTTACATCAACAAATTTTGTAAAATTATATTCTTCAAAATGTGCCTCTTATTAATTTTATCTAGAACTATACAAAATCCATTATAAAATAAAACATTTAAAATTGTACAAACACATTAATGCTTTTACAGTTGTCGTATATATTTTAGAGTATATCACAGGTTTTAAATCGGTTATAGGCTATAATTCATGTTTTATGATGTATGAGTAATATACATCATAAATGTTTATATAATTTTTTTATAAAATTATATTCTTTCAAATAAGTCTCTAATTAATTTTATATGAAACTATACAGGGTCCATTATAAAAGTAATTGCGAATTTTCTGGGAAAATATAACTATTGATTTTATCAGTACAAATATTTAAAATTCTTCAAAATACTCACCCCCAAACATCAATACACTTGCGGAAATGTTCCTGCCATGTCTGAAACTCCATGATGGGAATATCTCTTTGTAGCATGCTTTTATGTGTTTTTCACGGACTCCAAATGCTTTTCTTTTAGCACTCTCTTTAGTCGGAGGAACAAAATATGTCATACTGACTGTAAGGGGGTTGGGGGGCACCGGGATTTTTCTCTGGGCCAGGTAATTAGTAACGATGAAGGCTGGAGTTATTGTCATGGTGGAGCCTGACCATGTCAGCCATCATTACGCCCAACCCGGCGTTTCAATTTCATAAAAATTTGCAGGTAAAAGGCTGTTTTGAAAATTTCTCCCTGCGGTACAAACTCTAAATGGACAATTCCTTGGACGTCCAAGAAATACAATGGGCATCGTTTTAATGTTTTTCTTGAGATTTAATAATAATAATAATATCTCTTTATTTTCAAGGTGTCATATATATGTATAAAATAAAAATTGTGTCAAAATTTACGAACTAAGTTAATCTAAATTATGTTTAATTGTTATTAGCAATTTATTTCTTATTTGCTCATTCGCCCTTTTTTGGGACTGGATGATGATTTTCTTCGCCACGTTCTGCTCTGCCTTTTGATTCTTAGTCGTACTTAAACATCCAGGGTTTGTCTCCGGTTTCGTTCGGCTCATTTGGTTCAAATCCAACAATTCGACATCGCGAAACTCTTTCTTTCTGGTCTTCCGTCAACACTTTCGGTATAAGCTTCGCACAGAACTTACGCATTTGCGGATCTTCGTCCACTATCCCATGTACCGCAAATGTGGACAAGTTTACCGATTTGTGATTGACAGTCGGAACCAAAACGGGGTTTGTCGGCGATCTTCTTCCGGCCTTCCTTGATCGTCTTGTGCTATCTCTTGAACTACAATCTTCAAATGCAGTAATCCTTGAAAACCTCTTGAAGAATATAGAATGGTATAGTTGCGTTCTTTCCAAGCCGCACACAAAACTTGATTGAGTATCGCTTTTCAAGCAAACGATCTATAGCGCTGTGTTACAAAAGTCGAAAAACACACTTCACTCGGAGGCACGTCTTTCAACTCATATCGCTTGAAGCAAACTGACGACTGCCTGCATTAGAAGGACAGACAATTGAACATATTTCCTTAGATGTTTTACCACGCTGCCATGGATAGTCACAATAAAATCATGCGCATTACTTTCATAATAGACCCTGTATATACATATTCGACACAAGCTTTGCGTAGATTTTGTGCAATTACGGATCCTCGGCCAGTATCCCATGTATCGCAAATGTGATCAAGTTTAGGGTGTCAGCAATTTGCTGGATGCTCAATCGACGGTCGGAACGCAAATCTTCGTCGGTTTTGGCGTCCAAAACGGGGTTCCAGATTTCCTTAAACGTCTTGTGCCATCTCTTGAACTGTGATCTTTAAATGCAGAAATCCTTGAAGGCCTCTTGAAGAATCTAGAATGTTTCGGTTGCATTCTTTCCAAGCCGCACACAAAACTTGATTGGGTATCGTTTTTCAAGCAAACGATCTATTGCCCTGTGTTACAAAGTCGAAAAGCAAATTTCACGCGGAGGCACGTCTTTCAATTCAGATTGCTTGGTGCAAACTGACGACTGCCTGCATTAGAAGGACAGACCCTTGACCATATTTCCTTACATGTTTTATCCCGCTGCGATGGATTGTCGTGCTACAATAAAATCATGCGCATTAATTTCATAATAGATCCTGTGTACACACTTTAGGCACAAGATTCGCGTAGACCTAGTGCATTTGCGGATTGAGTATTACTGATTAACCAAACTATCTATCGCGCTGTGTTACAAAGTCGAAAAACATATTTAACGCGGAGGTACGTCTTTCAACTCAGGTAGCTTGGAGTAAACTGGTGACTGGCTGCGTTAGAAGAACATACCCTTCATTACATTTCCTGACATGTTTTATCACGCTGCGATGGATAGTCGCGTCTCAATACTTAAATAATAGAACCTGTATATTTCGTAACTATAGATATTTCTACTTTTTATATATTTTATACTACATATTTCGACTGATGCTAGAAAGAGTTTAATTTTTATTCAACTCGTTACCATCATTATTCACATTAAGTACTTTGTATTCATAAAATTTAAAGAACATTTTAATATTTCTTATATATAAAGGTAGTTAAGTAAATATTTATCTTTTTCATTCCTTTGTCTTTTTAATTGCCTTTGATGATGTCTCAAAGTATCTCTAATTATCTCTGTTTCTCTCTTTGTCACCTTTTTATTTTATCTTTTTAAGTTTATCTTAAATCTACATCTCTCTGATTATCTCTTTTTTCCCTTCCTTCTTACCTCTCTACCACTCTTTCTCTCTTGCCCCCTATTTTTCAACCTCTTTTCCTTTCTTATTTTTTTTCTAAAATTTCAAGACAATTTTTAATGTTTCTTATATATAAAGGTAGTTAAGGATATATTTATCTTTTCCATTTCCTTTACTTTCTAATTGCCTTTAATTTCTAAATGTCTAAATGTTCAACCTCTTTTCATTTCTTAATTTTTCTCTCTCTTGTTTTCTTCATCTTTTCATTTCTTTTTCTTTTCCTCTCTTCAATTCTTTTTTCTCTTCTCCTATCTTCTATTCTCTCTCTCTTCTCTTGATCTATTTCTCTCTTTACTTCTACTTCTTACACCTCCTTCTCTCCCCTTCTCTTCAATTATACTTTTTAGGACTCATTATCTCTACTTGTTTCACTTCTTTTTGTCTTTCTCTTTTCTACTTTTCCTCCCTATCTATATTTTTCTCTTAGTGAGAAAGAGAGGAAAAGGGGTTGTCTCTCTTTTTCTCTGCCTAACTTTCTCTTCTCCTCCTTTCCTTTCTTTCTCTTCTCCTGTTTTCCTCCCTTCATTTATTTTTCTCTACCCTCTTCTTTCTTCTCTTTAACATTATCTTTATACTTGTTTTTATCTTCAGATTTTTTTCTAAGTATCCTTCTTTCTCTTTACCTGTATGTTATTCAATAATACCTATTTTTGAATATATAAGGTTAGTTCAAAATTTAAAATTTTTCTTATACACACCACATGTATATATTAATAATTAAAAAATAAAAGTGTGAGGGTGTTATAAATTTAACTCTTCTACGCAGAAATATAGTTTTATAAATATACGTGGGCCTTTAAAAAGATTTTTTTCTTTTTGCTTTTATCCAGATTTTTCTTTATTTTTCTCTATCTTTAGATATACCTTTATTTATATTTTTGTCTTTATCTACTCTATAATTAGTTCTATACTGAATTTATACAATCACTTCTCTTTTGCGCACTGGCTCTCTTCACATTAACCTCTGTTTTAAACGTAACTTTACTATTTTAAATAATCAAAATAAAGAGCTAGAAATAAACTCTTTTTCTACGTTTCTACCTCTATCGTCTATCTCCTTATGATCCCTCTTTTACCTCTCTATTTTTACGTCAACACCTCATTCCCCCTCTCTTTCTCTCTTTAAATAATTCATTGGCAGGTTCTTACTTGTTTTCAATATCTCACTGTATATCTCTCTTTTCATATATGTTTTATCTGTCATTTTCTACCTCTTTACATCTCCTTATCTATTTTGCTTTGTAGGTGATTCAATCTATTATTGCTTTTTTTATTTCTTAATATACGCGTTTCAATCTTTACATCTCTTTTACTTCTGTTTTCTTCTTTTCATTTTTTTAAATTATATACAGTTTTTCTTAATACTCTATAAATATCTCTTCCTTTCCTTCATCTTCACCTTATTTTTCTTCCACAAAATTATAACTCTTACATGTTTTTCACCTCTCTGTCTCTCTCTCTCTCTCTCGTCTGCAGAAGCTATAGAATTTAATGTTGTAGGAATCTACCATTTTTTTTAAAGATGAGGACGTTTTTGCTGTTGGCCTCTTCGTAGCCGGGCATCGTTTCCTTAACTTTGGCTAACCATCTGCTTATATTTGGATAGCGGGAAACGTCAAAACCAATGTCTACGCAGGTTGTTTAAAGATGAGGACGTTTTTGTTGTTGGCCTCTTCGTAGCTGGGCATTGTTTCCTTAACTTTGGCTAACCATCTTCTTATATTTGAATAGCGGGAAACGTCAAAACTAATGTCTTTGTAGGTTGAAACTGTGGCCACAAGCGACATATCCGTCAAAGTCTACCGGCGGCATACATCGAATTGGCGAGGAATGTATCGAGAAATTTCAATGCCTTTTCGATTCTAGTCATCTTGGCTGGATCAAAAGCAGCGCCAGTGAAATATACTGGATAGTAGTAAGCGGAAAAGCGTTAGTAAATTGTTCCCATGTCAAAGTATAGTCTTTGATCAATGAGTGCCCTCTTCTTGTCATCTTTTGGATAGTAAGTGTCGTCTCTTCCGTACTGTTTGATGATATAACTAATGATGGCGCGACTCTCCCACAAGCAAAGGCCGTTATCGGTAAGGAAGGAATAGTGTGTTGTGGATTTATCTGTAAGAACTCGGGGGTCATTTGTTCTCCTTTCATGAAGTCGGTGTACTTAAGATTGAGTTCTTAGCCAACTGCTTTCGCTGCCAGAAGGACCGCACGGCAAGGGGCACTGTCAGGAAGGTAGTAGAAGTCGATTAGTTTCCTTTTTCAATCTCACTATATCTCTTTCTTTCCATGGGTATTTTTAATCAATTTTTATTCTATCTTTACATTTTCAGGGTCTTTTATACTCTTTATTTATATTTATTTTTTGATTTGATATTCTTCAGTATCTTACTATTTACCGTTCCATCTTAACAGATCAGATGTTGTAGTCATATTTTTGCCAACTCTTTCGTTTTCTTATTCAATATCTTCTACTCATTTTTAAGCTAACTTTGTTCATTTGGCCACCTATATATTGTTGTTTTTTCTATTACGTTCTGTTTATTCATATAATTTTGACTTTAATTTTGGCCCTTCCTCTCTCAATCCTTGCTAACTTTTTATATCTTTCAATATTTCTTCACATTTACTCTTCTCTTTTTAGATTATTAACTTATCTCTTGTGAGGGATCTATGTTTGCTGAAGATATATATGTCCTAAGATTTGTCATTCTAATACCTTACATATCATATATGTTATCCTTCTTTCTCAAGATCAATTTTACTTAGTAGTAGTAACATATATTTATTGACAAATTTTGTACATATTTACATTAAAATGATAAATAATGAATGATGTGTCTTTCTTCCTCAATTTTACTTATTAAATATTATTTCAAATTTTGTTTTTCTTTTTTATTCTGTCCTTATCTATTTATTTTTTTATAACTGGCTATCTCTTTGTATATCTCTCTAGATCTGATTAACTGTTATCCACCTCTATTTATTAATTTATTTATTTATTTATTTATTTATTCCAACGGTTGACACCTTTTTTACAAAACATTACACAATAAAATAATAAAGATAAAGATATAAACTAAATGACAATTAGTACAAGTAAAAAACAATATTATAAATACAACAAACAATTAATTAAACTTACTAAATATACTACAAAAATAAACATAAAATTAAAATTAACCTCAATAAATTATCTACAATAAAATAATCAATGGAATTCTCCCTAATAAAATTTTAAATGAATAATATGAATTAACAAATAAATCAAAATTTTCATAATAATTGAGTTTGTTAGCATACCTCATACATCGCAATAAAGGACTGTAATACATATAATTTGTAGAAACTACATTCAATCTAAAAAATGTTTTTTGTCTGGATAATCTATTACTTTGAGGAACATGAAAATGTATTGATTGAAGCAGATCAGTGGAGATATGCCCAGAAACAATTCTGTGTAACAAACAAAGATCCAATTTGATTCTACGGATCTCAAGCGAATCAATATTCATGAACTTGCAGACCATTTCATAATTATTAAATGGTAAATTCATTTTGAAAGAAATGTAAGAACAAAATTTTTTCTGGACAGATTCTATCTTTCTTGCGTACTTTTTATAATGTGGTGACCGAATTTGTGAACAATATTCTAAATTAGATCTAACTAATCCGCAATAAATTGTCTTTAATGTATCACAGTTAAAATGTTTGCAATGTCTCAATAAAAACCCCAATAATCGAAATACTTTATTACACATTTGAAAAATATGAGATGAAAAAGATAAGTTTGAATCTAATAAAATGCCCAAATCCCTTATAACCGATACATTTTCAAGGTTGATATCATTGATGTTATATGTGAAGTCAATAGTTATAGCCTTTTTACTAAAAGATTTACATTTTTTAATATTTAAAAACAAATTATTCCTGACACACCAACTGAATAGATTATCTATATCAAATTGTAGATCGAAACAATTAGAAATATCGTCAATACAATGATATACTTTCAAATCATCTGCAAATAGTAAACAATTCGAATATATAAAGCAATTACAAATGTCATCAATAAATATAAGAAATAAAATAGGTCCGATGTGGGAGCCTTGAGGTACACCTGACGTTACCTGAACTGGATTAGAACTTTTAATCCACCTCACAGTTAAATCGTGAAATCCATAGGAATATAACTTTGAAATCAATATAGAGTGCTGAACCCTGTCAAACGCCTTCGCAAAATCGGTGTAAATGGCATCAACTTGTATATGTTTTTGGAAAGAATTATTAAGAAAATCTTGAAATTCCAATAAGTTGGTTGTAGTAGATTTACCCTTCACAAACCCATGTTGTTGAGTGTTGAATAAATGTTTGGACGTATGGATTATTTGTCTGGTTACCAAATTTAAAAATTGGGGAGATAAAACTCAACTTCCAAACACTTGGAACACAAGCTAATTTAATAGAAGTAGAAAATAAGGTATGTAAAGGTTTTGACAGAGTACAGACACACTTACACAGGAAATCACCAGGTATGCCATCAGGCCCACAAGTAAACCTTTTGTTAAGAGATTGAATCGCGTTGAAGACATCATCCAATGATATCTGTAACTCTTCAGAAATGACAGATTTAGATGTCCTAAATTCAAACAGATCATTATTAGATGCACTCGCATAAACTTCAGAGAAGTATTGACCGAAAGCATTTGCAATATCGCTGCCTTCAACATATATTTTGTCCTTAAAGGATATAGATGAAGGAATACCACTAGTGCCCATGGCATCATTATTAAATTTCCAAATATCTCGAGGATTTTTGCGTATACCACCCTGAACTCGCTGACAATAAGAATTATACAATGATTTGCTTAAAATTGAGCATTTTTCACGAAGTTTGCTGAAAATGGTATAATCAACTAAGCTGTTACTACTCTTGTAATTGGCATGAGCAATTTTCTTCTGCTTTACTAATGATATCAAGGTATTGTTAAACCATTTTGGATATGTTGTTGATTTAATTTGTTTAATAGGAACATTGCAATTGATAACATCATACAAAATATCATAAAAGCGATTAGTCATACTATCAATATTATTACCATTGAATATAAGATCCCAGTTAACTAAACTTAGAATATAATTAATTATACTTCTCTAGACACGTTTATATTTTCTTTATTTTTTGCATTCTCTTTTTAAAATCCTATTTATTACTTGTTTCTCTAAATTTACTTCTGTCACTCTTTATTTTAATTGTATATCTCTTGGTGGAAAGCTGATATATTTCGTATCTCCCTAGAACACTTTTTTAAAATCTTTCTTTTGTGCAAAAAATAAGAGAGAGAGACTCTTATTTTTTGCTGCATCTTCATGTCTCTAGATCTTTTAACTGTATGCTTATGCTACGCATCTTTTTTTATTACAAATCTATGTTTTAACAGTTTTTTTACGTTTTTCTATATATATATATTTATAAAATGCGTATGTTGAACAATTAATTTTTATTATTATTATTAACTATCTTTTTGAACAGCCCTCGTATAATTGAAATTTCTTGGACTAAATTCTTTTGATTTTACAACTTAGCAAACATATTTTATATAACCTTTGATTTCAACTCCACAACATTGCTGGTAATTCGAACTGTTAATTCAAATTATCACGTCAATACGGTTTTCGTGAACATTTTAAAGCCCGGCAATTGATTATTTAATTAACAACATTGATCGTCCGGAGTTGTTCACGTGCCGTCTAATTACTCGCATTAATAATAAACACAACAGATTTGCGATAAGTCGGTGGGTAATTGTTAATTGCGTTTTCGCATGTCGCGGTTTAGCATTTCGCCCTGTCCTTCTCGCCGGCCCGGCCCCCCGCCCGCTCCCCGCCGACGGGGTCTAATCGACCGCGTCCGCCCCCGCCGCTCGCCATTAAGCAAATCCCTATCGTTTTAATTGTTTAATATTTTCGTGCGATAAGGCGACGTTTACTTTTTTTTTCTCGTTTCGCCCCCGACGTGCCTAATTGTTTTCCTCTCCCGAGCCTCCCGCGGGTACCAATTAGGCCCCGGCCGGGGGTTGCATGTCTGCGTCCTGTGCCGTGCTGAAAACGTGATTATATGGGTCATTCGGTTTAAATAAATGAGAGGAGTTCTTTGGAAATTATTATTTCTAAACATTGTGATTATTTTAATAACCCAATATTTATCAAAATTATCGCATTAATAATACAGATAACAGGACCCACTCAGTTTAAATTTAATGAAAGTGTTATTATTATTTAATTCCATTAATTTATTTAGTAATAAATAATTGGATAATAATTTCAGATCAAGTGAACCCAAACTATAGTCTTTATATGTGGAATCAAATTTATTTTAGATATTTATTGAGTTTTCTTATAGGCGTGTTTTTAATTTTCAACTATTAGTTATAGCCTTTATAAAAGAATCATTAAAGACTTATTATAATAGATAGTGAATTAAGGAAATAAATTTGTGTGTGTGTGGGGGATGATAAAAATCTAAATTAATTTACCTGAATTAATCGCGATAATAAAAACGAAACGAAGGTGTATATATATTCCGACACCCCCTAATAATAACACGACCGAGGTGCGTGCTGCTGAGTGCACTAATTCGACCGTGGCACTCTTGATCCCCTCGTCAGACGGTCGGAATTATAAATTCAAATATTAGAAAAGGCCTCGTACAACAACATCGGCACACAAAAAAAAGGTCGAAATCGATGCGATGGATAGATGGACGGACGGTGGAAGGAAGGCTTTTAGTGGCCCCCAGCGAGAGATACAATCAGTGCCAATCGTGGACTTAAGTACTGCTGCTTGACAGGCCCGCCACCTGCCAGCCTACCGGAGGGCTTAATTTACTAATTCATTAATTAAAGCCGCATTTGTGACTAAACAATAGTTAGTTACGCGCGGGGGTTACAGGTCACGACGGCGGCGAGGGGCCGAGGGGAAAGTGGGGGAGCGGGACGGAATGTCTAGATTTCTGAGGATTAATCGCCGTTCTGACGGACAATTAAATTTCCCAATTAGTGACCGCATTGGGGGTTACGTAACGTCGCCGGTTAATTATAACGCCTTTTGTGTTTACGGCTAAACCATTTTTCACGCATCTAACGGATCAACACAAACACAATTCGTCGAATTGATAGATCGCGTGTAAATGATTTAATCGACTACAGGATAAAATGAAACATCGGGATGTAACTACTGGTGATTGTTCTCAATTAACGTTGAAAGTTTTTTACATGGTTATAGATAAATTAAGAACACAGGTTAAAATTTACTTTTTATTTTTTAATTGTCATATTAAATTTTAAGTGTCTTAATAAAAGAACTATTAAAGACTTATTATAATAGAAGTATTCTTACTATATTTACAAATGCTGATCAAAAGTTTTTCTAATGTGAAGACATTATAGATATTATAGACATTATAGAGATAAAAATCCAAATTTATATTCCTAATCAAAGAAAGAAACCCAATCAAACAGGAGTTTAAAAATTAGTTTTCTGTTATCTTAACAAATTTTAAAAGCTTAATACTATCAACTTAAGAGCAAAATAAAACAGGCATATTGTGACTATATATCTACAGGGGTGGATTTATAAATGAAAGATTTGTTTTGTTCCATAATTAATTTATGACAGGAACAAAACAAGTCTTTCATTTAAAAATCCACCCCTGTGATTATGTTCCATTAAGAAGGTAGCAGCGAAAGTATTATTTTTATATATCTACAGTTGAAATTCAAATTATCTTTAACCCTAAGCACTTCTGGACATATAAAAACTCTCTTTAAAGAGAATATGTTTTAGAGTGGATTGAATTTGAAATGGTTCTAAGATATTGCCATAAAGTTTCCATAAATTTATCAGTCGTTATCCCCTCCAGCACTGATGTAGTGTAATGCTTAGGCTTAGCAGACATTTTTATGATAATATCTTGATTAACGGTTTACCAGTAGAGTTAAGTGCTCCAAAGTAAAACTTGTTTCTCAGTCTCTAACTGCGTTTCGCTGATAAGATCCAAAATACATCGAAACCGATTTGTGGCTGTTGTTGACAGGGAAAAATAATTCATATTTAAAATGGATCTCCTAGAATATTTTTCTCATTGTTTAACCTCAATTTGATAAAGCTTAATTCGGTTTACTAATTAAAGACTTGGTCAATGTTCTGCAACTCTAAAATTAGTGGCTCATATTCCCGTACTTTGAAGAGTAATTTAATTGTTTTTAGAATGTATAGTTATTATATTTCTTCTGATTCTAGACTGAGCATTTCAAGAACACTTTTTAACCATTTTGGGAGCGGTTATGGAGAGATTTGTTTATAAAAATTGTCTGAGAACACATTGCTTAAGTTTGTGGTCTTCGTGATGGTTCAAACCATTAATCATAATCATTATGGTTTTCTGTTTCATTTACATCTTGAGCTTCATTTACACAGAGTTTTATTCACTAATGCAACTCTTTAAATAATATCACTTTAATCGCTTCTCTATGTTTAAAGAAGAAGTAATTTGGTATGTACAATAATTTTTATTAAGACGTTTTTTCTTATGATAGGAAAATTGACTTTATTTTAAATTGGCTTTATAAGAGTCTTTTAATTCAACTCTTTTTATTTATTATTGAAAGTTTGCTTTTTGAAAAGCATATTTTTAGAAATTTTTGGCTGTTGCTGTAGGCTTTTATTTATCCCCAATATTTTTCTCCTTGTCCAACCTTGATTTAATAAAATTCTGTAACACAAATCGAGTTAATTTTCTCATCGTTACTATATATTTTATTTAAATCTATCATTAGAAATAGAACTAACAGAAGTAACGGTGTTTTTATATTTAGCTTTTTTTGCTACTTTAAGATTAGAGTCTTATTTGCTTTTATTTTAGAGGAATAATTCTATAAACCATGAAGTTTATTTACTTTCTTTGGCCTTTAAAGAATACTTTTATTACTATTTTGGATTCGGTTTTAAACTAAATCTGTTAATAAAAGTTCTCGTGGAATGTTTCTCAGTGTACAAGTTCTCACTCTTCAAGATATATCATAAAAAATGGCTTCTACCATCATTCGTATTCATTTGTTTTCTGAGATTAAAGTCTTCTATTCCCTTGTGGAATTGACTTTATTTTTCATGGATTTCATAAGACATAATTCAATTCTTTTTTATTGGTTTTGTTTTTGGAGAGAAGTTTTTAAAGCTTTTTTCTGTATATGTCGACTGAATGTGTCTATTAAAGTTCTTCTAGAATATTATTTAAAGTTCTGTCTTTCGAGATCATCCTTTTGTTTGTGATTATAGACTGAATTTATTTTAAAAGGTTCTCCTAGATTATTTTTCTTTTTAATTTATTAAAACCTAAGTTGATTTTCTTATGGAAATCTTAAACATTATAAAATGCATTATCATTTAATTCCAAAATTGAAAATTGAAATTAGAACAAAAATAAGGAATTATGCTCTTTTTAGCTTTTTGTGCTACTCTAAGATTAAAGTCTTATTTTCCTTTATTTTAGAAGAGTATTTCTCCGGCTAAAATTTTAAGTATATTTTTATATTTTGTAACATAATTTTTGATATTTTTTGTTAGAACGGAGTACAAAGATGTAATAAATAAATAAATAAATAAAGAAAATAAATATCTATTTCAAAGGTATAATTACTATCCTTCTTTTTATTCTAGATTAGGCTTTTGAAGAACACCTCTTTTTACCATTTTGGGTGCAATGTTAGGATACACTTATTTATAAAAGTTCTCTCAGAATATTTTTCTCGTTGTTTAATTTCTTAATCTTCAAGATGTATAAAGTAATGGTTTTCACCATCAAAACCAAATTAATTTGAGTTTTGTGTATCACTTACAGCATAAAGCTTTCTTTTTTATTATTATTGGTTTGATCTTTGAAAAGCATATATTTTAAATATTAGTGTCTGTAGACTGAATTTGTATATAAAACATTTCACAGAATATTTTTCTTATTGTCTTACCCTAATTTGATAAAGCTTTTTAAAACAGATCGAGTCGATTTTCTGGTTGAAGCCTTAACCAATATGTATTCAATTTAATTCCTTAATTTGAAAGAGAATCGATTTCTACTCTAAGATTGTAGTCTTATTTTTTATTATTTTAGAAGAGTAACGTGATTGACTTTAGTTTTCGAAGCGCCATAAAAAGAGTATAATCTATAATTCTATTGGCTGCAGAAGGTATAATTACTATCCTCCCCACCCACCCTATATATACAAGAAACTTCTAGCAAAATATACTTGTTACTTCCTGCAATTACATCTAAAAAAGTGAAGAGTTTGCAAAAAAACAAAATGCTGAATATTTTTATATATGTAGGGTGAATGGTTGGCCTCTATCCCTATTTCTAATTAAACATAAACAAGTGTTTTACTTATATAATCATGGAGAACTAAATAACTTTTATTTAACTTACTAGAAAAAATTTTGTTTCGTTGCAAAATGCTTTAACTAAAATAATCGTTTGTAATTAACTAATTGGAGGGTGTATTAAAGGACTCCCACCCATCCTACATATCCAAGACAATTCCCCTATATATACAAGAAACTTCTAGCAAAAGATACTTGTAAGTTTCCTGCAATTACATCTAAAAAAGTGGAGAGTTGGTTAAAAAAAAAACAAAATACCATCCTGTGCTGAATATTTTTAAATATGAAGGGAGGGTGGGTGGCCTCTATCCCACACTCCAGCCTATTAAAGATAAACCAGTGTTGTACTTATAAAATATTATAGATCAAAAATAATTGTATTTAACTTATTGGAAAAAATTTCGCTTCGTTGCAAAATGCTTTAATGAAAACAATCGTTTGTAATTAACTAATCGGAGAGTGTAATAATGGACTCCCACCCATCCTATATATCCAAGCAATTCCCCTATATATACAAGAAACTTTTTACAAAAGATACTTGAAAGTTTCCTGCGATTACATCTAAAAAAGTGGTGAGTTGGTTAAAGAAAAAAAAAACAAAATACCATCCTGTGCTGAATATTTTTATATATGTAGGGTGGGTGGGGGACCTCTATCCCATACTCCAACCAGTCAAACATAAATGAGTGTTTTACTTATAAAATCATGGAGAACAAATATAATTGTATTTAACTTACTAGACAAAATTTCATTTAGTTGCAAAATGCTTTAACGCAAACAATCGTTTGTAATCAACTAATTGGAGGGTCAAATAATGGACACCCACCCACCCTACATATCTAAAATAATTCTAGCAAAGGATAATTATTAGTTTCCTGTAATTACATCAAAAAAGTGAAGAGTTTGTAAAAAAAAACAAAATGCCATCCTGTGCTAATTATTTATTTATATGTAGGGTGGGTGGGTGGCCACTATCCCACACTCCAGCCTATTAAACATAAACCAGTGTTGTAATTATAAATTCATGGAGAACAAAAATAATTGTATTTAACTTACAAGAAAAAATTTCGTTTCGTTGCAAAATGCTTTAACAGAACCAATCGTTTGCAATTAAATAATTGAAGGGTGGGATAATGGACTTCCACCCATCCTACATATTCAAGACAATTCTAGCAGAGGATAATTTTTAGTTTCCTCCGATTACATCAAAAAAGTGAAGAGTTTGCAAAAAAAAAAAACAAAGTACTATCCTGTCCTGAATATTTTTATATATAAGGTGGGTGGGTGGCATCTATCCCAATCTCCAACCCGTTAAACATAAACAAGTGTTTTACTTATATAATCCCATGAAAAAAATGACTTTTATTTACTTTGCAAAATACTTTAACAGAAACAGGTTTTTATAATTAAATTAATTGGAGGGTGGAATAGTGACTACCCACCCAATTTTAATATATATTGGGTCCAACTCGTTAAATATAAATATCATAACTATCATATAAACTCACTGAAAAACAAACGAATTTTGTTTAAAATACAATAAAATAATCCGCTTAATTGCAAAATACATTAATGAAAATATTTGTTTACGATTAATTAATTGGAGGATGGAATAGTAGCAACCTACCTAGCCTACATTTACCAAAAGATTCTAACAGAGGATACTTTTTACTTTCAAGCAATTACATCCAAAAAGTGGGGAGTTGGTAAAAAAACACAACAAAATAGTATGCTGGGCTGAAGTATTCTTATATATTTGTAGGGTGGTTGAGTGTCCTCAGAATAAAGTCATCATTAAGGCGACATCTACTGCCTAAGTATTGCACTGATTTCCCCCCGTAGTGTCAAATCATAATCCCTTTTTGGGACAAAAAAGGACATATTTGGCAAATAATTTAATAAATAATCATCAGGAAAGTCTTCGTGGAGCAGAACTTTTGCCAGACGAATAGAGGGTGAGAATAGAAGAACACATTTTTTTGTGAATTGAAGCCTTTTCAAGTGCGATCGAAATTTTTGTAAAGAATTATTATGTACATAATTGGAATACTTTTATTAGCATCTTGGATGAAATAAATAATACCTAATTGCGTGGATGAATAGTAAATCATTGTCATTTTAACAATTGACAATAACAATGGTTTAAATTATAGTATAGTAGTGGTTTCCTTATCTACAATTTGCTCTGCAATGATGAGATCCAAATTTGGTCAAAACTAATTCAAAGCTGATAACAACAGGAAAATCAATAATTTGATATTTTTTTGTGATACACCAAGAAGAAGTCTAGGACAATTTTTTTTTGAACTGGGCCAAGAGTACAGTAGGACAATGAATAGATTATTTATGTTTGTAGTTAATATTGTTCTATTGAAAATTAACCTGCCCGAAAAAAATGTTAGAATTAATATTTGCTTAAAATACATAATATTTATGCACATATCTTTGCAAAATTGACCAACATCAATATATGAGTATTGCTCAACCACACAGCTAAACCAAATTATGCTTTGACTAAAATACATTCAGTATGATCAAACAATAAAATAAAATTTATCCTAGTGTACATACACATTTAATCATTAGAAGCTTGAAAAACTATTGACAAAATCTGACATATAAAAAATATAAAAATAGCTGATGCCACTGACTATCAAAACATAAATTTTGACAATCATCATGATATAGTTAGTAGGTTTCGTGAGATTTTAGTCTGTACACAGCCTCATCAACGAATATTAAACCTGCTGATGTAAGCTACTTACCTCTACTTCAACTAATTTAGTCTTAAACATTCATAAAAGAACTTCCTAGCAATAGTTCCGCTGTTGATAAGTTACTTGCATTTCTTTCAAAGGATTGAGCTGTTTTATTATCTAAACAATTGTTGCATAAATAATCTTCTCCATAGAAAAAGATTTTATACTTGTGGAAAGAAAGCAAAGGCAAAATAGGATGTCTAATTAAAATATTAAAAAAACAAGGGGAGATATTACGATCACACTTCTATCTCTGAGGATTGGACCTAAGTGTAACAACAGAATCCCTATTGTAACGTGTTACATCTATAAATGTTAAGGAAGGAGTATTCAAACAAATGTTTTTAAACAGACCACAGGGATATTCCTTTTTTAATACGGTCTCATTAAATTAGACCCAGATATTGTAGTCAAAATATTTGATTGATATGAATCTCTTTTACATCATCTTCATATCAAAATTCAGAAGTGACCTATTTTTTATATTTGATTAAATTCGTCTAAAATAAAGATGTCAAAAATTTGTCAGTGGTTATCCACTCAAATATTAATCTAGTGAAATGCTTAGGCACTTTTATGGTAATAACTTCATTAACGGTCTACCCGTAGAGTTAAGTTCTTCAAAGTAGAACTCGTTTCTTAATGTACGACTGCGCTATGCTGATGAGATCCAAAATACATCGAAACCGATTCGTGGCTGTTATTGACGGGGAGCACTAATTAATATTTAAAATGGTTCTCCGACAATATTTTTCTCACTGTCTAACCTCAATTTAATAAAGCTTAATTCGATTGTCTAATTCGAAGACTTGACTTTTATGTGCTAACCTAGAATTATAGGCTTATATTTCCATACTTTGAAACATAATTTTGTTGTTTTCAGAAGGAAGAGTTACTATATTTTAGAATTCAGAAGTGAAATATGGTAGTAAATACAATGAAATAGGAAATTTAGATTTTTTTGATGTTTAGCTAAAATATGCAATAAATTAGCAAGCTAATAAAGGAGTGTGTATTATTTGTGGCTAAAACATAGTGAATTTATCAATTCAGTTAAGTATGGATTACCACGTAGTAACGGTCGCAACCATTATCTTTATTGAGTGTAGCTCTATTCGTAAAAATGGCATTGAATTATCTATTCTTGAAGACATGAATCAACAACAGATTAATAATTAAATGCAGATGCTAACTAAGTCCAAAAAATACATTGTCAATTTAGCTAAAAGATTCTCAAACATTAATATTTTTAGAACTTGCTACAGCAGAGTAACATTATTTTTACTGCTTTAACTGGTTAGTATTGTATTTCAGTAAAAGTGATTAAGCTTTGTATTCACTTAATTAAATATCTCTTAGCCAATTTAAAAATTCAATGTATTGAAACTGGAGAATTTCAGATAGTATAAAATTGTCTGTTGATAAACCTGTTTTCAAATATTGTGATTCAAACATGTCTTCGATTTACTCACATACTTTTCAAAAATAGGAGTTATAAATAGTAGATTTATTTCATGATTCAAATTTAGTAAACTTCAGCTTGGTTATCTAAAGAATAAATAAAGCAATACAGCTCTAGTTGAATTAATTCAAATTATTGGAAGTACTTTAGATAAAAAGATAGAATGTTATTTCTCTGGGAATAATTCTGGGCTTAACTAAAGCTTTTAAATGTGTAGATCACGAAATATTACTTACAAGCAATACAATTACAATATTTTAGAGAAGATGATAATATAGAATCAAACATCTTAAATGTGACCATAGGTATTCCTCAAAGAAGCATTTTAGGTACAACTTTATTTATTTATTTATTTATTTAACGGAAATCTCCATTTTACATTAAAATTCACAAATTAACAAAATATATCAAAAGAATCAAAGCAAGAAAAATTTCAAGCCAAGTGAATAGGAAAAACAAAAAATGCTTACACTAATCCGCATAACAATTTATCATTTATATAAATGATATTTTCGATCAAATAATATCAAATGCCAAAATTATGATAGGATATGCCGATGATAACAACGTCATACTAAAACATGTATCAAGATCTAGTTTATTTAGCAAATAGAAATGTTGAAAAGATGTTTACATACATATTACAAATGAGATAAATTACAACCAAATGAGAATAAAGCTCAAGCTATAATTTTCACTACGAAACTAACTACCAACATCTGTGAAAGTTTGACAAGTTTGATCGCATAATAGCAACACTATGGAATTATTTTGCAAGTTACCTGAATAAAAATAAATCTGAATAAACGTAAGTTTTATGTTACTTCTAATCACTCTGTTTTCTATTTTCCGATATCAGGTGTACCACAAGGCTCAATCTGAAAAATGTGAATCCGTATGTAAATGATCTCAAAATTTATTCTGTTGTTAGCAAGTTGGAGTATGCTCCATTAATTTTGATCCCCCGAAAGCCAACGTCAGCTCCAACTATCAGAAAGTGCCAAATACAGATTATCAAAGTTGGAAGGTTATTATCCAGACAGAGGTTTCGATCGCATTTTAGAAACTATTTCAAACACCGTTTTAAAGTAGGAGGCATATTTTAATGTCATATGCTATTGTCAAAAGGATTTAATTTTCTATATGGACAGTAAATATTATTATTATAACTAATAAAACGTTAACGATGTAAAATATTTCAGCGTTAATTGGAATATTGAAAAGTGTCCTGAATGCGCTAATGTCTCCACACTAATGTCCCTTTCTGGGCATGCATAATAGATGGCTGTAATAAATTTAAAAGCCATATTATCCCATAAATTATTTATCAATAAAATAAACACATTAACATGTGTAAGTATCATTAGCGACCATAAATTCAACACTATGGAATTATTAAAGATAACGGATAAATACACTCCTCCATCAGAACAATAATAATAATAACGAAACAAAAAAAAAGGGAAAACAAAGAGGTGATGCGTCGGCCAGATAGCGGGCGTTGGTAATTAATGTGCCTTTTTTTTCATAAACCCATTTCGGATAAATAATTGAGGGAGTTTTCGTAGAGATATCAGCGCCAGATAGTCCTTATATGTGTATATATGTATATATCATTACGATTATGATGTATGATATGTTTGTATTGTTCGGTATTCCAGTAGTTGTTAGTTTTGAACGTCGAGTTGATTACCGGCGAGGGACAGGTGTGATTCAGGTAATTACGTATATACAGGGTGTGATCGATGAACGTAAAAGCTCTGATGAAATTAGGTGTATATCTTGCGATGACGGAAGTTAACGGAAAACACGCGATGCCAATGAAAGCAGGATGTATACCTGCTGGGGAATCGGGGGCTCAAATTATATATTGCCTTGAATGCCACTTCCTAAACGAGGTGTGATTGATTTTCCCCCTTAATATCCAACAGTTTATTTAATTTTTTTTTTGTGGAAGGGTGCGATTCCTTTTTTTTCTCCAAACATAATTCATCACAAATATAAACCACAATATTCCAAGTTCATCCTAGATGAGAGAGAGAGATAAATATCATTATTAGAAAATAGTGTTATATCTAATAAAAGGACAAATACTATGCTTCTTCTCTTGTTTCTCCATTGGCGATCCACCGGTGGTCTTTTAGCCCTCCTAGATGATTTTTCTCTCATATATAAAAAAAACAACCAATAGTTTTTAAATTATTTAATTATAAAGCCACATCAAATTCTAATAGTAAAATTTAAGATAATGCATTTTTATTTTTCGATAAGAATATAAGTAGCAACCCTTAAATCGACCGGTTTTGTTTTTTCGACCCTCCCTTGCGTACGTACTTTAAACGTATATATTCGTTGCCTGCCTTTCCCCATTCACGATTACTCTCCCCTTCGCCGCTAAACTGTTACGTAATTTGTCGGATTTCCAGGAGAAGGAAGCTGTAACTCGAACGACGGCGTATCGGAGCTCAGATACGGGAAGGGCGCGGGTAGCGGATCGGAGGACGAGGCCGGAACCGTGGGGTTGTCCGAGGGGGACAACTGCAAGAAGAAACACAGGAGGAACCGCACCACGTTCACCACTTACCAGTTACACGAGCTGGAAAGGGCCTTCGAGAAGAGCCACTATCCGGACGTGTACAGCAGGGAGGAGCTCGCCATGAAAGTGAATTTGCCGGAAGTGCGCGTACAGGTCAGTACTTAAACTTAATATATAAATACACAAATAATGCAATTAAATTAAAGTTGCCCGTACACAGGCAGTAGTTTTGACCTCTGAAAGACCACATATATAAATACACAAATAACACTACTACTATTATTAGTGAATTAGAGGCAAAATATATATTTAATACATAGTGTGTCAGAAACGTACGAATGAAAAATCGTATTATAAATTTTAAATCAAAACAATTAAATTGAAATTGTATACGCTGACGTATTCGCGTGTCTGGATGAAATCTATCAAGCCATGATGCCAACTGTATAATAAATGCTTGATAAATAGGAAGTGACAAATTTAACATGGAAATACCGTCAACGTGACGAATAGATTGAAAAAACGAAACACACACGCGAAACACAGTATTCGATTTCATCAGCAATCCGTCGCATTGTAAAAAAAAACAAGTAGAATTACATTGTATCTAAAAATTGTAAGATATAACAATATATGATAATACTTTGTATCATATTTAGGTAGATCTTTACAATCAACTACTCTCAGATAAAAATTTGTCCCTAAGAAGTTTATAAAAACTTCTTAGCTTAAAAAAAATCTGTTAAAATGCTCAACGAAATTTTTTTATTTTTCCAACATATTATGAAATTCCATCAAGTAACAGTCTGATTAATCCAAAACACTGAAACAAATCAAACGTAAATTGTGTTGTTCCTGTATTAGAAAATGTTTCACAACGAGTTACATGAGAAAGTAATTCAAGAAATCTTGAATCCCATATTTCATTCTTCTAAGATTACTAGTGTAATTTTAAGAGAAAACGAAAACGATCGCAAAATTTAATATTGAAGGGACACGTGTCAATCCACTTTCGAGAATTTTTTAAGGTACAAATATTCTTGAGTAAATTGAACATCTTTAATACTCTGTTTATATTATACTTTTTCAAGAAACTTGTTAGATACACTAAAATAACTTGCAAGATTTGCAGCTTCAGTAAATACTGACTAGAAAGCAAGATCAAATCTGTAAAAATTGTTAAAGAAGCGAGTGTTAAAAATAAAATATTTCACTTTCATTATTTGCTGTTTTACATTGCAAGATTCAACTTCAGCATGTATGGTTTGGTTTCCTTTATTTAGAAAGCGTGCCTTCGTAATTTGTGTTTGCACTTTCAGTTGTTATTTAATAAAAGCTTCGACATCTTTTTGTATTTATTCTTCATTCACCGATAAGCCAGTTATTACAATGTTGTTTTCATCTATTCTCGCTTTCTTCATTTTCTGCTCTTTCTTCTAGTCGTGTTATTCTATCAACCAGAACCCGAATTTCTTTCTCCCATTCAATCTGTTTTCTTTTCATTTCATGTTCGAATTCTCTAATCTCTGTTTTCAATTCATTCGTAATCTTTGCAATCTCGGTCATTATGATTTTTATCATTACTTTTAACGCATCCATTTCTTTATTGATACTAATTTTATTCTGGACATTATCTGTAGAATCTTTATCTACGCTTATATATCTATCATTGTGATAAAATTTTCTTTCTTCTGGTTTCCATAAAATTCTACTTTACTTCTACTAAACATTAATATCTACTGTCGCTTCTGATGCCGTTGGTTCTTCTTTGTTCCTTAGTCGTTTCCTATCTGTGTGCATCTAGCTTGTTTAAATATTTTATTTAATATCATTTAAAACTCATTCTTTATGACAAATTCTAAACCCAAAATTCTACAATCTAATACTAAGAGGACAACGAGGTTCCAATATTATAAGGTTTACTGGAAGAGGACAGACAACTCCAAAAATACAAATTGAAATTTAAAAAAAACCAAACTCTTTAGCTTTAATGCAGAAATTAATAATCAGGTTGATTGTTAATGGAAGTAAAAATTTAGAGGTAAAAAATGCTAATATAGGTTTTTTTAAGAAAGTTTTGGGAAACATTAGATGAACTTACAAATTGCAAAACAAGCCGCTTCTGTTATTGTTATGAAGGTGAATGGTAAAGATACTACAAATAGAATAAATTAAAAATCTTGATTTATATTCATTCAACTGATTGAGGTTGTAGGCACTTACTTCGTGATACATTTTAATTAAATGAAAAATAAAAAATACTTTTACGTAGTTAATATCACAATGTTTATTAAATAGTGACTGCAGTTTCGATCAATCACTGATCATTATCAAACTATAAGTACTAATTATATTCATTCTTCAAGGTTTGTGTTGATACAACTTTAAGAGAAAAAGCTACTCAAGCGTTTTACCATCCGATATTAATAGGTGAAGAAGGTGTGAGTAGTAAAATGTAATTTTATTATAAGGCAAAATCATATTTAAAACTCCATTTATAAGCAAAGGAATACAAAAACCAGTTACAAAATGACAGACAATCAGTGAAGCTATTTAAAGGATAAAAGAAGCATTGACTGAGTATAACGTATAATTTGAACTTTGTTTAATAGCATCTTCTCCATTAAACAAAGTTCAAATTATACGTTATACTCAGTCAATGCTTCTTTTATACTTTAAATTGTTTCGCTGATTTTCTTTCATTTTGTAACTCTTTAAAAATAGCTCGAAGAGGGAGGATAAAAATTTGTCATAAAAGTAAAAACTGAAAAAACAAAAGTCACAAAAAGAAAAGGGAAATCATTGATCAAAAATAAAAATAAGTTTTATCTTAACAGAAAAGTACACATTTGGAAATTTTTGAAAAGTTGTAAAGGCACCTAAAAGAAAAAAACTTGTACATCGTATAATATAGCATGTCAATTAGAAACTTTAGATAGATAGAAATACCAGCCAGAAAATTTTAATTGAAGTCTAGAAGAGTTGAAAAAATATAAGTAGAAATTTTTCTTAAATAGAAGCAGAATTTAATTACATTCGAAGAGAAAAGACAGAAATCAGTCTGAAAATTTAAATCAGAATTCATAAGATGCCGTTAGCAGAAAGTATAAAGGCAGCATTAGTTTACAAGAAAATTTAATTACAAGTATTTTAATAGAAAAATATACCTTTGGAATTATTGGAAAAGTTGTAAAGGCTCCTAAAATAAGAAACTTGTACATCTTATAATATAACAGATACGCTAGAAGGAATAGATAGATGGTAGTACCAGCAATAAATTTTTAATAGAAGTCCCCTTATCGAAGAATGAGTGTCAAAAATATTTTATAATTATTCAAATATTGAAGAAAAAGAAAAGTATTAGTAGACTTTTTTTAAGAAAATAAGCATTTAATAACATTTTAAGACGAAAGACAAAAATCAGTCTGAAAATTAAAATCTATTATATGCAGTTAGCAGAAAGGACGAAGAAAGCATTACCTTACAAGAAAATTTCACTAGAAGTTGAAAGGGAATCTAAAGGAAGAAACTTGCACTTCTTATGACATCACAGGTTAAATAATTATTTTAAAATTATTCAAACATTAACCAAGTAGAAAAAAATTGTAGAATATTTTTTAAATAGAAGAAGCGTTTAGTAACCTTCGAAGGCGGAAATCTGTGAAAAAATATCAAAATCTATGATACAGAGAAGATAAAGGAATCATTAATCTAAAAAAATTCCCTTGAAGTTTTTTTAATAGGAAAATACAAATTTGGACCTTTTAGGTGCCTTTACAACTTATCCAAAAATTCCAAATTTGTATTTTCCTATTGCATAGCAGGTGCGCTAGAAGATAAAATGACTAACAAGAAAGAAATAAAAGGATATTTCAATGGAGACACCTACTGATTAGAAAATTTTCTTTTTATATAAAGGACTTTTAATAATACATTCTACTCCAAAAGAAAAAACAAATCAAAGACAAAAATTAAAGGAAGCATTAACCAACAAAAGCATTTCTAAATATAAAAAAACTTTTTTGATTCAATAGAAACTTTCCTTATCAAAGTAGGAGCGTTTGATAATTATTCATATCCTAACAGATCAATTCACAAGTCACAAGAAATCTATATAGAAAAGAAGCAATTAGTAGAAAGGATAGATGAAATACAAAAAAAAATCACTAGAAGTTGTCTTAATAGAAAAACACAATATTTTTGTAAACATTAATAATTGTTCCTTGTCAACAATAGCCACAGATCGGTTTCGATCTTTTTTGGATCTCATCAGCGTAGCGCTGGTGAAGACTTACTCTGGAGTATTTAACTCTCCGGGTGCCATAATATTTTTGGAAATTATGTAAAGGCATATAAAAACAAAATCAATAACTTCTACGCTATAAAAAAATTGCTAACGTGACTAACAAAAAAATTTCAGTAGAAACTGTCTTTACCTAAGAATTATTATATATTTTTTAATGGACTTAATCCCGCTTAAGTGTTGCCAATAGTGCGCTACCATCGTTGTGGGACGCGTCCATGCTCTGATCGACCGATTGACTGGTTGACTAGACAAGGACATAAGTGGCATCATTACACTGTTTACTTGCTGCCCCCATCTCCTACTCTTCATCTAGACCCCTTCCTCGCTCTTCAGTTCCAGAGTTTTCGGCCTCCTTCTCGCTCACTGTCTCCGCCTCGGCTGCCATGTGAGCCCCACCTGCCCCAATTGTCCTAGCCACCTCAGCTGCCAAAACTGCCTCAATCAGAAAAGCTTCTTTCCCTTTCATAATTTCTCTAGCCACCCGGTCTGCCGCGGCCCATTTCTCTTCACTCTCGAGCATGTGCAGAACGAGACTTTCGCCCATTTTCCTGCTTAGCTCTTGCCGTTCCTTTTCCCACCGTGGACACTCGAAAAACGTGGGACGAGCGTCGTTCACATAGGGCACTCCTTCTTGGATCCTTTCCCGATTTTGTAAAGGTACTTGCCGAAGACTTGTGTCAGTTGGTACCACGGTTCGCCGCATCTCATCGTTGATTGTCTAAGGATTCAACGCTGAGATGGGCTGCTTCGCCTTTCTTCTTTCAACCGTCGCTAGGCGTTGCGTTTCGCATTCAGCTCCTCGTCTTCATGAAGATCTCTTCTCTTGCCACGATCTCTATGTCCAGAGGGACTGACGAGACCAGTACTTTGGCGGCCTCTCTTCTCGTAGACTGTGTCACTGTTCCTCTGTGCCTCGACACATTTCGCCCGTTCTGGTGCGGCATACAGCAGCTTGGCTAACGCGGCTCCCAGGAGAAGCCTTCTATTGGCCTCCGAAGGGTCGCCGATGTTCGCCAGTAAGCCCGAGATGGCACTATTGGCTCGGTCCGCTCCGGCCTCCACCTCCACTACCCCTCTGCTGCACAAAGGGTGCGTCGTTTCAATTGTGACCCCCCGTCAACTTGATCGTCTTGCCCATTGTCGCGTCATGAACCAAAAACTTGACCATCGCCGTGTGGCATCTCCAGTTCCAATTCGCCGTCGTAAGCCAGGTTCTACAGTGTGGGGCTGAGGATAGAACCCTGCGAGACCCCTCCATTCATCTTCAGCACGTAGTGAATTGAACACTCGTGCAGGTAGTCAGCGATGATGGCCACAAGGTAGTACGGGGCCCTTGACCTCTCCAGTGCCTCCATATTGGTCAACCTGGGGATTGAGTTAAAGGCGTTCAGGTCCATAGTGATTGCCAAGTAGTGCCGTCTCTCTCTAATCTGTCGGTCAGTTGGTGATGCCCCATCGAGTGGGAGGGCCTCAAATGTTTATTTAAATTCATTTAATATCTATCCATCATCATTAGTTGTTAAAGGTAACTTAAAAGCATTCGATTTTCAATTTAGTCATTAGAAGTCATCCAACGAACCTCGATGTCGCACAATGGTCATTTAATCCAAGGACATTCAAGATCATACAAATATATCTCAATGTCATTTACGGTTATACAAAGATTGTTGAAGATTACTTAAAGGTATTTAAAATTAAGAAGTCCCTTCAAGATCATATATTATTTTCAAGTCATTCCACGATCATTCAAGAACATTTGTGTGGGGTCACGTGGTCGATGTTTTAGGAAAGAACGCGCGACCGCCTCAGTTCCGTTTGGCATAAGCATGTTGTGATTTTGACAGGGTCATTACAGCGTGCTTGAAGTCAGCACTTGTTGCTGCTACTATGATCTGATGTTCTGACTCCTCAATTCCACTGCCGCGCTCTAGTCGTCATCGAAGAAGGTTCGCTCTCCGCCTTGCCTCGGTAACTTTGTTACACCAAAAGTACACCCTTCGGTTATCGCGGTTATCTTTGGGATGGTTTCGTCCCAGGTGGATCGTAGCCTGTTTGATAAGGTGTCGGCAATCCTGTTAGGTTCGTTGGAATTGAACCTAACGAAAGGATTTTCTCGTGAAACTTTTCCCAGTCGGCCCATTGGATGGCTCAGCAATTCCTTACCTGCATCAAGCAAAAGTGTAGGGAATTATTATTCAACACAACCATAACCGCAGAAATGGCAATTGAATCATTTTAAGAATGGCCAGGTCCGGAAATGAGTTGGTAGTCACTGATCATTTTGATTTCCTCCTAGACCTTCCAGTCCCGTAGGCGACCCAGGTTCCCAGATGAAACAAGGGTCACATACAGTACCGACTCTAAGTTGTTCCTTCAAAACGTTGCGGCGTTACCTACATTGGCTGGCTTCAGATCCAGCTCAACCATCGTATCGAGGAGCATTTTACCTCTGCAGTCTAACCGTGCTGATCCCCAGTGTGGGGCTTTGCCGTTGAGGTCTCCGGTGACTATTACTAGACAGTTAGTTCGGCGAGCCACTGTCGTGAGTCAGTTAAGCCATTCGGCCCATTCTTCCAGTCTTGCGTTTGGTGACGCGTAGCAGGCGATGAAGATGATCCCCAATTACTATATTATATTAATTCTTTCAAAAACATTTAATTTCTGCATAAAGAAAGCATTGACCAAGTAAAAAATATCAAGTTTTTGTTAATATAGCTGCTTTTCTCCAATTTCAACTTAAATTTTTTTGACATTTCTTGGAAAACTTTTAAAAATATATTATGAAGAAACTTGTACATGCATATATATTCTACGCTAATTATAGACATATAGAATTAATGAGAACTTTTTTCACTTTAGAAAAAAATCTTTCAAATGTACTCAAATGTAAAATTGATAAGACTTGTATATTCTATAAGATAGACTTGCAAAGTCATTAGTAAATGAAATATTACTGACCACTTTTTGAGATTGATTTGGATGCGGATCTCATTTGATTTTTGAAGACGTAAAAAGGTACTCTGTAGGTAGACAAAAATTTGACCATCTAAGTCTTCATTTTCTGCTTAGGAAGTTGAAAGAGTATAACTACAAAAAAACGGTATATTTTACAAAAAGGACAAATAATTTCATGAATTACTTAAGAATAATATCCAATAATAACCCTAAATGCAAATAATAGGTGGAAAATTAATAAACACTTGGTTTGTTATTATTTCATACTGTTTCGCCAAGAGATAAGTGAGAAAATTATTCAAAAAATACTAAAAGCGAAATTAAACTAGTACTTATCACGCAAATAATGTTTTTCTAAAAATAAATTAAGTGCCTATCGTTTATGTTTTACATCCCTGCGGTGTAAAGTATAAAATTTAGTCGATAAATTGAATGCAACGGAAAAATCGTCCGCGTGACGGCGTTGCGTTATTTTTATTAGCGAAATACCAACGGAAGTAATGATCGAAAATCATTCGAAAAATACTTTTATCCACGTATGTGAAGATGGGTGCACGCCAACCCTCTGCGCCAGTCACGATACCCTAATTTATTGCATTTTTACTACCCCCTTATTTATATCCACGTTTCTCGTCCAGATTTATAAGCGTACTTTACGCAATAACGTGGCCCCGGATCGAAAAATTCCGATTTAATGAAATTATTTATACGGCGCAATCAAATTTCCGCGTGTCCACGCGATGAAGATAAAAAAAATATATATATGTGCACAATAATAATATGGAAAGTAGGAAAAATGCGCACGGAATATACGTATATAAAGGGAAACGTATGGAAGTTATTAAATTCCGTATTTACCGTGATCCTCCTTTTAATTTTCATTGCCGGCTCGCGTGCGCCTAATCGCTTCATCTCGTAATTTACTTTCATTTATTATCAATTTCACCCAACTGATTCCGAACGCGCTTTTTAATCGCCGCCAATTTAATCCGACGTCGAATGTTATACACAGAATTTCCATGAATTTACTACACAAATGAAAACGCCAATGTGTCGTACGAGCATCGACGTTTTTCCTTGTGTTAACGAACAGGAAAATTTATTTATTGAATTTTCTTTTCTTCTGATGTTGAAGGATGAAGAACTACTTGAATATTCTTGGCAAAATGGGTCATTATATATTTGTCATGCTGACATAAACAGCGAAAAAGTTCCTACTAAAAAGTGGATTAAAACAATATATATTATATTATATTATTATATTATTTACTTTACAGGATCTATTACAAAACATATAAAAATACATACAAAGAAACACTGAATCACTTTAAAATTTGGAACATAGATCCTGAAGGCGGAGTTCACGATTTCTTGTGTTCTTTCACTCGACCCAATACATTTCGCAGCTTGTGACTATATTCATCAGGCGATTGTGGCCATTGAGGCAATATTCTTGCCATTTCTGGCGTATTTAGGTCTAATTTTTGGAGACCTGACTGATTTTATTTGCTTATGTCAGTGTGACATTTTTATATTATAAAAGAAAATATAAAAGTTTCCGGATGTAGATGAGTATACCTGCCTTCCCAACATCATGGTCCAAAAAAAGTTTGGGTGGAAGAACATGATTTGTAATTGTGAACTTCGAACGTGCTTCTTTCGTTTAAAGTTTTATGTATTTTTTTGTAATTACATTGTTTTGATATGTATTTTTTTAAATAGAAGACCAAAGATCTAAATAAATAAATACGAAGTTCTACGAAGTTGGAAATGTTCGTCCATTCCTCCATAATCAGAATATTTTGGTGAAATCGTTCTACATAGCTCTCCTAGACTTCACCTAATGTCTAAAAATTCTGGTGTAATTATTCATTCTGTTCAAATCAAAATATCATTATCCATGAGAATAATGATTTTGATTTTTGATTTTTCTAAAATTTGTTTCAATACACTCCTTAAAATATAATTTCTTCAGACCTAATTTGGAAGTAAACACATCGAAAATATTTGTTTTTTATATGATAAGACCTTATGACATAAGAGGCACATTTATAATATTAATAATTTAATATGTAAAAATAAATGTATCCAGCAATTTTGCAGTAATTAAAACATTAAACTTATGTCTTCAATTTTTTTGGTTTTCATTCAATCATCTGTCTCCTAAATTGTATTCCTTAAGAGCTTACTGTCAATTTCTTTTACATTATTTATTTCTTGAAATTTCCAGTTGGTCATTATAGTAGAATCTATCGAATGAAGTGTGATTTGTGGTATTTCTTTTTTTTTTCTTCTTGAATACCCAATACTTCTGAAGTGCTAGCCATAAGTTTTGTAAAAATAGTTTTCTTTTTCATTTTTGGAACTGTAGAATTTTAAAATGTCTTTTTTGTGATCAGTCTTTTTTTCTATCTCACTACATTCAATTATTTTGGATGTCATTATTGGAATATGTTCTTTAACATCGAAAATCTCTCAGTTTTCCGGACTCTTGAGAGAGAGAAACATCTTTATTGAAGATGATAATTACAACAATAAATTTTATGATTCTTTGTCTTCTTCTTCTTCATGGCTATCGACCATAGGCCTTTTAGCCTCCAGGCCCTTGATTTTTTTTTGATAATTGATTTCACCTTAAATTTCTTCAATATGGTATATTCTCTGCTCTTTAATATTTTTATAATATTGCTCTGCAGTATTTTTTGAATCTTCTGCTTCTTTCGCTGTTAGTTTCTTACATAATCTTTTATTTCATAAAATATCTTAAATATTCCAATCATCTGGATTTATCTTCTCTGATTTTTAGACATTTTCGGTTGTCTTCAATTTTCTTCTATAAGTATCTATTTTTGATCATTATAAAAGAAAATATCGAATTAGGAGAATTTGTATCATTTTCTTCTTAAATACAGCCATATTGTACACTTCTGAAGTGATAGCTCTAGGTTTTTTTGCAAAAATTGATTTCACTTCTAAAGATTGTGAATTTCCAATTTTATTCTTATTTTTAATCTGTGCAGTTCTAGGAATTTCCTTTTTGCGTTTTCAATCTCAATTTCTATCTAACAAGATTAATTTTTTATTGGAATTCCTCGTTTTAATGTTTTAATGTTTAATGTGTAATGCATTCCTTCAATATGGTACATTCTTTGCTCTTTAATATTTTTAGAATATTGCTCTGCAGTATATTTTTTGAATCTCCTGCTCCCTTCCTTGTTAGTTTCTTAGCTATTCTTTTATTTCATTAAATATCTAAATATTCCAAACATCTTGATTTATCATTCCTGACTTTTTCTGTTGTCTTCAATCTTCTATAAATGTATCTATTCTTGATCATTGTAAAAGAAACTGTCGAGTTAGGAGTAATTTGTATCCTTTTCTTCTTAAAAACAGCCATATTGTGCACTTCTGAAGTGATAGCTCTAGGTTTTCTGCAAAAATTGATTTAATTTCAATTTTATTCATTTTCTTTTTTATTTTTGAAACTGTGTAGTTCTAGAAATTTTTTTTTTACATTTTCTATCTCATAATAATATAATTGGAATTTCTCATTTTAATGTTTGTTTAACCTTGATTTCCTTCGATAATTGATTTGAACCTACATTTCTTCCATATGGTACATTATTTGCTCTTTAATATTTTTAGAATATTGTCTTCCCGTTTTTTTAATCTTCTGTATCTTTTATTATAAGTTTTTTAGATTTTTGTTTCATTTAAATAAAATATCTTCAACATTTCGAACAACTTGTTTTATCTTCCTTGATTTTTTAGACTTTTTTGTTGTCTTAAATCTTCTTCTATAAACGTATCTTATTTGGTCATTGTAATAAAAGCTGTCGAGTTTGGAGTGATTTGTATAATTTTCTTCTTTTTCTTCTTGAGTGCAGCGATATTGTGCACTTCTGAAGCGAAAAAAAATTGACATAACTTCTAAGGATATTCAATTTTATTATTTTTATTTTTTATTTTTGAAACTGTGCAGTTATAGACATTTCCTTTTTGCGTTTTCAATCTCATTTTCTATCTCACAAGATTTAGTTTTTTTATTGGAATTCCTAGTTTTAATGGTCGTTACTTCAGTTTGCCAGACCATGATTTTCTTCGATAATTGTTTTGAACTTGTATTTATTCAATATGGTACATTCTTTGCTCTTTAATATTCGTAGAATATTGTCTTGCCCCATTTTTTAAATCTTCTGTATCTTTCGTTTTGAGTTTTTTAGATTTTTTTCATTTAATAAAATATCTTCAACATTCCAAACAACTTGTTTTATCTTTTCTCATTTTTTAAACTTTATTATTGTCATCAATATTCTTCTATAAAAGTATCTTTTTTGGTTATTGTAATCGAAGCTGTCGAGTTAGGAGTGATTTGTATCATTGTCTTTTCTATCTTTTTGAGTGCAGCGATATTGTACACTTCTAAAGTGATAGCTCTGTTTTTTTTGTCCAGAAATTGACATCACTTCCAAAGATTGTGGATATCCAATTTTATTATTTTTATTTGTTATTTTTGAAACTGTGCAGTTTTTTGCGTTTTCAATCGCATTTTCTATCTCACAAGATTAATTTTTTTATTGTAATTCCTCGCTTTAGTGGTCGTTACTTCAGTTTGCCAGACCTTGATTTTTTTCGATAATTTATTTGAGCTTACATTTCTTCAATATGGTACAGTCTTTGCTCTTGAATATTTTTAGAATATTGTCTAGCTGTAATTTTTGAATCTTCGTATCTGTTATTTTAAGCTTTTTAGACTTTTTTTATTTAATAAAATATCTTCAATATTTCAAACAACTTGTTTCATCTTCCTCGATTTTTTAGACTTTTTTGTCGTCTTCAATCTTCTTCTATAAAAGTATCTTTTTTGATCGTTTTTGGTCATTATAATAAAAGCTGTTGAGTTTGGAGTGATTTGTACAATTTTCTTCTTTTTCTTGTTCTTCTTCGCCGATATTGGGCTCTTCTGAAATGCTAGCTGAGGGTTTTTCAGAAATTGTTTCCACTTCTGAAGGCTTTAGATATCCAATTTTATACTTTTACTTTTTATTAATTCCTCAATTTATGAAACTGTTTAATTCTGGGAATCTTTTTTTTTACGTTTTCAGTCTAATATTCTATCTCACCACAGTCATCATTCAGTAAAACATAAAACAAAAGGTTTCAAAAAATGTTTTTATTGTTCTACAATAATTGTTTCAGTGGTAGATGACAAATTCAATTATTTTAAACTTCTTTATTAAAATTTCTTCTTCAACAGAAAATATATTTTTTAGTGTTCGTTTCTTTTAATGAAGACTTTTTTAATATGGTACATCCTTTGCCATTTAATATTTTTAGAATATTATTCTATAGTGTTTTAAGCTTCTTTAATTTCAGTTTTTTTTAGATTCTTTTTCATTTAATAGAATATTTTGAATATTCCAAACATCTTGTTTGAATTTTTAGACTTTTCTGTTGTCTTAAATATTATATTAATAATGCAATACGTAAAAATAACAGTACTCAGCATATTTATAATAATTAAAATAATAAATATATATCTTCACAATTTTTTGACTTTTCATTCTTCTATTTAGACTAGTATCATCAATATTATTGATAAAGTATAAATAAAAACACTTTGTAACTTTGTTTATAACACTAGTATAGATAGTGTTCTTATTTAGTATCATCAATGATTTGGTTCCTAAAATCATTATTTATGTTCGTAATGTTAACTTCTTATAATTTATTTATTTCTTGAACCCTTCAGTTGGTCATTGTAATAGGTGATTTTGAGTTCGGAGTGATTTGTACCTTTTTCTTTTTCTTGAGTACTTCAGAGTTTTGCTGAAACTGATTTAACATCTGAAGAGTTTGGATATCCAATTCTCTTATCTTTTTATTGATTACCCATTTTTGAAACTGTGCAATTCTGGGAAATTCCTTTTTTATTGTCAGTCTTATATTCTATCTCGCCAAATTAAATTATTTCAAAATTTTGTATATCCAATTTTCTTCTTTTTTTATTAATTCCTCACTTTTGAAACTGTGGAATTTCGTTTTTTTTTTTGTTTTCAGTCTTATACTTTTTATTGGAATTTCTTCTTCAACCACGAAAATCTCTGTTAATTAAAATTTTGTATATCTAATTTTCTTCTTTTTTAATTTCACTTATCTCACTTTTGAAACTGGATTTCTGGAATTTTCCTTTTTTGTATTCAGTCTTATATTCTATCTCGCCACATTAAATTATTTCAGAGTTTTTATTGGAATTTCTTCTTCAACGACGAAAATCTCCTTTAATTAAAATTTTGTATATCCAATTTTTTTTTTTTATTAATTCCTCACTCTGAAACTGTGGCATTCTGTAAATTTTCAATTTTGAGTCTTCAGTATTATATTCTACTCGCCATATTTAATTATTTTAGACTTTTTATTGCAATTTCTTCTTCGACGGCGGAAATTTCTTTTAATAAAGATTTTGTAAATCCATTTTTCTTCATTTTTATTAATTTCTCACTATTAAAACTGTGGAATTCTGGAAATTTCCAATTTTTGGCATTAGTCTTATACTCCACTCGCCACATTTAATTATTTTAGACTCTTTATTGGAATTTCTTCTTCAACGGCGAAATGTTTAATGAAGATCTTGTATATACATTTTTCTTCTTTATTTATTAATTCCTCACTTTTGAAACTATGGAATTCTGGAAATTTCCATTTTTTGTCTTGAGTCTTATATTCTATCTCGCCACATTTAATTATTTCAGACGTTTTATCGGAATTTCTTCTTTAACGGCGAAATCCCTTTTAATGAAGATTTTCCATTTTTCTTCTTTTTTAGTAATTCCTTACTTTTAAAACTGTAGAATTCTGAAATTTTCCATTATTTGTCTTCAGTCTTATACTCTATCTGGCCACAATTAATTATTTTAGACCTTTTATTAGAATTTCTTTTTCAAAATTTCTTTTAGTGAAGATTTTGTAAATCCAATTTTCTTCTTTTTTATTAATTTCTCACTTTTGAAACTGTGTAATTCTGGGAATTTCTTTTTTTTTGTTTTCAGTCTTATATTCTTTCCATGCCACATTATTAGATTAGACTTTTTATTGGAATTTCTTTTTCAACGGCAAAAATCGTATTTAATGTTCATTTCTTCAGTTTATCATATTCTCGATTTTCATCAATCATTGTTTTGAACTTTGATTTCTTTGATATGGTACATAGATTTCTCTTTATTATTTTTCGAATATTGTTCTGCACCATTTTTTTAATCTTTTTTTTTTGATGCTTATTTAATTTTTTAAATACTTCTATAAAGAAGATTTAAGACAACACAAAGTCTAAACATGTTTGGAATGTTAGAACCAAACATTTTTAGACTTTTTCTGTTGTCTTAAATCCTCTTCTATAAAATTGTGAGTATCTTTTTCTTTAATTTGTTTTGCCTTTTTACTTTTAATAAAAACAACTTCCATTTTATCCTTTTTATGCTTCTTTGCTCTTTTTGGTTTTTGAAAGTATCTTCTTTAATATTTCCTTCTTCTTCAACTTTATTACTTATTATTATTTAATAAACTAAATACATCGATTTTATCCTGAAGATTATCATCATCAATTAGTACAAATTCGTGTTTCTTCTCTTTCGTAGAATATTCTTTATGTCTTTTGCTTTCTTTTCTCTCTGTACATCCACTTCACCTAAATCAACCTCAATGGTAATTTTCACGGCATGTTCTTTCAAATTTTGTTTCCTTCTGTTTTTGTTGAGCATTCTCTTCTCTCAAATCAATTTTAATTGTCTTCAGCAGAATATTTTGAACTCTTTGTCGTTTTTAACAAGAAGCTTTTGTGGAAGACCATAATCTAAAGAAACGTCCAGTTAGATAGATTCTTAATTATCCTTACTTGAAAAACAGATGAAGTCTACAAAAATTGTTATTTATTCATCTATAATACTATTATCGTAGCATATATGACCTATATCCTTTTAAAAGAAAAATCTGATAGCTTTTTTCAGGGAAGAAATCATTTCCACAAAACTTATCTTTGGGGTATTGCAAATATTCATAGATAGTTGGAAAGTAGACCAAAAGCGGCATTGCATAGTCTTTAATATTATTATTAGAATGTTTTTTTTCGCAGTATCTTCTTAAGGTTAACTGTCTTCAACAGAACAAACGCCTGTGTTTTTAACATTTTAATGTTCTTCAATAACCTAACCTCAATTGATTTGAAGATTCGAAAACACATCTTGCATCTGATGGGATGTTAGAGATGTTATTAATTTTACAAGCATCAGGTTTTTCATTTTTTTATTTACTCAACGGCATATCTTAAACTTTATTGTTTTTATTGAGCAGGAAACAGGAACTTCTGTAAAAGAGTCATCTTATTTAAATAATTAACTTAGACCAAAGAAATGTTTAGTAAAATATTTTATTTATTAGAAATTAGAGAAAGTATACTAAAATTGTTATTCTTTTTATTTATAATACTATTAGCACATGTACCCTACAGTTCTCTTAAAAACTTATAGTTTTTTTTTTGATGACTTTTTTCATGGAAGAAATTGTTTCCAAAGAACTTGAGTTTGAGATATTGCAAATATTCATAGATGGTTCTTCTTCCTTCAGCTTTTTTAAATTATATAGGTCGTCACGAATAGAGTTTGGTATGCTGATGCCTTAAATAATATTAATCTTCTTCTCTTGTTTAATAGGTCTTCCTCAGGTTCACTGTCTTCATCAGAAATAACTGCATCCTCATCATCAAAGTTTTTTATTAAAATGCCTGTGTTTTTAATATTTTACTGTTCCTCAATCACTTTCTTTTGAGAAGCGTTAATTCATTGGACAATTCATCACCTAATCTCAATTAAAAAAACAATAATAAAACACTCCGTTTAAGGTTTCACTATTTAATGTCGAATATTTGCTGCTTGCTTGCAATACATTGTTCAATTGAAGAAATTGTCAGTGTCAATAGTGAAACCCTAAATCGTGTGTTATTTATATTTTTCCAAATGGAATTTGATGAAATATTTGCCTCGTCCATTAAATTTTTTAACTTGAAGATTCAAAAAATTCAATATCTGATATTATTGGCTTGCATTGTTTAAGTTAAGGAATGTCTTCACTTTTACAAACAGCATATTTTCTCATTTTCTTACTTTGAAGATCTTTTCCTTATATTAAAGATGATAAACTACTTCTTTCATAGTAGGTCGTTTATTCTTATCAATTGTTCTGATTCAACTCGGCTATACCATAAAGAAATAAAATTGAAAACTTCTGAAGTAGTAATATGTAATATAATGGATCATTATTAATGGTTGTAGTGTTAGTTTTATCTAAACTCTTCATTATGTTTCGAGTTTGATACGATTAAACTTACAGGTGATGGTCTACCTAATAGTTGTTGACCAAACTTCCATCGCCTTACAAAATTGTCCAAAATAATTATGGTTTCTTGTTTGGTTAATTTTTCTACATACATTTTATTACTCTGCGTGACATTAATAAATTATTTTATCGTCTTGTTAATAGACCAACGCAGTCTTCATTATATCCTCTCGGGTCATTATTTTCGTGGGTAATTGGATAGCGAGGCAATCGCATTAAAGGAGCTAAAATAAAAGTAGGACCGAGTGTCGTGCGTTGGAAACGGGCGTCAATCTGACACGAGATCAAGAATGTAATCCGATTGTCTCGTTAGAGATGTCTTGTTAGTTCAGCACTCTGATAAATTGGCGCCCCATTCCTGCCTAAGCCTTAGTTTACTTGTCTCGCTCAGGTGCACGCGACAAATCGCGGAAATCTAATGATTCAACCGGCCGATTCACCCACCCCCGCACCCTCGCGTTTACGCCCCTACCGCTCGCGTTCGTACTCGTATCGCCCGCTCACACCCCATCGTGCATAATTCAGAAATTAGCTGGGTAATTAGCATATCCCAAAACCGGCGATGTGTTTATAACGCGCGCAACTTGAAATTGTAATTTAACTACGTAATTTTGTAAATTACGGGCGGATAAACGATTATTAGCGTTATTACGTGAATGATCTCAGTTGATTCATCCTAAAATGGTGATCAAAGAAAATAAGTACAAAAATCGTAATTAAATATCCTACCCACTATTCAAGGAAATAGTACAATTACAATTAGAAGTTTTAGATTTATCTAGAATTGACAAAAATATAGCTTCGCCCAGTGGACTTTGATACCACTGACAGAAGTCTAAGAAAAAAAAATTCAAAAGGCTCTAAAGAAACTAGACTTTGTTCATATCATATGCAGGATTTATCAATAAAGTTGTAATTTCTTTACAGTTTCTAATCTTCGGAATGCATTATAAAGTACTTGTCTCTACCAACAATCATATAATTCAATTTGAGGCTGCTGAATCAGAAAATGTATGCAATGGAAAGGAAATATGTGCAAATGCAAGAACATAAAACAAATGTTGTTTTCTATTTGCAAAATAAAGAATCAAATGAAATTATTACATAGTCAAGCACTATGCAAATCAAAAATGAACAAATAAATTAAATATGCGAAAACATTTCCCAAATCTATAACAATTAGTCTTACTAAGACTACCAAACAAATCACTCATTGAAACAATTACTTCTCTGGTTAATACAGATATTGAATTGAACAAAAGTAATTTGCGTGTGTTATAAAATGATGAAGCTACCAAAGCAACACTAATTTGAACGTATGTATTCTGGTAAATATACTTTTAAAAAATTAGATAACAGTTTATGAGTGATTATGGTGACACGTGTTTCTATCTCTGGATCACATCAGTACATTTTATTATCAAGAAGTCGTTTAACCTCAACTAGCATTTCACTCATATGATCTTAGTGCAATCATGATCGGTAAAAATTATAATTTGACGTATTAATAAGAAAGCCGTTGTTCTGGTTTATTTATTTTATTTATCGCAATTTTTCAGGAATACCTTTAAAAAAAAAAATAGAATTTTCTTGAGATATTAAATTTTTTTTAACAAAATTTTCAATCTCTCTTATAATTTGATCCATTTACTCTGTATACTCCTGGAAACTATTTTAGAGATTTTTAATTATTTTCAGCATCTCCTACTAGAGTTTCTTGAAAACTCTTCTTCTTCTTTCTTGCAACAATTTTTCTTTCATTTCTCTCTTATCTAATCGGAGTTTTCCAGGAATATCTTTTTCTAAGAAAAAAATGTTAGACAACTATTTGTTTTAGATTCAAAATTTTTCAGAAATTTTATTGCTTTTAGAATTAAAATTTTAAATTCTCTCTCAGAAATTGCCTGAAAATTTTCCTCTAGTTTTTTTAGCACTTGTGTAATTTAATTTAAACCTTCATCAGTAATAACTCTTTCTCGAATGTTTAATTATATCTAGTTTTATCTTATCACGAGTTCTAGGAATATCACTTTTAAATGATTAAGAAAAACTTATTTAAAATTTCCAGTAACTTTTGGCGGAGTTTTCTAAAAACTTTTCTACTTTATTTTACCATAAGTTTTCACCATGACTTGCTTTACCTTAATAGAATTCTCTTAAAATTTACCTTCATTTTTTTTTATTACAAGTGTTTTCCAGAAATTTTAGATTACAAAATATTTAAATTTATTAATTACTTAAGAATTTTAGAAATATCCACCTTTCCTTTATATAAGTTTGTAAAAAACTTCTATTCTCTTTTCTTCCAACAACTAATATTTTATATTTTTTGTAATTTTTTGGCCATTTTTATCACAACTAAAAATTTTTTTATTTTAGATTCTTGCAATTTTCAAGCAATTTATAAATAATTTAATTTATTTTTTATTTCTAGAAATTTTCAGCATCTCTTTCTTATTTTGTGTGAGTTTTCTCAAAAAAATATTTTCTATTTTTAAAAAGTTGAGTTTTGTAAAAACTTCTATTCTTCTCTCTTGCAACAAAGTCACTTCTATTGTTTTAGTTTTTTACCATTTGTATCACAATTTGCAGAAATTATTTAAAAAAAATTCAATTTTCAAAAAGTTATTTTATCATTTCTTTTATTTTATCTATGAATTTCAATTTAATTTTATATGATATTTGCAAAAACTTTTATTCTTTTCTCTGGCAACAACATCCTTCTATTTATTTAAAGTTTTTTTTACAATTTGTATCGAAATTTGCAGAAATTTCTTTTCCAATTTACTAAAAATAATGCTTGGCAGTATTTTTATTTTAGATTTTTACAATTTTTTAGCAATTTATAAATCAATAGGATTTCAATTGTATTTATTCTATCACAATTTTCTCTAAACTTTTTATAGAAAGCATCTCTTTCTCATTATGTGCAAGTTATCTAAAACAAAAAATATGTTTAATTTTCAAAAAGCCGTTTTATCATCTCTGGTTTTATCTAAGAATTTCAATTTCATTTTTTATGAGTTTTGTAACAACTTCTATTATTCTCTCTTGCAACAACTTCTCTTCTATTTTTTTAAGTTTTTCTACAATTTATATCACAATCCAAAATTTTGTTACCCAAATTTCTGGAAATAATGCTTGAAAGTTTTCTTTTTAGATTCTAGACTTTATAGATAAATAGGATTTCAATTGTATTTAATCTATTGGAATTGTCATAGAATTTTTTCTAGAAATTTCCAGTATCTCTCTTTTATTTTATGAGAGTTTTCTAAAAAACATAATCAATATTCAATTTCCAAAAAGTTGTTTTATCATTTCTTGATTTATCTATGAATTTCATTCTAAAATGTTTAAAAAAAGTTTTCTTTCTTTCTTTTCTTCTGATAATGATTTTTTTACAAACTAGTGATAAGTTCTTAATGGAATTGAAATTTCGTGATAACAATAATACTGTAAATATAACAAATTCAGAGATCAGACTGAATATTATCTATTTGGAAATTCTGTCATTACAAAGAAATTTGATAGGAGGGATATGAGACAAAACCCAGAAAAATATTTCCTTATTATAAGAGAAGATTTATTATTAATTTTCCACATGATGATGATGTGTATTTGAACTAGATCTAGTTATATTTTATATCAGCATTGTTGTCTAACCAAAAATGCCCTACCGATTTATAAATATAAATTTTCAAAATTTATTATAAATTTTTAATCGTCAAACTGATCAATAGATAAATATTTTAAAGTCTCCAATGAGTTTCTGTTTTAAACAAATCATAAACTATCAACTTAAAAATAACTAACGAAACTTTACAAAAAAATGTATTATTCAACAAAACCTTTTTAGATTTTGGTTTAAATAACTAACTAAAATTTGAATAAAAAATGTTCTGCCATTTTTTAAATAACTCTTTTCTGTATATTCCTAGAAACTATTTTTTGATATTTCAAATTATTTTAACATCTCTTACTAAAGTTTATTGAAAAGTCTTTTTATTCTATCTTATCGGAGTTTTCCAGGAATTTTCTTACTAATATTCTAAGAAAAAAAGTTTCAATTTATCTTGCCCAATTTTATTTTGTGAGAGTTTTCTGAAAATTTATTCATGCAACAGCTTTATCGAAAATTTTCTACAATCAACAAATCTTTTTTAGATTTTGGTTTAAATAACTAAATAAAATTTCAAAAAACAATCTTCTGCCAATTTAGAAATTACTCTTCTCTGTATACTCCTGGAAACTAATTTTTGAGATTTCAAATGTTCTCTCTTGCAACAATTTTCCTTTCATTTGTTTTATCTGATCGGAGTTTTCCAGTGATATTTTTTAACAATTTTCTAAGAAAAAAGTTGCATATCTTGCCTAATTTTATTTTGTCGGAGTTTTCTGAAAATTTTTTCAGACAACAACTTTATTGAGAATTTTTTACCATCAACAAATCCTTTTTAGTTTTTGATTTGAATAACTAACTAAAATTTGAAAAAACAATCTCCTGCTAATTTATAATTATCTGTTCTCTGTATACTCCTGGAAACTTTTTAATGAGATTTCAAATTATTTCAGCATTTCTTACTAGAGTTTCTTGAAAACTTTTCTTCTTCTCTGTTGCAACAATTTTCCTTTCATTTCTTGTTTTATCTGACCGTAAATTTCCACTGATATTTTTAATAATTTTCTAAGAAAAAAGTTGCATATCTTGTCTAATTTTATTTTGTCGGAGTTTTTCCAGGCAATAACTTTACTGAGAATTTTTTACCATAACTAACTATAATTTGAATAAACAATCTCCTGTCAATTTAGAATTACATCTTCTCTGTATACTTATGGAAACTTTTTTACGAGATTTCAAATTATTTCAGCATCTCATACTAGAGTTTCTTGAAAACTCTCGTTCTTCTCTGTTGTAACAATTTTCCTTTTATTTCTTGTTTTATCCGACCTGAGTTTTCCAGTGATATTTTTAACAATTTTCTAGGAAAAAAGTTGCATATCTTGCCTAATTTTATTTTGTCGGAATTTTCTAAAAATTTTTCCAGGCAACCACTTTATCGAGAATTCCCTACCATTTCTAACTTTATATTATGAGATTTTTTAGGCAAACCTCTTTTAAATTCATAAGGAAAACTTCTCCAAATGTCTAAAAAAATTTCTAAAAACTTTTCTTGGAACAATTCCTCTTTCATTTTACAATGACTTGCTTTACCTTGTATTTTTTTTTTAGAATTTACCTTTATAGAATTTATAGCGATGTTTTCTTTTAAGTGCCAAGTATTTTCAAACAATGTTATATTGCTAAATATTTTAATTTAATCTCTCTTTCTGATTTTCAAATATCTTAAACTTTTCAAAAAATGTATTAGTCAACATATCCTTTTTAGATTTTATTTTAATTAACTAACTAAACTTTGAATAAACAATCCCTTGCCAATTTAGAAATAAGTCTTCTTTGTATACTCCTGGAAACTCTTTTTGAGATTTCGAAATATTTGAACATTTATTTGTAGTTTCTTGAAAATTATTTTTCTCTCTTGCAACAATGTTTCTTTAGTTTTTTGTTTTATCTTGTCAGGGGTTTCCAGAAATATTTTTACGAATTATCTAAGAACAAAAGTTGCTTCATATCTTTGATTTTGTCGAAGTTTTCTAAATATTTTGACATGCAACCACTTTATCGAGAATTTTCTACCATTTTTAGCTTTATATTATGGCAATTTTAAGCATAACTCTTTTAAATTTATACAAAAAAACTTCCCCAAGAAAAAAAGAAGAAGAAGAAAAAAATTAAAAAAGTGATGCAAAATAAAGATAAATTCAAATCTTCTTCAAAATATAATAGTTAAAAATTTGTTAAATAAGAGATAATTGAACTCAAACACCTAAACATAGACATCTTTCGATTATTCTACGTCAATTTATCAGCTCGAATCATCCGACCGTTAAGCATCTATTTCTTTTTTCACATATATTAGATTCAAGACAGGGAAGAAAGATGATCGACAGCCCAAACGGACGGATTGATCCATATTTTAAATTAATTAGTCTTTTTTCTAAATGTATTTATGTTAGTCCAAATAACGCGGTTATTCTCTTAAAAAAATATCTAAATACATTTTTAAGTTTGTTTGATAACACTAAAAAGTGTTTTAATCAATAATGTTGAGAAAATTTCATTGAATTATAGAAATAATGAGAGTAAGAGCATAGATAGAGTGACTAACAAGAAAGTTTTACTAGAAGTTTTCTTACCCGTAGAAGAAGGATTTACAAAAATAAATAAAATACGTTGGATCCAAGCTCTATAAGATAAGGTAAAGAGTTGTTCCAGGTGAAATATTTGCGACCACTACTATCAAAAAATACGCATGATGGCAACAATATCCCACCATACTAGTTTCTAGGTTTCTTTATATTAATACACTTGTAGTATTGAAAATTTTGAAACCAATTTGTCAAATTCGAAAGAAAAACTTGGAATACAAATACCTTCATATAAACAAACCCTTTAACATTTGTTCCATCAAGAGTTTAGCTTAGGAAGTATTATTTTTATTTCTTGATATTTTGGAGCAGTCTGGAAAGAACTCTTCCAATTAATCTTTGTCTTGATTATGTTTAACAGCACTCTCTGATTGGGACTGATTTTATCAGGTTGGCAATGATTTATATTTCTGTATTTTTTAACCAATCTATACTACGCAAACCTTAACATATGTTCTTCGTTCTGTAGCCTCTCATCACCTTTAATTTCCCACAAATTACCAGTTTGGACAGATTTTGCACCTATTTTACTAAAGAATCTTCTTTTTCTAATAACTCTAATTATAATTTTTATGATTAAATAACGTAAAACGTAAAATCTTGTTGGTAACCAAAAGTAATTAAGGAAGTTTAAATAAAAGAGATTAATTAAAATGGTGAGTAAGAGCTAGGATTGGACAAGCCGAGCACTGGTTTAGTGTCGATATTGAATAATCGCATAAGAACGAGTTGTTCGGTAATGAAATGTGGCTTTAAACCGTGGCTATGTTGATTTAATTTCGTGAACGACGAAAATTGTTACATTTTTATGGGAAAATTTAATTTCGCCGCGACAGCAGGGGGGTTGTTGGCGCGCACGTTTGAGCCGTCGAATCGGCGACAAACGCATAAAATGTATGCTAACCTATTCGAAAAGTACTTTATCAAGTGGAACTTTCGTCACATCGATTCAATATAAGCTAACTCGCACGGAAAATTCGTATAAATTGAATAACTTTGTGTCTTTTTATTTTATTTGCCCCGTCGTCGAGGACGTCGTCGCCGATGACGACGACTCATATTGGCTATATATATATATATATATTTATACCTATATATATATATATATATATATATATATATATATATATATATATATATAAGAAAAGCTATTTTCCGCGAAAAGGGAAGGAGAAAGAGAGAGGACGAGAGGCCCTCTGGCGCTCCAATATAAAACGCCAATTGGTCTGGTTGTTGCGTGCAATTCAAAAACGGAAATTTAATTTAAACTTTCAGACACGACCGGGACAGGGGTTTCTCTCTGTGTGTGTGTATGTGTGTATGTGTGTGCGTTAAGGTTTAGGTTTTTAGGGGGTGCGTAACGTAACGAGGTGTTCGTGCCGGCCCGGTATAAATACATGTCACGTTGCGTGCCTTGCCGACAACAATCTTAGGCTGTTTAGTCAGCAATAAAATTAATTTATCTTACATTATAGCCCGGCGGGGGTGATTTGGTCTCTAAGCTAACAGTAACCTGAGCTACCGTTTAAGGGTGGGCATGCGATGGTTCGCATAATTAAGGAGGGCACACGAAGTCGGTCGGCGCTGGCACTGGCCCCGCCACCCGCCGCCGCCGCGGCACAGAGAAAAAGGGCAGTTTGGAAGCGTGATTGCTAATAAATGGCAGGAAATAAGGGTCCTCGTGCGTCTCAGCCGCTGATAAAATAATTCCGAATGTCGTGTCTAATAATAACGAGGCGAATATCACGCGACTAAACGCGCACTTAATCAACCCCTAACCATTCACGGCTTAACGCCGCTTTATCTCCACCTTACCATCGTATCCTTACTTACGGCCTTAATTATCTAACATACTAAATTATTACAACTATCCAATTTGACTAAAAATATCTTCATGATGGTTGTGACCGTTACTAGGTGGTAATCCATATTTAAACACATGGTAAGTGTTTCAATATGTGTTTAAAAAAATCTTATTACTTAAAATTTATTTAACAAAATCCATCCCTTTAAATGAATATAAAAGATGTTACAATAAATTACAGAGCAGATGATTATATTTATTACCTCTGAACATCATTCTTCCAATATGCTATCAGCTTGGATAGCTATTACTCAAATATGATCATATAGTGGAGACAAAGGATCTAAAGGAAATTATCTCCAGTTTCTTGACAGTTTTACTTACTCGTAAACTCGCAATTTTCACAATCATAAAATGTAAAACAATAATCGCTACTTGTAACTAAATATGGCGTTATTAATATGGCTTATCTTATGAAAATTCTTGTTGACATTTTTTACGCAATTTCAATTACGTAATTAAATAATAAAATCAGATAAAATGCATTAAAACTTTAAGAAAATTAAAACGATGACAAGTGTCTTATTTAGTACATTAAATGTTTGTATTGGTTTTATCTTTTGGAATCATAAATTATTCAAAACTCAATTCTTGCAAAAAAAAATTATTTATATAATTTGTTAATATTTTAGAAATTCTTCTAGCAAAAACATTTAATTATTGGTTTTCTATCACCAACAGCCACAGACCAGTTTCAATATATTTTAGAAGTCATCAACGTAAAGCAATTGAAGGCAGCGTAATAAAGGTTGCTATTTTCTTTTATCTTCTGATAGATTTATTCAAACAAATTTTTCAAATAATTTTTAATTATTGGTTGGTGGGATAGAGACCACCTACCCACCCTAGAAGTTGTAAACAAACTCAAAATAATTGCAGTGTTTAATTGATGTATTCATACAAATGTTTCAAATGTTTGATGATGTTTTACTGACTGGAGGGTGAAATAGAGGACACCCACCCACCCTACATTTACATATTAATTTTAATTGCTGATTGTCTCGCGGTTTGCAATATCTTTAATTACGAAATTTGAATTAAAAAAATTGAATGTGTAAATTAATAAAAAAATATATACATGATACGTGGAAAGTTGTAAAATGTAAAGAAACATAAAGAAATGGTGATGTGGCTATCATAATATGTTCCTTATATTTTTCTCGAAAACTATGAGATTTACGCAAAAACGCTATTCATACTTATTTGCTCAATTTTGGATTTTTCATAACTACAGTAGGCAAAAAATATCAAAATTTTTAAATTTAAATTTTTTCTCCCAAGTTAATAAAACCTGTTGATTTTCATTCCTTTTAACTTTTGTTTGAAAAGTTATTTAATATTTTTCAAATTTAGAAAAATATCATAAAAATTAAAAAAAAAAGCCTGGAGTAAACATTCACTTCCGGCTCATTAATGTTTACCAAAAGCTTTTCATTTCTAGTTTTTAATGCTAAATCCTTAAGTTTTTGAGATTCAACGCCCACAGATATCCTCATTCACGAAAACAAAAGAGTAAACTATATATTCTATGTAATGAAAGTAAAGAATATACAAAGTTGCAAGTTTCTTAAAACATTTATTACATATTTCACACATGTTTATTTTGTTCAAAAAACATAGAAAAAGCAATTATTCATTGCCTGTAATTAGTCTATTTAAACCTTTTCCACTCTTTTTTATTCCGAAAATGTTAAAGTTTTTATTTTGATATTTTTTCATAGTTCCACAAAATGTTATTGTATTATTATTGTTATTCGATTTGAAATTATTCTTCGTTTTACCACATTTAATTTAATTGCTATGTTCATGATGACTGAATCAAGATCTCCGAAATTTGCGAAAGAAAGATGTTTTTAAATATGGATGTAGCAGTGACCTTTACCTTTCTATTTGATTCTAATTGCTCTTCTAGTCATATTCTCTTCGTAACAAAAAAATTAAAACACAATGTTCAAATAAGGCACATCTTTTTGTTGTTTAAAAAAATCAATTATTAATAAACACGTTTGAAGTAAATCAATTCAAAATCTGATTCTAATCGTTTTATTTCATTTGTATTTAATATATTTTGAAGTGTTCCTAAATGTTGCTATCCTAGTTTTTTCAACTTTTCTCATGATAGTATTAAAGAGTTACTTCTTACTTTTTGTGTGTGTCGACCACTTAAATCATTATCGTTACTTTATATTGTTTTTCACTTTGATTTCAAAAAATACCTGAAGATTTTCAGATTTTCTATCATTTATTTATTCTTTTTTAAACGTAGAAGTTGGTCCCCTAAGAAGTGCCTATTTTCTATGATAATAATTTTTCACTTTGAAAAATTGCTGAAAATTTTCTGATTTACTTAAAGTTTAAAAATGATAAGCTGTTGATCGAAACTCGAGTTACTTTGTAAATAAATAGTGTGATATCAACAAAGTGAGCTTTACTTTGTTAAAATTTTCTGATTTCATTCTGAGTACTATCACAATTTTGGAATTTTCTTCGTCGGAGTCTTCAGATGTGGTCTGAATATCTTTCATCTAATTCATCTTTTTTTTCGTAAAAGTAAATCCATTTCTTCTTATTTCTATAATAATTTTTCCAAGAAGTTCTTATGTTTTCTATAATAATTGGCTCTAATAGTAGTCCTTCAACTTGTTTCACAATAGTATTTAAAAGTTACTTCTTATTTTCAGGATGTGTCGACTACTGAAGTCATTAGCAGTCATTTTTTGATCATTATTTCTTTAATTATTTCTTTTTTAATCATAAAATTAAGTTTCCTAGGAAGTTTATATTTTTTTATAACAATTTGCTTTTCCTCCAACAGAATTTGTTTTCTAAGAATTATTATTAAATATTACAAAAGCATAGAAAGCTTCCTCATTTGAATATTACATTAACATGTTTTGCACGTTTTCTAAATTCTAAAACTTCTGGTCATGATAATATTTATAAGTTTCCATATTTTTTATTCGTTTTAACGCCGAATTTTTATTTATTACATTGAATCGTTTTACTTTATTTTATTAACAGAAACATTTTTTAACGTTCAATCTTAATTTTCTAAACTTCTGCACCGATCTAACAGAAATATTTTCAACACTTTCTCTTTTAAGTTTAATTTATCTCTACATTCTAATTTACCAAATGTAAATTTCCACAACACATGATACAAACTAAAGAATAATGCTTTTAAAATACTCTTAAAACTAAAAAAAAAACATAAACAAGATAAGATATAAATAATCGCTGGTGGCAGATGGCCAAGTAGCCGACGCCAATTAATTATTAAAAAAAAGATAAGATATGCAGATGACACCATCTTTATGGAAGATCTCGCTGAAGAACTTCAAAGGCTACTAAATAGAACAAGTTCGTTTTGCGAAAGATATGGATTATGAATGAATACAAAAAGACTAAATAAATTTATTAGTTTCGGAATTTGAGAGATTGGTTTAATGCAGTTCCATGGAAATTTTTCGCGTAGCTGTGAATAAGGTGAAAATATCAATAATGATATCCAACCTTCCGCGACATCAGAAGAATATAAGAGGGTATCTAAGTGTTACTTTCACAGACCTTCAACTCTTATCATGATAGTATTTAATATTTATTCTTTTAATTTTAGAGGTGTCGACTAATTCATTAGCCGTAACCTATTGCCTTTTACTTTGATTTCATTAAAATCGTCAAGATTTTGAGGTTATTATTTAAATTGATTTTACTTCTTCAGACATAGAAGCATATTTTTTAAAGTCCTTATAATTTTTAATGACCTTCAATTTCTCTAATAATTGAAAATAATACAAAGAGACAGTTTTTTCTAGAAGTGCCATTCAACTGACTTGATTTTGTTTCTCTATTTTTAAGTTTTTTAATCTACTTCTTTAATACTTTTATTATTTTAAAAACTTTGTGATTTTAAAATCGTTTGTATAATCCAATTTATTTTTTCTAACCTTATAATAATTTTTATATTTAGACTTTATGATATTTTTTAATTGTGTTTTAATTGTTTCCTTTTCTTTCCATTTGTTCTTCCTTCGTTAAATCTGTAAGATCTTTCATTCTTTGGTTATACAATGCATTTTTATAAAAAATACTATTGATTGATATGTTTTCGGAAAATTTCGTTCTTAAAATGCTTCAGTTCTTTTAATGATTTATAAAAAATAGTTCAATTCTTACTTCTCATAGTTTCATGTTTTTTTTATAGTTATTTTCATTTCGTTTTCTTTCAAAGATATTTGTTTAATTAGGCTTATATATTATGTAGCCAACAAAAATAATTTAGAAAAAATCGATTAGTTTTTTTTTAGTGTCTGTTTCAACAGATTCATATTTTCGATTTAGCAAAAAAACCAGAACAATAAATGAGGTTTAAGATTTTTAGATCTCATTTTATTAGACTTATATTTCTTAACTAGAAAAAATTACAAGAAGAAAAAAAACAATAAAATATTTGGAAACTATATGTTTTTGAAACTTTGGTTTTAAGATACTCATGCTGTTTCCATTGATGGATAATTCTCGTATCTTGTAGAAACAGCGTAGAGCTTTATAATAATTAAATCTTATTTTCTTGACCTACTATACATTTTACTTCAACATTCTTTTAAAATTTTTATTCCAAAGAATACTAACACTTTTTAATATTTATGTTTAAGAGTTTCTTACTTATAGCATTTTTACATTTATTTAATTAGATTTATATTTAGTAGCCAAAGAAAAGAATAAGGAAAGTTAATACATATTTAGAGATTATACGTTTTCTGCATTGTGCCTGTAATGTAGTGCCATTTTTTAAAATACTTTTGGATTCAATTGTTCTCTGCTTATTTCTTACAATACAAATCTTATTTCTTCTGATCTATTTAATTAATAGAGCAAAATATATAACTAAATATACAATTGCAAATAAATTTGATCATGATGTAATTTATTCTCTATTGATTAATACCTCCTTTTCTTTTTCTACAAATTACTTACAATTTTTTGATCTAAACAATTTTCTCCTTCGATTTTGCACAAAATTTAACCGAGTTATTTGTTGTATCTCTTTGATAGTTTCTTTATTCGAGCTCATTTAGTATTCAGTACTATATATCTTTTTTAGCTCATACCTCACATTATTACACTATTTTCCTTCTTTATTTTTTACGCCCTTCACTGTTAGTGTTTAATGAATAAAATACTTTATGCTGAAAATATCTTCTTCCTTCATTTCATATTTCAAACACATTTTCTATAATTTTAAGTACTTTCTCCTTTAATAAAGTAGAATCTTTTTCTTTTAGAAATAATCAACAATTTTCTCATTGTGTTGTTTGGAATAACCATCAATCATTTATGAAATGCGAAACTTAGAATATCCTCATCTTGGTGATGATAGTACTAGGTTAAGAGGTGTTTATAATTTAAGCTTAATTTTAATGTTGTCTCATTGTCCCTAAATATTTTAGATTAATTCTATCTTTTAAATTATTACAAAAATGTGAGTTATATCCAATCTCTAGAAACATACTTATAAAATATAAAACTAGTTTTAACTAGAACCGAAACACGTGTCAGTTATCTGAAAATAAGGCAATGGAACATAACAAGAGTTTTACTTCTCCTAATTTGAAAATTTGGTTCCATCAAGAAAGTAGCAGAACAAGTATCGATTTTATGAAATATCCATCTTTGTATAAACATTTCTTGAACATTTCCTGAATTATCTTACATAAGATCAAGGAGATGAACAGTGAATTAATTAACAGGGGCATTATCGTTGCATTACCTTCTTCTATAAACCAGCAACTGTGTACATTTAGCCATCATCTTTTAGTGGCGACAACAACGGCGCGAAATTACATTCGCCCTCCCCACCCCTCCCCCCACGGGCGCGGCAGAAAAAAGAAAACGAGTCCGCCTGAAAGTTTTTTTATTGGATTTTCTCAATTTGGGACAGCTTCAGCCCGCCATTAGCCTCTCCGGTAAAGAATGACATCAAATTGACAATTAATGCATCAGTTCAGAACCAATTTTGCGAGTTTTGCCCTCGGCGGCGGCGGACGGGTGAGCGAGTGAAAGGGAGATATAGAGGAGAGGGCACGGCTGCGTATCCGAGGGGTGAGTCTCAAGAATAAGGATAATCAAGGGGTGGGTCTCTCCGTCCCTGCCTCCTCTCACTCGTTTCTTGGGTTTTCGGGGTGCATACAAATACAATCTCGCCCGACAAATAACACGTTTCACGAACGGATATTGTACTCTCTCTCCGGCCCACCCCGACAAACATATCTTTTACTTTAACAGGCGGTAGGGTGGGGGACCGGCTGGATGGCGGCGGCGGCGGCGATACCGCGACGCGAACTGCATTTTTATACGCTGTAATCATGCGTGCACGTAAACGTTTCTCTTCTTCATTCTGTTTGCTTTTAATGGTTGAAACCTCGAATTCCTTGAGATAAATTGATAAGTGAACAAAAACCTTTTTTTGTTATTCATTAAAAATGAAACGCCTCCAAAATTCAAAATTGATAAGTCCTAAGGAATAAATAAATCCTTTGAATAAATATCTCTTTCTAAACTAAAATATTTTTAGTATAGCATTTAAAAAAGTCTTACTACTGTCATTTATTAGCTCCTATTTTAGAAGCATTAAACTTTTGATAATTATTGAAAAATATTTGTCAAAAGTTGAACTTGCTAAAAAATATAAGTTCTCTTAAAGTCTTAGTAGAGCAATTAAAATTGAGTTTGCCCGTAGCGGTAGTAACTACAAAGTATGAATCAGAGAGTGAAATCGATATCAAAAAAGATTTAGAAATGCTTTAGATACAGCCTATAGATAAATAGAACAGGTTTTAATCTTCAGCGAATAAAAATTTAGAAATGCTTTAAAAGCGTTAATTAGAAATGTAACATTTCTCTAAAGTTTATATAAAGAATTAAAAATATTTAATTCGTAAATCCTAAACTTTTTGAAGTAAGCCTTTGTACATTAAAACTTTATTTTTATAAGAAAATGCTTCAATTAATTAAGGATTTAGTTTATATACTAAAGAAAATTTTAAAATGCTTTAGAAACTCTCTCTAAAGTTTAAAATATTATCATACACTTTCGAGAGTTTAAAAAATGCAAAGCTTAAATGCTTCGGTTTATGAGAAGCTCTTGCTTTAAAGGTTTTATATTTACGATGACTATTTAATTAATATGCTTTGGAAACTCTTCCTGAAATTTAGATGTTGCAATTATCACACAATAGATTAATAAACTGTAATTTTCTTAAAGTCTCTGTGCAGTTTTTAAAAAGATTCAAAGATTGAATGCTTAAATTAATATTAAGCTCTTGACTTAGGTTTCAATCCAGAATGACTATTAATAAAAATTCTTTGAAAAATTAAATTAATTAAGTTTAAGGATTTCTTACTCAAAAACTTCCAATTAAGTTAAGAATAAATAAAAGCCTAGATTTTTTGGAAGCTCTCGTTGTGAAAGGTTACATCTCTAATTGCATCAATAACCAAAATAAATGTTTTAAAATCATGTTTACATTAGAAGCTCTTTACAACAACTTTATTTCTCTTAGAATCGTTGAGGAGTTTTGAAAAGAAGCAAAGGATTATTGCTCTTTCTATTAGAAGCTTAAAGCTTATAGGTGTTGATGATATCTTAATTTTTTGAAAACTGACAAAAGAGAAAAGGAGCTACTTATAAATCGAAAATAATGTAGTGTCTCTATAGAGAACTAAATATAGATATATTTCAATCTTCAATGAAAAAATGAAATGATTTTGAAGCTATCATTGAATACTCTTGCATTTCAAAGGAATTATTTTATTTCCTTAAAATCTTAAGGATTAAAAATAATGTTTCTCTTGGTAAAAATGTAAAAGTTTCGATTTATTAAGAGCTGCCTTCCTAAAAGATTTTGAAGGTCTTAAAATGCTTCAGTAGCTGTCTTTGAATATTCAAGCTTTCCAAAATGTATAATTTTAATAAATCGTCTACAAACTTAAAGAATATGTGCTTTGATTTCTTCAAATTGTTATACAAGATACAATTTTTAGAAATAGTCGCTTTAAATAAATCTAAATGATCTTCTTCGCTCCGTGAAGCATTTAAATATTTTCAATACGTATTCTGAAGATGAAAACATATTAGAACTACTAATATGTCCTCAATTTTTTTCGTTAAAATGTATCAAATAACGTTGATCTTATTAAGTAATTAATATGTTTTGATTAAGATCTTAAAGTAGATTGGAGCTTTCTGTTTTGATCTTCAATGTGATAGTAAGGTCTTAAAATGCTTTAGAAGCTGTCTTTAAATATTCAAATATATAATAAATTGTCTATAAACTTAAAGAATATGTCATTTGATATCTTGATGAATAAAATTTTTAGAAATCATAGCTTTAAATAAATTTAAACTGGTTATTCCTAAATAAAAAGTTATGAGAATCATTGAGAACTTTGAAAAGAGGCAATTTTCAGTATCTAATAAAACCAAAATATCTTACACTTAAAAGGTAATATACTGAAGTCTTTGGCTTTACTGACGGCAATGTTTTAAAGGATTTAATTTTAATTTTATTATAAAGATAGATACAATATTTAATATTTTGGCTTTTCCTAGAAGGATTAAATCTTATTTGAAGATTTAAAAGTTTTCAAATCCGCAGTTTTATTAAATTCTAATCCACTCAAAGTCTCTATAGATTTTTTAAAGGTTTATCGATTGAATTCTTATATCTAATAAAAAAATTAATCTGCAGAAATTTAATTTGTGAATGAGTAGTTATGAAAATCCATTAGAACAAAATCACTATGGCTTCTAATAAAACCAAATTATGTTACAATTCATGTATAGCTTTTAAGCTGTAATACTTAAGATTTTGGATTTGTTAAAGACCTGTTTCGTAATTTAGAAATTGAAAATACCTGAAAAATTATGGAAACCTGGAAGAAATATTCTAAAATCCTAGCAATTTGGAAATTAGGTTCGTAGAAAATATTTAGAAAACTTTAAACAAAATTGCTACTCTAAAATCCTCATCATTTAGAACAGAAGTTTTAAAAAATTTGCAAGGTAATTTTAAAAACATCAATTTTGATGTGAAATTCCTGGGAAAATTAAATTAACTGGAAGGAATTTCATAATATTCTAAGAGCCTTACTTTTTAGAAGGCGAATTCCTAGATAGATAAAAATAAATTCCCGAATAATTTTAGAATCACTAAAAAATGTTCTCCCAATTTGAATGAGAAATCTCGGTAAACTGGATACACAATTGCTGGAATGTTCCGAAAACCCTGATATTTGGAAAAGAAATTTCTAGAAATTGTAAGAAATCTGAATGAAGAATTGCAGAAAAATTCTAGAAATATTGAAAAATATTTTCAAAATTTCGACGAAAAATTCCTGGAAACTTAAAAAAAGTCTGAATGAAAAGTTGCTGGATAATCTAGAAACATTGAAAAATATTCTCATAATTTGAATGAGAGATTCCTGGAAAATTTTAGTAAACTGGATGGACAATTGCTGGAGTATCCTAAAAGCTTTTCTAATTGAAAGGGGAATTCCTAGAAAATTCAACACACCTTAATGAAAAATTCCTGGATAATTCTAAAACCAATAAAATAATTTACAGAATTTGGATTAAAGTTCAATAAACTGAAAGAATAATTGCTGGAATATTCTAAAAACTTTGCTATCTGAAAGAGGAATTTCTTCAAAATATAAGGAATCTAAATGAAAAGTTGTTGGATAATCCATTGAAAAAGTATTTTCACAATTTGGATGAGAATTTTCTGAAAATTTTCAGTTACCTGGATGGACAATTGCTGGATTATTCTAAAAGTATTTCTATTTAGAAGAGGAATTTCTAGAAAATTCAAGGCATCTGAATGAAAAATTGCTGCATAATTCTAAAACCATTAAAAAAATATTCTCGCAATTTGGATGAAATTTCAGTAAATTGGAAGGATAATTGCTAGAATATTCTAAAAGTCTTACTTCTATCAGCTAATTTCTCTTTTGTACTTATTTATTTATTTTGTTTGTATTTTTATTTTATAATTGAATTTTGTGATGCTGACGTATCTAAGACAGTTATGTCAAAACATTCATAAATTACATTACATTTCATTAAAAAGAGAAATTCTTAGCTAATTAAAGACATCCGAATGAAAAATTGCTAGATAAATATAAAACCAACAAAAAATATTCCCACAATTTGGATTAAATTTCAGTAAACTGGAAGGATAATTTTGTTAATATGATCAGAAAAGCTCCAATTACAAGTAAGAAGGACACCTAGGTTTTTTATAGAGTGTACACGCTCAAGACATAATTGCTGGAGTATTCTCAAAACTTTGCTATTTGGAAAAGGGATTTCTAGAAAATAAATAAATCTGAAAAAAAAACTGCTGGATAATCCATTGAAAAAATATTCTTGCAAATTGGATGAGAAATTCCTGAAATATTTTAATAAACTGAAAGAAAATTTGCTAGAAAATTCTAAAATGTTCCCCTGAAAGGATGTGATCTTCAAAAACTTATTGAAAATTTAACAGTTTACTAAACGGCAGCTCTTCTAATTTACTCAAAATATATATAGTATACTTAAAAGGTTTAATGATTTAATTCTTAAATCTACTAGAAGAGACTGATCTAGAGGATTTTAATCTTAAATAAGTAATTATGAGAAACCTTGAGAATTTTAAAAATTTATCTTATGACTTTAGAGCATTTAAAAGATACAATACTTCGCATCATGGTTTTGCTTATGATGGTGCATCATTGCGGTGGAGGGATTTTTCTGAAAGTTTTTAATCTCTAAAAACTGTTTCCAAATCGTCGTCATCTTTAAAATATCGTATGACTTTAGAGTATTTAAAAGATACAATACTTTGCTTCATGGTTTTGCTAATGGTGGTGCATCATGGCGATTGAGTGCTTCTTCTGAAAATACTTAATCTCTAAAAACTGTTTCCAAATCGTCATCATCTTAAAATCTTTCATTCGGCGTCTCTACGCAGTTTTTAAAATGTTTATTAATTTAATTCTTAAATATAGTAATAGATATTAGATATTGATATGCAGGAATTTACTCTTGAACGAGAGTAATGAGAATCCTGGAGAATTATGCAAATTGAAATGTTTTATTGTGACAGCTTCGAATAAAACCAAAACATTTTACACCATTTTTTTTGTTTTTCTAATGGCTATTTTCCTAGAAGGAAAAAACTGTTTTGACAATTAACAAGCTTTCAAATCGGCTGGTCAAAATTCAAAAATTTTAATTAATTCAATTTCTATAGTGCTTTTAAAAAGTGTCTTCTTCTTCGGGTGCCTGTTCGTTGCGAATATTGGCGACCATTCTGGATATAATTATTCTGTTCACGGCTGCTCTAAATAGTTTGGTGGTGGTTTTGAAAACCATAATCATAAGCTTTTAAGCCATGATATTCTTCTTCTTCCTGGACATCTTTTATAGAATTTTCATTCGATAACATATTTTAGAAGGCGGTATTTGATCTCATTTCTCATAATGTGTTCAAGTTATTCTAGTTTTCTTCTCTTAATGGTTTTCACTACTTCCAAGTCCTTCTTCATTCGTTTCATCACTGCATTGTTGGCTACTCAGTCTACAAAACAGATCCTCAGTATTCTTCTGTATAGTCCATTTTGAAAGCCTTTGTGTTGCTTCGGTTATTGTCCATGACTATCCATTCCATAGAAAAGTATCGAGAAAATATAGTATCGAATAAGTCTGATTTTGATATCGATGACAAGGCTATGACTTTTGAACAGCTTAGCCATTTGGTTAAAGGCAACTCTTGTTTTCTCGATTCTGCACCTAATCTGCTGTAAATGGTCCGAATCCTCAATAATCATGATTCCGAAGTGGGCAAAAAATTTTGTATTCACTAAGAGCTATTGATCTGTAGGCATATAATCTTAAAAAAAGTAATGATGATAATTCTTGAAAATCTTAAGCATCTTATCAAATCAAAATCATCAGTATAACAACTACTAATAAAACAAAAGTCTTCTAGACTTACTGTAGAATATTTAAAGTACGAAATGAAATACACTAATAACAACATTTAAGGTACGTTTTAGTTTTTGGCTTTGCTAATGACGACTTTTCTGAAAGAATTTAATCTAATTTAAATCCGGAATTCAAGAAGAGTTTCCGAAATTCAAAATTCTATAAGTTTATGAAATGCTTGATTTAATTTATGAATTTAGTTAAAGCTATTAATAAGAAACATATCTTTGAAGATTTCATATCGACAGCTAAACAAATTCTAATTTTAATTCTCTATAGGGAATTTAAAAGGTTTATTGATTTAATGATTGGATTGACTAAAAGCAATTAATTTGGATGTTTTGAATTTTTAATAAGTCTTGATCAAAAAATGCCTAAGATTCTAGCGAAGTTTATGACTGAGAAGCTTTAATCTATTAAAAAATTTTGGTGAATGTTTCTTAATTTTATCATAAAGTCTTTTAAGGATGATTAATATTTTTAAAGACTTTTAACAGAAACAATTGAAGCTTAAAGACCGGCAACTTCTCATAATTCAAATTCTTGATAGAAAATATAAAATGTTAAATTATTTAATGTTTGGATTTACTAAAAGTTAATGATCTGGATGTTGTTAATCTTTGAAGGGTGATGATCAGCAAGAGACCAGATTTCCTTATGCTTTCATCAGACCATTTAGAAGGTACCACACCTAAATTTCTAGAATTGTTGATGGCTGTTATTCTAAATAGCTTCAATCTTTTAATAAATGCTGACAATCATTAGTGAATACTTTGAAAACGCCAAATAGAGTTTAAAGAATTAATGATATAATGCTTGGATTTACTAAAATCAATTAATCTGGAAATTTTAAATCATTAATGAGCGATGATTAGCTGGACACCAGATTTTCTTATGTTTTGTGCAGAGTAATTATGAAAAGTATTAAAAAGAATAACATCTAAGATTAGCGTTATTGACAACTATTGTTCAGGAAAGCTTCAAACTTTAATAAATTTTGGTGAATATTTTTTAATACTTTGAAAAGGAAAAATGTATCAACAACTCCCTAAAATTTGAATTAACCTATATAGAATTTTAATTTATTAACGATTTAATGCTTGAATTTTCTAGTAGAAATTGATCTGGAAGTTTTAAATTTATAATTTAGTGATGATTGGCAGGAGATCAGAGTTCTCTATGCTTTCTGCAGAGCATTAAAAAGGTACAACACTTCCGGTTCTAGTGTAGTTGATAGCTATTATTCTAAAAAGCTTTAATCATTTAATAAATGTTGATGAAATGTTTAATTGTGGAGGCGTTTACTTTGTGGTACATCTTGAATATACTGAAGAAAGAAAACAAGATCACTTTGTGAATAAAAAGTGGTAAAACAAAGTGATCGTGTTTTCTTTCTTCAGTAAATGTTTTTGAATAGTTGGAATAGAAAAATATCATTGAAGCTTCCAGATTGGCAGCTTCTCAATATTAATTTTCTATTAAAAATTTAAAAAAGTTATTGCATATATTTACTGGAAACATTTTAATTGAAAGTTTTGAAGCTTTTTTGAGTGATAATCAAAAGAACAAATTTTTCTACAGAACATTAAGAAGAAACAACACCTAAGTTTTTGAAAAGCTTCAATCTTTCAAGAAATGTCGATGAATATTTTTGAATACTTTATATAATACATAATATAATTTATATCTTTGTTGTTTTTGGATTGGCAGTTCTTCAAAATTCTAATTAACTCGTGCTTTATGTAGAATTAAAAGGCTTTAATAATTTAATGCTTGGATTTGCTTAAAGTTACTGATCTATAATCTGGATCTCCTGGATTTATTATACCAATAATTGTTCTTCTAGAATGTTTCAATATTTAATTAATTTTATTGAAAATCTTTAAATACTTTAGTAAATATTGTTAAATATAAAGTCTATTTCGATAAAATAGAAGAATAATAAAAGCTTCAATTATTTAAATCTGTTAATTTTGAAGATTTTAATCTTTAATGACTGATGATGATAATCTTTGAGTTGTTTGAATAAACATTTTTCTTGCAAAAATTTTCATATGATAGATTAGAACTCCCTTAAAGTTTCAGAAGACAAAAAAACACATTGATTGTAAAGATCAAAATATTTCAGAATTAAATTATACTAATTTCTTCTCATTAGGGTAATTTATTTAATCTTAATCTTCAATTTGTTAATAAGTATTTAATGTCTAAGAAGATTCATAATATTTGAGTATATTGAAGATTTTTCTAACGATAACATTCAATAAGACTAAATTCTTTTAGAACCTTATAGAAGATTTACTAGAAGATGTTCTATAAGGTGCAAATAAAAATTGAGAAATAAACTTCAAAGGGTCATAAGATTAAATTCTTAGGGAGTCTTAGAGAAAATTTACTTAAGGATGTTCTATAAAATTAATAGTTATTGATAAACTTAACTGTTGAGTTAATAATAGTTATCGAATGAACCTATGAAATCACTGTAAGTGTCAGCAATAAACATCATCCATCAGTCGCATGCACACATTTTCACGACACCGTGGTCCTGGTGAAAAGTCAATTTGCGTAATAACCGGTGTGTTGCGAGTCCTCGCAGTTAATGGGCCTTATTAGCCCTCGCTCATTTTCCCCGCGGGGCTTTGTGGGGGCGCACGGCGGTCCGTCCGGCAAACAGCTCTCCCCCATAATAATAAATTGGCAGTTACACACATCAACGTCACCGCGGCTTTCGGCTATTTCTTTGTCCCGGCCCCCCAGGCCTAATCTCTGCCCCTCTCTGTCTTTCGCTCTGTGTGACTGGATGTAATTTGCTTGACTCGTGTGTGCGCCACGTGGCCCCGCGATTGTTTAAACCTGGCTACAATGTTTGTTGTGTCGGTGCCCCATACTTATTAGCGTTATATTACTGCTTTTAACGATTGCACCGCGCCCCCGAGATGTTCTCCCCGTTACACACTAACTGGAAATTACGTCCCTTATTAAAAACAGAAACAACATTTTTGTAACTAGTTCAATAGCTAAATTACTTGTAATTTTTGTAATTGAAATTTATGATTCGCTACAGTAAAATAATATATCTGGTTTAAAACCCTGTGGAACACCAGATATATTCTTTTATTGAAGTAATTCTCAATTAAAATTAATATGAAGTTATTCATTATTAATTATATAAATTTTAAATTATAATAATTAATTCCTCATGAATGTATTTTCTTTCTTTAATATAATCAATCCATCTTGAATGTTTGTATTACCTTTCTGTATGGACATAAACAAAGTATCGAAGCTTGAACCTCTCACATTATCTCCGCAATTACCCACGTACACATACACACATTACATAATCGTAATCGAATTTGGTGCCCATTTACAAAGCAAATAGTCCCTATCCATTACCAGAAAGTCAGATCGTCATTAGGCACACCTGACAAATGATGTTCTTCGGTGGCTCCGTAATGCCGTTATTGCTGTTTGTCGAGTAATCATGGCCGGATATCATACAATAATATATCGATTACGCCGGTGTTTATTTGGGAAAATGTATTTAAAATTGATCACCGGCGTGCGTCGGATATAGTCGCGGGGGCGGACGGTGGCGGCGGTGCTTGCACAAAGTTCAACTTTAACGAGACTCCGACATGCACCTACCTACCACTGCTGCTATTGTGAATACCACATAAACCACCTGTTCCGGTGCCTATGTGAAAGTTATGAAATAATTACGTGGAAAATATTTCCAGATAAAGGTAATAACTAGGTTCCAAACTTACGAGTCGTTCGATACATTCTATAGACGTGAATGTATGTATGCTGTTGCTTTATAAGGTACAAAAATTGTCGATTCAAACTCTATTCAAAGGTCACAACTGCTAATTTGTTAAAAAATTAAAGGAATTAAGTATTACTCCAAGCTCAAAAACGAACATCGATTGTGTTATAACTTCCTGCTCAACTGACTTTAAAAAAGTGTGAAGAAAAGACACATATTTTTATATTATTCCAACCTTATAACTTCAAAAATTGATTTTACTGGTTACATCAGACTGTAATAGCGCATTACAGACCTACCTCAATTAATTATCCTTGAGATCGTGTATCAAAAGAACCTTATTAATTAAAAATTGATTTCCTTGGTTACATCAGACTGTAATAGCGCATTATTGACCTACCTCAATTATCCTTTGAGATCGTATATCAAAAGAATTATATTTATTATTAGCGCATTACTGACCTACCTCAACTAATTATTCATTGAGATCGTGTATCAGAAAAAACCTTATAAATTAAAAATTGAATTTCCTGGTTACATTAGACTGTAATAGCGCATTATTGACCTACCTAAATTATCGTTTGAGATCGTATATCAAAAGAATTATATTTATTATTACTTATATTTCTTCTTCTTAATTATTAATTAAAGTAAATAGTGAAGTGAAATTACTTTAACAAAATAATTATTCGGAATAAGAAATTAATTAACTTTCACAACTAATTCGTATGATTAAAATATATAAATTTTGTATTTCACATTGATTATAAGCTGTTCATTTTCCTATAATTTCATGCCATATTATAAATCGGTAACGTATAACACCGTGTTTTCGTGAAGGGTGGAAAATACGTTATCGCAAATTACTCGAGCGTAGCGATTAATAAATTGTTTAATTCGAGCAAAGCAAAAAGTGCGATGAGAGTGTATGTATTTGTGTGTGTGTGTGTGTAGGAGAGAACGAGAGAGTTTGCGATTAATGCAGTGCTCCGTGGAAACCGAGTCAGGATTAATTAAAATATCTTTAATTACAGCCATTAGCGCCGAGGGGTGGTCGGGTGGGGTGGGTTCGGCGCGCCGCTTTGACGACAAACCTCGCCAGAAAATAATTAAATATCAAAATGAAGACAAATTTAATATTGGATCGCCTGCGCGCCGCCGCCGCCGCCCCCGACCTCGGGGCGGGGGTGGCGCGAGGAAGGAAGAGTTGGAACGGAGTCGGGCCGTTGGTTGTCGCACCGCTTGGTTTTGGCTTGGTTTGTTGGCGCGCGCGTTCCGAACGTATCTCCATGGGGGTGGATGGTTTGTGTAGCTGTGTGTGTGTGTATGCGAGTCGCCGCTCCTCGCATGCTCAGAACAACGGAATTGAATTAGTCCCGGGAAAATGACGTGCGCGTAAAGGAATTGTTTGTATATTGGACGAATGTCATTTGTTTCATTCAATTATCTTAAATAAATTTTTTAATAACAAATAATCCAAAGTAAAACTACTAGAAAAAACTGTTACGAAAATTTGAATTTATTTAAAAATCATTTGTTAGTACTGATTTAAAAAAGATCAGAAAGTATTTGAAAAAAATCTTGCTGTATAATCCAATTTAGAATTTTATAACTAGTTTCACTCTGCAATAAAGGAAACACTTAATTAAGTAAGAAAGTTACAACTAATAAATTAATATAAAATGATTGTGAAAAATAAATTTATCATTGGTATAAATTGTTGTTTGTGCAAAAACAACATTTAAGACATGTAGTGCACTTTTTGGTTGCTACAGTATAATATTCCCTGGATTAATACTTCACCAACACACCAAAATAGTCATAATCTGGTTGCCTACCTTTCTAACCTACTACAATAAAATATTTCTTAGGTTAATATTCTGATTACACTATAAAATTTATAAACTTAATAATATTTGCTTAAAAGTTAAAGTTTTTAAAATCCTTCCTACTAGAAAAACTTTCCAATTATATATGTGATCACATTTTCTGTTGATAAAATTTATTTTTATTTTATAAGAAAAATTTTAAAATCCTTAGAGAAAATTCCCGCAATTTGGAATAGAAATTCCAAAAAATTTTAATACCTATTAAGAAAATGCTCGCATTTTAGTAGAAAAGAAAAACTCTCGAAGAATACTGAAAGAGTATTTGCTAAAAATACTAGTGTTTCTGAGAGGAGAAACTAAGACTAAATAAAAAATTTAGAGCAATTTAATGTTGTAAAGCAGAAACTTCAAAGAAATATTGCAAGCATTCTTGCAATATTTCTTTGAAGTTTCTGCCATTGCTTTAAAGTAGAAAACTACTACAGCAAAAAGTTTAAAAGAATTATATCTAGATAATCTTAAATAATACAACAACAAATAAGAATAAATCAAGGTAATTAAATGAAATAGGCGAAGAACTAAAAATAGATTCCTGTTTGGATGGATGAATACTAACATAGATTGTCGGTGCAACGCTAAGACAATAGATGGCATGCTTATGGTAATATCTTGACTGATAGAGAATTAAATACTCCAAAGTAAAATTCTGTTTCTATGCTTCTGCTGGTGAGATTTAAAGTAAATAGAAGATGAAACCTATTCGTATAGCAACGAATCATGTTAATAAAATCATCATATTTTGACAGTCAAGCAACCTAGGTCTATATGCAGGCGTTTTTTAAGATTCTGTAAGTAGAGCAACTTAACAGGTTATACTTACGACTAACAAAATTAGCTGACAGGCTGGTTTGTGCGTTTGAAATTAAGATGACTACAGATAGGACTCACAACCATTTTTGGAAAAGTTAGGAACCCCGAGAGTAACTAGTAAAACTTTATTCGAATGTTTTTGGCAAACAGGAACAACAAAAATGTGGAAATACTGCGAAAATGTCTATCATATCAGCATATCATGGCGAAACGAAGATTAGACGTTTTATCGGAACCATATAATATTCGAGCAACATGGAAATATCGGTTCCAAAGAAAAATTAAATGATTATTAGTTGTATGTGGATACAATCTCGGATTAAACGTGTACCAAACCTTTGAATAGATGGTGATAATCGAGTTAAGAAATAACCTTTGGCTAAAAATGCGTTTATCAATATTTTCGCATTACCTTCTTATCTTATGTCAAACATAATGACACGTAGTGTCAAATATATTTATTTATTTATTTAATCATTTGCCCTTCTACCTTTCGGTGTAGAAATATCCGTTTTTAGGATAAAAAGGCCATATATGGCAAATAATTTATGAAACTTGATTAAGAAAGCCTAAATGGAACAACTGATACCAGAAGACTAGAGGATGAGAATGGAGGAACACATATTTTGTGAATTCAAATTTCCAAATACGATCAAAATTTCTGTAGATTATTATTATGTTTAATATTAGAATCTTTTTGTTTTTTCTTTTCTTTTTAATCATCTATGTTGCGCCTTCCCTGTTTTATGCTCTATCTTCTGTCTTTATTATTATTATTCTGTCTTTGTCTGCTGCTTTCTGCTTGCCCCTTCAGTTTTTTTTGTTTTTCCTTAACTATATTTATAGATTACCTTTGAATAACTTCTAAGGTATTGGTGTTTTTGATTTTTAATTTTGTGAGGTAAATATCTACCTAAATTCAATTTTTCTTCCCTTTTTAACCATCTATCTTGCGTCTTCCGTGTTCTATCTTGTGTCTTTTTTTATCATCTGTCTTTTGACTGCTTCCTTCTGCATTCTGCTTTCTGTCTTCATTTTTTTCTGTTTTCTGTTTTCTATTAACTATATTTATAGACTACCTTTGAATAACTTCTCTGGTTTTGATGTTTTTGATTAAAATGTTTGTGAGGTAAATATCTACCTTACTTTAATGCGAAAGATAAAAGAAAATAAATGATGACGTTTATTCTTCTAACTAGTCTTTGAATAATATTTACAGATCAGAGGGCTTCCAATTATCCTACATATATATTTTTACTTCTATTAGTGATTTCTAATTATCAAATTGCCAATAAACTATATCATTTTTAATGTTTATTTATCGTCTATTTTAAAATTTTCCAAACATTATAGCAATCTTATCTCTTTAATCTTGAACATTCTGTTTTTTATATTTTTTTCTAGATTTTTTTAGTCATTTGTATTCTATCCTCTATATGTTATTTTTTCTTTTCTCTTTTTAAACATCTATATTGCGCTTTCTGTGTTCTACCCTCTATTATCTATCTTTTTTGTCATCTTCTGCCTTTTGGCTGCTGTCTTCTGTTTTCTGCCTTCTATCTATAGTTTTCTGTGAGATAAACGTGTTCCTAAATTTAAGGCCAAAGATAGAATAAAATAAATGATGAAGTTTATTCTCCCAAGATGGCTCCCAATTATTCTATATATATATTTACTTGTATCACTGATTTCTAATGATTTAATTACCAAAAAACTATATGAGTTTTAATGTTTATTTATCCTCTATCTTAAAGTTTTCCAAAAATTATAACATTTATTTTCTCTCTTTCATCTTGTACATTCTGTTTCTTATCTTTTTTCTTAATTCATTTGTATTCTATCCTCTATATGTTAATTTTTCTTTTCTCTTTTTAAACATCTATTTTGCGCCTTCTGTGTTCTATCCTCTATCATCTATCTTTTTTGTCATCTGTCTTATGCTTTTTGACTGCTGTCTTCTGTTTTCTGCCTTCTATCTTCAGTTCTCTGTTTAACCGTTTCTGAATAACTTCTCGGGTGTTGATGTTTTTGATTGGAAATTTTGTGAAATAAACGTCTACCCGAATTTAAGGCCAAAGATAGAATAACATAAATGATGACGTTTATTCTCCCAAGTTGTTTTTAAAGAATATTTAGAGATCAGAGAGTTGAATTAGGGCTCAAAATTATTCTATATATATTTTTACTTGTATTACTGGTTTCTAATGATCTAATTACCAAAAAACTATATCAGTTTTAATATTTATTTATCCTCTATCTTAGAGTTTTCCAAAAATTATAGCATTTATCTTCTCTCTTTCATCTTGTACATTCTGTTTCTTATCCTTTTTCTTAAGTCATTTGTATTCTATCCTCTGTGTGCTATATTTTCTTTTCTCTTTTAAAACATCTATCTTACGTCTATTGTGTTCTATCCTCTATCATCTATCTTTTTTGTCATCTATCTTTTGCCTTTTGACTGCTGTCTTCTGTTTTCTGCCTTCTATCTTCAGTTTTCTGTTTAACTGTTTCTGAATTACTTCTCTAGTGTTGATGTTTTTGATTGGAAATTTTGTGAAATAAACGTCTACCTGAAGTTAAGGCCAAAGATAGAATAACATAAATGATGACGTTTATTCTCCCAAGTGTTTTTTTAAAGAATATTTAGAGATCAGAGAGATGAATTGAGGGTTCCCAGTTATCCTATATATATTTTTAATTGTATCACTGATTTCTAATGATCTAATTACCAAAAAACCATATGAGTTTTAATGTTTATTTATCCTCTATGTTAGAGTTTTCCAAAAATTATAGCAATTATCTTCTCTTTTTGATCTTGTACATTCTGTTTTTATCTCTTTTTTTTCTTAGGTCATTTGTATTCTGCCCTTTATATGTTATCTTTTCTCTTTTAAAACATCTATCTTACGTCTTTTGTGTTTTATCCTCTATCATCTATATTTTTTTTCATCTATCTTCTGCCTTTTGGCTGCTGTCTTCTGTTTTCTGCCTTCTATATTCAGTTTTCTGTTTAACTGTTTCTGAATAACTTCTCTGGTGTTGATGCTTTTGATTGGAAATTTTGTGAAATAAACGACTACCCGAATTTAAGGCCAAAGATAGAATAACGTAAATGATGACGTTTATTCTCCCAAGTTGTTTTTAAATAATATTTAGAGATCAGAGTGTTGAATTGAGGGCTCCCAATTATCCTATATATATTTACTTATAGAGAGCTAAGAGAGTTAATTGAGGGCTTCCAATTATCCTATATATATTTTTACTTGTATTACTGATTTCTAATGATCTAATTACCAAAAAACTATACGAGTTTGAATGTTTATGTATTCTCTATCTTAGAGTTTTCCAAAAATCATAGCATTTATCTTTTCTCCTTGATTTTGTACATTCCAGATTTTATATTTTTTTCTTAAGTCATTAGTATTCTATCCTTTATATTTTATTTTTTCTATTCTCTTTTTAAACATCCATCTTACGTCTTTTGTGTTCTGTCCTCTATCATCTATCTTTTTTGTCATCTATCTTCTGCCTTTTGGCTGCTGTCTTCTGTTTTCTGCCTTCTATCTATAGTTTTCTGTTTAACTATTTCTGAATAACTTCTCTGGTGTTGATGTTTTTGATTGAGAATTTTGTGAGATAAACGTCTATCTAAATTTAAGGCCAAAGATAGAATAAAATAAATGATGACGTTTATTCTCCCAAGTGGTTTTTAAAGAATATTTAGAGATCAGAGAGATGAATGGAGGGCTCCTAATTATCCTATATATATTTTAATTGTATCACTGATTTCTAATGATCTATTTACCAAAAAACTATATAAATTTTAATATTTATTTATCCTCTATCTTTTAGTTTTCCAAAAATTATAGCATTTATCTTCTCTCTTTCATCTTGTACATTCTGTTTCTTATCTTTTTTCTTAAGTCATTTGTATTCTTTCCTCTATGTGTTATATTTTCTTTTTTTTTAAACATCTATCTTACGTCTTTTGTGTTTAATCCTCTATCATTTATCTTTTTTTGTGATCTATCTTCTGTCTTTTGACTGCCGTCTTCTCTTGTCTGCCTTCTATCTATAGTTTTCTGTTTAAATTTTTCTGAATAACTTCTCTGGTGTTGTTGTTTTTGATTGAAAATTTTGTGAGATAAACGTCAACTTGAATTTAATGCCAAAGATAGAATAAAATAAATGATGACGTTTATTCTCCCAACTTGTTTTTAAAGAATATTTAGAGATCAGAGTGTTGAATTGAGGGTTCCCAATTATCCTATATATATTTACTTATATCACTGACCTCTAATGATCTAATTACCAAAAAAACTATATGAGTTTTAATGTTAATTTATCCTCTATCTTAGAGTTTTCCAAAAAATTATAGCATTTATCTTCTTTCTTTGATCTTTACATTCTGTTTTTTATCTTTCTTACTTAGGTCATTTGTATTCTTCCTCTATATGTTATATTTTCTTTTATCTTTTAAAACATCTGTCTTACGTCTTTTGTGTTAAATCCTCTATCCTCTATCTTTTTTGTCATCTATTTTCTGCCTTTTGGCTGCTGTCTTCTGTTTTCTCCCTTCTATCTATATTTTTCTGTTTAACTGTTTCTGAATATCTTCTCTGGTGTTGATGTTTTTGATTGAGAATGTTGTGAGATAAACGTCTACCTGAATTTAAGGCCAAAGATAGAATTAAATAAATGATGACGTTTATTTTGCCAATGGTCTTTGAAGAATATTTAGGGATCAGAGAGTTAATTGAGGGCTCCCAATTATCCTATATATATTTTTACTTGTGTCACTGATTTCTAATGATCTAATTACCAAAAAACTATATGAGTTTTAATGTTTATTTATCTTCTATCTTAGAGTTATTCAAAAACTGCAGCATTTGTCATATCCCTTCAACATTGTACATTCTGTTTTCTGTCTTCAGTCTTCTATCTTTTTTATCATCTGTATTTTGACTCCTGTCTTCTGTTTTCTGCCTTATGTCTTCTATTTTCTTTTTTCTACCAACTATGTTTATAGACAACCTTTGAATAACGTCTCTGGTGTTGATGTTTTTGATTGAAAATTTTGTGAAGTAATTGTCTGCCTAATTTTAAGGTCAAATGTAGAATAAAATGAATGATTATGTTTTCCGTAGTGGTCTTTAAAGAATATTTAGAGGCCAGAGAGTTGAATTGAGGGCTCACAATTATTTCTATATATAGTTTATCTTATATCACTGATTTCACAATATTAGTTTTAATTATTCTTTATCTTCTACTTTAGACTTATCCAAAAAATACAGTGGTTGTCTTCTGTCTTTGATCTTCTACATTTTGTTTTCTGTTTTTTTTCCTTTAGACATTTGTATCTATCTTATGCCTTCTTTGTTTTATCTTCTGTCTTCTAGTTTTTATCATTTGTCTTCCTCCTTTTGTCTTCTGCCTTCTGCTTTCTGGCTTCTATATGTTAAATTTTTTCTACTCTTTTTAACAATCTATCTTGCATCCTCCCTGATTTATCCTCTATCTTCTGTCTTTTTTTATTATCTGCCTTCTGTCTTTGTCTGCTGCATTCTGCTTTCTGTCTTTAGTTTTCTGTATTCTACTAACTATATTTATAGATTACCTTTGAATAACTTATCTGGTATTCATGTTTTTGATTGAAAATGTCTAGCTAAATTATTTTTTATTCTATTTTCAACCATATATCTTGCGTCTTCCGTGTTCTGCCCTCTATCTTCTGTCTTTTTATCTTTTTATCATCTGACTTCTGTCTTTTGACTGCTGCCTTCTCTCTTCTCTTTTCTGTTTTCTACTAACTATGTTTATAGACTACTTTTGAATAACTAATTCATTTGCATTCTGCCCTCTATATGTTATATTTTTTCTCTCTTTTTAACCATCTATCTTGCGTATTCTGTGTTTTATCTTCTATCTTCTGTCTTCTGGTTTTTATCATCCGTCATCTATCTTTTGACTGCTACTTTCTGTCTTCTGTCTTCTGTTGTCTGTCTCCCGTCTTTTATCTTCTGTTTACTTTTCTTTCGACTACTTTTAAGTAACTTCTCTGGTATTGATGTTTTTGATTGATAATTCTGTGAGGTAAATGTCTACCTACATTTAAGGCCAATATAGAATAAAATAAATGTTGATATTTATTATGCTAAGTGATCCTTTAACAATATTTAAGACCAGAGAATTGAATTGAGTGCTTCTAATTATCCTATATACAATTGTACTTGTATTACTGATTTATAATTATCCAATTACCAAAAAGAACGTATCAGATTTTATGTTTATTTATCCTCTATCGTAAAGTTATCAAAAAACCGCAGGATTGGCGTTCTCTCTCTGATCTTCTACATTATGTTTTCTGTCTTTTTTTCTTTAGTAATTTGTATTATGTCCTCTAGATGTTATATTTTCTTTTCTCTTCTGTATTCTATCTTCTGTGTTTTGTCTTTTTTCTTTTATCTTCTGTCTTCTAACTCTTGCTTTTTAGTATTTCATTTAAGGTTGGTGTGTATTATAAACACCCTATGTATTTAGTATTTTCTGTCTACTGTCTTTCCTCCCATCGATCTTCATCATTCTGTAACTTTTTTTCTTTAATAATTTTTATTCTGTCCTCTGTAGATTATATATTCTCTTCTCTTTTTAATCATCTACTTGCGTCTTTTCTGTTCTATCTTTGCCATCTGAATTCTGTCCTTTGTCTTTTATTTATTAGCTTTTCCTAAAAGTATTCTTAAAATATTAGTAAAAATCATTTAAAATGTCTCATTTTATATCATATAAGTTCTTCATTTATAGCAAATATGTTCTCTTCTGTATTCTATCTTCTGTCTTCTGTCTTTTGTCTTCTGTCTTCTAGTATTTCAGTAAAGATTCAGATATAAATGTTGGGTCAGTGGGTATAATAAATATCATATGATTATTAGTAAAGGAGTAAAAAATTATAAAAACTAAGTTCTAAATTAGGGTAAATGGAAGTGTCTCCTGCTTTCCCTCTTTGATTTTCTACCTTGTTCGTATCTTCTGAATCTCATTAATGTCGCTGTTCTTTAGTATTTCCTGTCTACTGTCTTTCCTCCCTTCAATCTTCGTCATTCTGTAACTTTTTTTTTTCTTTAATCATGTTTATTCTGTCCTGTGTAGATTATATTTTCTCTTCTCTTTTTAAACATCTACTTGCGTCTTTTCTGTTTTATCTTTTGCCCTTCTGTCTTCTATCTTTTGTATTCTATTTATTAGTTTGTCCTAAAAGTGTTGTTAAAATATTAGTCAAAGTCATTATAAGTCTCGTTTTATATCCTATAAGATCTTCATTCACAGGAAAACTGTTCAAGTAAAGAATTTGCTCGACTTCTTCTAAATTCACAAAAATTCAAGATAATTTGTTAAAGAAAATATGCCACCTTAGACGTTGTTTGCAGAATATCGTTGATTTAAACTTTTCTGATGCTGATATTTCAGATTGAAACATAATTTTATAATATGTTTCAAAGACTAACGCCTAAGATAGAACTCAGTGATTATAGTTTATTCTTCTAAAGGAGTCATTTAATAATATTTAAAGATGAGGAGTTGTTTAATGTTCATAACACACTGGATCTGAAATTTTAGGACGATTTAATCAATAATTTATTTCTTATTTTAATTTTCTAAATCTTGTTAGATCATCAAATACGAAAGCTAAAATGTTGAAGTATACAGAATATCGTCATTGTTTTGGTGTTTATATACCAAATTAAAAGCTAGTTTTAAGATATTGTTAATTTGAAATATTTAAGTCAAATTATTGGTGAAAAAGTTTATTCATCTTATGTAAATATTAATGAATGATTTCAGAAGCAAACTCTGCTACGAACCTAATAAGAATAGTACTACTTTGTAAAGTAGATAAACAACTATTAAGTATTTTTGTACTCTTTGAAACCACGCATTTTTTCTACAGAAATTAGTTGCACAGCCATACCTTATCAAAAATACCCTTTATTAATGATTGTTTAATAATTGTTTTCAAAGAAACTTTAATTTTTTGGCAACGATAGCTCTAAACATTTTTCGAACAGTTGAAAAACAAAGATTTATTATTGGATTATTTTCAATTTCTACATCATATTTAAGTTGAAACATTTAAATTAGTATTTTGATATCTATGTATATATAATAAGGCGATAGATTAACGAATAATAATTAGATTTCATCAAAAACACCATTCGAACGTAAGTTAACTCATTTCCTGTATAAACGTTTCAATAGATATAACACCGTCGTGGGGTGGAAGGGCAAGAAACGCCGGCATTAGTATGGATACATCAGCCCCACATCATTTGTCTTGAGGAAAAACCCCGCTCCATTTTCCTCCACAAACGAATTTTCCGGATGGAAAACCATCCACCGGGCGCGCCTGTTTCCATTCCCACACTTATATAGCAGTCGAGATCGGCGCTTTCTCGCGCCGCTTTTTACCGCCTACCACCGCCAACCCACCCCTCGTGAAACACACTCGACACCGTCAGAGGGGGGCACGGGGACAAAGGGGGCGAAAGATGAACAGTTATGAGAGACCGGCGGCCTTCCTCTCCTCCTTCCTGTCCTTGATGCTCGAGCTTTTATTGCGCGCGATTGTGCCGAGTGTTTTTCGTTTAATGGTTATTCATTGCCCTCACATTCGGGATCAACGCCGAATTTGCATTTAATGGGGCTTGGGGTGGAGATTAATCTAATTAAAGTTCGAAATAGATTTTTGATGTTGTATATTAAACATTTTGATGAAAATAATTTTGTCGAGCTTTCATAATAAAGCTTGACAAAAACTATTATCAACAAAAACTGTAAGACAAAGGTGACATTTATCGACATGAACAGAAATATATTTTAGTTATTGTTTTCCTATCAACAATAGTTGTGGACTGGTTTTGATGTCAGCATGTATATATAAAGCAAAATAATGTCATTAAGATTCAAAGAAGGAGGCATGATTACTTTGTTTTACCAATGTAATCGTGTCTCGTTCTTCGTTATATCCGAGGTTCATTAAGATTAATTTATTATCTAAAGCGTTTCACTATGATTTCTTTGAAGTGGTCAAGCATACTTGTCGCTGTTGATCACTCAACTTAACAAGAATAATGTATATCATTGAATTATCGTTTCCCAGTCAATAAAAGCCACGCAATGGTTTCGATATATTTTGAAGCCTTACTTTGTATGAATTTTCAAGCAATTTCTTTTCCAAATTACGAAATATATTTTTGGAACTGGACTTTGCAGCTTTTCACCTTCCATCCAAAACTACAGTTTTTAGTGTTAAAATTATACTCCAAGAACTCTATTTATTCTATCTTTCAAAAAAACTAATTTTATTTGAACCAAATTTTCTATCAATTTCTCTCCAAAATTACATTAATTATTGTTAAGAGTACTGAAATTTTTCAACAATTTCGTTTATAGGTTACTTAATGATTTCTTGAATGTTCCAGAATTTAATAACTCTTCTTCCATTTTTCCTTATTTTTTTCTTTAGATTATTGGATTTTTCTAAAAATTATTTTTCCAAATTTCGAGAAATTGAGAATATGTTACGCCTACATTATGTCTTTCAACATTTTCAATGAAACCACTTGAATATTTTAGCAATTTCTCTTATATTTTTTTAGCATTTCTTACCTCATTTTTTTGGACTCAAAAATTCGAGTATTTTCCAGTATTTTTTCTTCCAATTATTGGTAAAATCCCACCCTTTCCTGTATTATTTTGTCAGATTCACTCACAATTTTCCATTAATTGTTTTCCTTTCTATAGAAATTAGAATTAGTAGACTAATATGTCAGTTTGACATCACATAAAAATAAAATGTGCGTAATTCATACGCAAAATAATGCTTTTTAAAGCAAAATAAAACCAAAAGGGCAATTAGAAGTCTGCAAGAAGGATCGACCGAAGAACTTCAAATGCAGAATTGGGCTGGAGTGGAAGAACATTCTGCCGAGTGAACTCCCCCCTGGATCTCTTACGTCAAAATTATAAGTACATATTTTTATCTATCCATTTGTAATACTTTTATGTATTGTAAGAGAAACAAAGAATTAAATACAAATACAAATACAAATAAACATTTTTACAGTACAGTCCTGGTAATTATCAAAGTAAATAAGTAATTGTGGATGCTTCTACTTCGTGATGCATTTTAATAATTCAAAAGTATAAGTAGTATATAACAAAGTTAATTGTTTTATTTATTTTGTATCATCAAATTATTTTAGTTCAATTTTTTTGGAATTTTAAAGCCATAATTTATTGAACTTATCTTTCGGTACTTTTGTTTCTATTTTGGAAAGTTTTACACAATTTTCTGCCTTGTTTTATAAGAATATTCAAGCAATTTTACTTTCACAATCGAATTTTTATTCCAAATTTCGATAATATTCTTCAAGCGCTATAGAAATTTTCAGTTTCTTTTCCAATTATCTTGAGTGTTCTAGAATTTACCAAATTTTCTTCAACTTTTCGAGAATGCTGAATCATTTGTTGCTTTATCTTATCGGATCTATGAAGCTAAACGTCAAATGAAAGACTATCAAATTGTTGAGTTTATTGCTTGACTTTACTGCTTAATTGAATTTTCTTTAATCTACTCTTGAGTTACTTAAATTATTTTCTGAATCTATAATTTTCTAACTTAATTTTTCTGAGAATTAGCTGACATTTTATCTTATCGCAATTTTCTAGCAATTCTTTTTGTTTCTTATCTGAAATTTATAACAATTTCTCTTCTAAATAATGATAAAATTGAAGAATTTTCTAAAAATTTCTTTGTACTTTTCTTGAGAATTTTAGATCTTCTTTAGCCTTATTTTGAAAGAATTTTTAAGTTTTTCACTTTTCTTTGAAAACAATAATTTTCCGGAATAAAAAAAAATTCAATTTATTTATTTTTAATTTCATCGAAATTTTCTATCAATTTCTCTTTAAAATTGCGATAATCACTTTCGATTGCATTTTATTTCTTTCAACAATTGCGATTATTTGTATCTTGGAGTTTTCTTGAATATTCTAGATTTTTTTAATTTTTGTTCCATTTTTCGAAAATGTTTTATCATTTCTAGTTTCATCTTATCGGATCTATGATCTATGAAGTTAAACATCAAATTGTTCAGTTTATTTATTACTGCTTAATTGAACTCTCTTTAATCAATTCTTGAGTTACTTAGATTTTCTTCTGAATCTAGAATTTTCTAACTTCATTTTTCTGAGAATTATCTGACGTTTTATCATATCGCAATTTTCTAGCAATTCTTTTTATTTCTTATCTGAAATTAATAACAATTTCTCTTCTAAATAATGATAAAATTCAAGAATTTTCTAAAACTTTCAATGTACTTTTCTTGAGAATTTTAGATCCTTTTTAGCCTTATTTTAAAAGAATTTTAAAGCGATTTTTCTTTTACATTACGAAATAATTTTAGAAATTGGACTTTTAAGTTTTTCACCTTTATTCAAAACAATAATTTTCCAGAATTTTTAAAAAATGTTTTCAATTGATTTATTTTTAATTTAATCGAAATTTTTCTTTGAAATTACGATAATCACTTTTAATTGCATTAGATATTTTTCTACAATTGCGATTATAGGTATCTTGGAGTTTTCTTGAATATTCTACATTTAAAATTTTTCTTCCATTTTTCGAAAATGTTTTATCATTTCTTGTTTTATCTTATCGGATCTATGAAGCTTAACATCAAATGAAAGACAATTAAATTGTTAAGTTTATTGCTTGATTTTACTGCTTAATTGAATTCTCTTTAATCAATTCTTGAGTTATTTAAATTCTCTTCTGAATCTATAATTTTCTAACTTAATTTTTCTGGGAATTAGCTGGCATTTTATCTTATCGCAATTTTCTAGAAATTCTTTTTATTTCTTATCTGAAATTTATAAGTGGATTCTAAATAATGATAAAATTCAAGAATTTTCTAAAAATTTCTTTTTTATGTTTCTTCTTCTTTTCTTGAGTATTTTATATAGTTTTTAGCCTTGTTTTGAAGGAATTTTAAAGCAATTTCCCTTTCTTATTCCGAAAAATTTTTAGAAACTGGCCTTTTTTCCCTTTTCTTTCATAACTTTAATTTAAAAAAAAACGTTTTCAAAAACGTTGTTTTAATTTTTTTTCTATTTTGTCGAAATTTTCTATCAATTTCTGACATTTTATCTTATCGCAATTTTCTCGCATTTTTTATTATATAAACAGAAATTTACAACAATTTCTCTTCTAAAGAATGACAAAATTTAAAAATTTACTAAAAATTTATGTGGCATGTTTCTTGTACTTTTCTTGATAATTTTAGATCTTCTTTAGCCTTATTTTGAAGGAATTTTAAAGCAATTTCTCTTTCATATTACGAAAATTTTTAGAAACTGGACTTTTAAGTTTTTCACTTTTCTTTCAAAACTATAATTTTCCAGAATTTCTTAATTTTCAAAAACGTTATTTTTTAATTTATTTTCCATTTTATCGAAATTTTCTATCAATTTCTGACATTCTATCTTATCGCAATTGTCTAGCAATTCATTTTATATGTTATCAGAAATTTACAACAAAAGTTCTCTTCTAAATAATGATAAAATTCAAGAAAAATCCTTTGATATGTTTCTTGTACTTACTTGAGACTTTTAGATCTTTTTTAGTCTTATTTTCAAAAAAAATTAAAGCAATTTCTCGTTCACATTACGAAAACATTTTAGAAAGTGGACTTTTAAGTTTTTTTTTTAATTTTTTAAATTGAATAAAACACGATAACTTTGTTTGTTTGTTGTTTATTGTATCACAATAAAAAGTTTTCAAGTTATACAAACAAAGTTATCGTGTTTTATTCAATTTACAAAAATGTATAACGAAGTAGAAGCCTCCAACATATATAACACATTTTTTTAATTTTTTGTTAACGTTATGTCCTAATTTATGCATTTTCCATTTTTTCGAAATTTTTTATCAATTTCTCTTCAAAATTACGATAATTACTTAAGATTATACCGGATTTTTTCAAGAAATTCGCTTATATATCTTGAATAGATTTTTTTTAATTTTTCTTTTATTTTTCAAGAACGTTTAATGATTTTTTACTTTATCTTATTTCATTTATGAAGTTAGTCATAAATAGTGATATATAAATTAGTCAAGATTATTTAATATTAGTTTTATTTAACTTCTTTTAAAGATCTATTATTTTCTAACAATAGTTCTCATTTTTTGGACAATTTTTTTTCTATACTCATCTTATCATTAACCGATAGTTCTAGGATTTTCTAAAAATTTCCTTTTTGTTCCTTAAACTTTTCTTGAGTATTCGAAAATATTAATACTTTACTTTGATGTATCTTTTCTTATCATTACTTACTATAGCTTATAAGAGTTTTTTATGATTTACTCATCAAAATTGCAGGAATTGTGTCACCTCTTTCATTTGATTTAATCCGCCTGGTAAAATTAAAATAATTTTCTTTTAAACTTTTAGAATATAAGAGCCCTAATTTGTTCGACAATTTCTCTTCCAAACTACGAAAAATTTTTCCGATCAATTGACCTTTGAACAACTTTATAGAATAGCCCTAATTTCTTCGACTTTTCTTCTTTTGGTAAATTTTTCGAGTTTGGAACAGGAATTTTCAAACAATTTCTTTTCCAAACTCCGAAAAACTTTCCCGATCGATTGACTTTTGAATAACCTTTCTTCCAGATATTTGATACTTTTGTAAAGAAGTCTTTGCCTATTTTCTTTTTAAAATATTAGCATATTAGCTCTTCAATGGTTGTAGATGGTTGTAATGTGTAAATTCAGGGGAGGAAGAGACAATAACGCCTCCATTGGTAACATCGGTGTGGTGAGCAGGAAGGCCATAGCTGATTGACGTTGAATGTAAGCTACAGCACTTGTAGCAGTTTTGAGTTAAACCCCATGATACTATAAAACTGCTACACTTACATAATCTTTCTAGGTGATAGTCCCCATGATCTTCTAACGATTCTCCGACACCACCAGAATGCCATGCTAGCCTTCTGTATCTAGGTTTGAAGATGATTACTCCAGTTCAATTTAGGATCTAGGATAGCCTACAGATACTCTACCTGTGAAGCCAGAATTAGTGTGGTGTTGAATATTCTGAGCAGCTTCATTTCGTCCGGTTTCTTTTCGTTGGTGAACAGCATCAGCCCTGTCTTAATTGGATTTACCGAAATGGCGTTATCTGTACACCATCTCTTCTCTATATTGAAGACACTTTGCATTAGTTCACTAATACACCTTTATAAAAGCCAGATTCATTTAACGGGTGTCCAACAATTATTGCAGTCCCGGGTGGCTTTGGAATCAAAAACGTAGGTCGATTCTTAAATGTGCCAAATAAATTGAACTGACATTTCAAATATGTTTAATTAAATAGGTTAATTTTTATGAAGTAAAAAACGACGTTTTCATGGCCACCCGGGACTACAATAATAGTTTGACACCCGTTAGTTTCCTTAGCAAGTCGTCTATCACAATGTTCTACATGAGAGGAGATAGCACTTCTTCCCATGAACAACCATGGGTCACCCTTGCTTTGGAGACTTCGTTTCCTATTTGTACTTGCACTGTCGCTTAGGTTAGCATCTTTTTTATCCACACACTAAGTGCTAAGAGAACTGGTCCTATACTGTCGAAAGAGGCTTTGTCAAAAGCTCATTCTATGTGGATAAGTAAGCGTAATGCCGATATTTTATGTACCAAATCCTCTCAATGTGTGTGTTTTCTAACACTTCTTTTAGATTTTTTTAAATTCTCAGGCATTTCTTGAATTTTCTATTATTTTTTTTGCGTTATTAGATATTTCCAACTCTTTGAAATACCGATAATACTCTTTGAGGGTTCTAGAATTTTCCAAAAATTTCTCGGACATGTTTCTTTGACTTTTCTCAAGGGTTCTAGAATTTTTCAACGTTGTGTCAAGTATTTTTAACATTTTTTACTTTATCTTGTAAAAGTTTTTTTAAGATTTACTCGACTAAATTGCGGGCAATTAAACACTTCTTTCAAATCAATTGTTTACTGAAATTTGCAATTTTCCAGAAAAAAAGTTTATAGAAACTTAATTTTTTGAGAATTTTTTAACTTTTCTTTCATATTTCTTTATTTTTCCTTTACGTTATTGGAGTTTTCTAGAAATTTATCTTCCAAATGTTGAGAATTTTAGCACCTGCTTCATTTAATTGAGATAGCTTCCTTTAAAGCACTAGAATTTTCCAATAATTTCCTTTCCAGACTCTTAGATTTTTCAGCATTTCTGGCCACAATTTATTGAAATTAGAAATTCTATTATGTTTGTTTCAAATTTTAGATAATAATCCACCCTTTTCTGCATTTTATTGTCTAGTCCAGAAATTTGTATGCCTTTTTAAAGCATTTTTTAACTCATTAACGATGGAGGCTTCTACTTTGTTAAATATATTTAATCACATATTCAAAACAATTTTCATTTCGTTTTTTGTAACAGATATTTATTTATATGGTAAACAATGATTTCAATACATTAACTTACCATTTTCAAACCATGAACATTTTTTTCTAAATTATGATAATAATTTTGGAGGATTGTAGAATGTCCTAATCGTTTACAATTTTTCTTTCATTTTTTGAGAAATTTTCGAGTTTTATTGCTTTACCTTATCAGAAATGTTAACTTTGATTGTTAAGTTCATTGTTTGAGTTTGCTTAATTTTTAGGTAATTATGCTTCCAACAATGCTTCAGGGTTTTTTAAATATTTTAGCGTACTTCTAAAGTCGAAGATTTGTTTATTTCATTTTGACTTCTAAATTATCTAAACTTCACCTCCTCCCTTGTAGAATTTAGTGATTATAAATTGTTTTGTAAATAGTAAAAATAATATTGTTTTTTTTGTACAATTTTGAAACTACTGTATCGAAATACAGTTTTATTAGATTAAAAACTCGAACATCAGGAGGTAATCGAATGTCGCATGCGAGTCGCAGCGAAGACATGATGTATCACCAGCATATCTGATTCGTTTTTAAATGCGCACGAAAGAATAGCTATTTACGAAAAGGAAAAAATAAATCCCCGTGTCACGGATCGTACAAAAGTGTCCTTTAAAAAAAAAGGAGAGAAAGAGGGAGCCTCTATTAGCAGTGTCAGATTGAATCGGCGTCGGGTCTTTATTCCTGAGGATAATGCCGATTGTCCGTCGCAATCTTTCAAGTCTCCTCGGTTTACCGGCGTCGAATTACGCCTGCTACTGATCTGGGATGTCGGCTGACAGTGCGGCTCAGACGTCTCCGGTTTGATCCGCGCGCAAAGAGAAAACGCCAAAGATAATTAATCGAGCACAAATGGGGTTGAAAACAATGAGCGCGCAGGCACAATTGATTGAATTCGAATTCGAATCAGCCCAAAACTATTGTTGCACATAAGATGAGGCAATTAAAACAGGATAAATAAGCCTCGGCCGTGGCCGTTGAATAAACAGCAATTACCGACCCTTGATTAAGAGCGATACACCATGACACGCACCACAAAAGATTATTCCCGACCCTAAAATAAATTGTGCGCTCAGACATTTACATGCTCTGATGGATCCTTTAAAAAAAACCCACCCTCGCTCGCTCGCTCGTGGATTATTTCTATTTCTGTTTATACCCTTAAATAAAAATTCCGCTCGCGATTCCAAACACTGATAAACATTCTGTTGCAATTTCACAACGTTAAAATTCGTTTTACAATGGCAACGCCACTCGACTCACGCAATAATGGTTCTCCTTTGTACGGGGCAACTGGGCCAGGGTGCAGGAATGAAAGGACGAAAGGGTGATTGCATTAACCGGGCTTATCTTTGAAAAGGTGTGTGTGCAAGCACTCGAGGATCCTTCAACGTGCCGAATCCATTCGCTGATGACATAATAATGATGTTCGCTTCACTTTTTCCCCATTATTGCCGCTCACTCATGTAAAATGTTTGATCAATAACTTACACAAGTGCCCCCTTATTGCATGCCGGCCTCACTCTACAACATGTTAAAAATGTTCATCGTCGAGGGGGTTCGAGAAAACGGGGTAGAGAAACAAACAAAAAAATAGGTAACGAAAATCGTTACCTTTCAAACAAACGTTTAATAGAGATAAAGCGATTGGGATTCAATAGATGCATACAATAAGGCTTTTAGGAAATAATTTAATGCTATTAATTATTATAATACTGCTTATTACTTGCAATATAATTTATCATCATTTAGCATCTTGATAATTCGACTTCTAAAGTCAATTATGCCAATTCAAAATGGTTATTCCCGTCTGGTAATAATACTGATGGTGATAAACATATAAATAATAATATAGATTTACAGTCTATTTAAAAATACATAAATCCTGCGTCTTATCGAGTGTATATTTACTTAAAAACTAAGACTATGTTTTCATTAAATTTATGTACCATTTTCAAACTGTAAATAAAAAGGCTATAATAAACGCAATGTAATAAAAATTCAGTTATGCAATGCAAAAATGCAATTGTTTAATTTGTGATTAATGATGCAGGAGCCTCCATTGTAAACAGTTTAGTGTTTATATAATTAATTATCACTAAAGTGTTTACTAGAATAATCAGAATTAAGTTAGTAAATATATTGAGTTTGTCTCCATTTTTTATTCAAAATTCTAGATCATTTAAATCTAGAAAACCATTATCAGAAGTCAAATTTGTTACATAGGGGAGAGTGGCCGAATTTGGATCTTTAGGTGGAAAAAAATTGTAATTTTATATTATATATTATAAAAATAAAATATTAATTTGAAAAAAATGAGTGTTTGGTCCAATCAGGGAAACCGGTTTCTTAGAATGGACCATTAAACGCAATCACAACAAAAATACTTCTTAATTTTTGGACTCACTCCTGCACATATTATATGGACCCAAGTGTGGCATTTAAGACATTGTATTATCTCTTCTTCCTTTTTTTCATCACATATCATACAAAACCATGTAGTTTTCGCTTGTATTATCTGCCCTTTCTTTCCTGTCTTTTTTGTCTTTTTAAGCTTTTCTTCGGCGTTTCGTTTTAATTTCAGAACGTTTTCAGTACTTGATAGTAATTCTGCTTTGTAAGCAATACCACTTCGTGCTCGAGATGACGATGTGCCTGGCTGTGGATTTCGTGTAGGTGGAGGTGATATTTCTTGAAGAATATCCTCAAAATGTTTCCTTTTTTTCACCGTCACTATGTGCTGAATTCCCAGTAGTTACTTCTGTTTCAGTAGCATCGCCGCAATGCTGAGGTTGTAACATATCTGATGCTGCAAACTGATTATCTTGAAAGACATGTCTGTTAACTGGCCAAATTCCGGCGGCGCGAAAGGCATTTTCGATTATTGCCACAGTTGCCGCTCTGCCATATGCTTCATTTAATAATCGAGATATTTGCGTTTGATATATCTTATCCCCTTTATATTGGCGAAGAAACGTTTCTTGCGCCTAAACAAAATATTTCTGCAGCGGCCCAAAAAACGCAACATCTAGGGGCTGCAAGCGATGAGTAGTATGCCCAGGTAACTGCAGTAATACTATTCCATTTTCTCGTGCAAAAGTACAGGCGTTTAAGTTCTTGCTATGTGTCGTATGCCCGTCAAGTAGTAAAAGGACTTTCTTATATTTATTGAGTTTTTTGTACAGTTGTAAACCCTGATTCATCGACATTAAATATCGATTCTGCAGTAAAATTAAATTTGTCCACAGTTTTTTTCAAAAACATCAAAAAAATTATCTACGTTCTCTCTATTGAAGCCTCGTGCTCTTGCCATTGAAGTGCCTTCAGGTTTTTGTTGTGATAGCTGTGGATTTCGACGTAAAAATGAGTAAAACCACTTTTTCCCTGCTATTTTTTTTTCTTTATTAAATGTGTGTGGTAAAGAATATTTTTTCGTTACATCAAAAGCTACTTTTCGCACTTCTCGAATTGTCAATCCAAAAAAGCATTCTTCAAGTTGAAGTATATGATATGATATTTAGTTCACAAATGCCAAAACAATAAATTTCTTCTAGAACCAATGTCATGCGACATTACTTTTTTTAACTACTGTTTGCAGCAGTGTGGGACATATATGTGTTCTTAGAACTATATACAGTGGTGGTCCAATTGGCACACAGATTTAACTATTTCAAAACAGCAACTGAATTAAATTTAAGAGAAAAGGAATAACATTAAACAAATATTAGCCTCTCATTTATTTTTCAATAGTTTCTCCAAAAACTGTATCAAAGTTTATTTTTTCCTAAAATCGTTATAAAATGTCTTTCAAATGTTTTTTATTTTTGCTAAAATTTTAGCTACTTTGATAAAATATGTTTTTATGCAGTTTTTCGTTATTTCTTTCATTGCAAAGTTTTAACTGTTTTTTTAATAGTTTCTTTTACGTTTCTCTACCACAATTATTACCTTTACATTCTAAGCATACATCAGATTTTTATTAATTGTTATTTATCTTAAAGAACTTTTCCAAAAAATTTTGCTTCATTTTAAAACAATTTTTAATCATATTTCTAAAATTTCAGCTACTTATACAATATTTTCTGAAGAGTTTCGATTGCAATTTTTTTGACAAATCTGCCATTTTTTATTAGTCAGATGTTTTTTCTTCAAGAAAATATTCAGTATTATTTTTCTAGAGAAATGTTTTAACTATTTTGGTGTTATTGCGAGTTTTAATTGATTTTTAAGTCAATTTTAAATATTATACATTTTTTATTGAAAATGTTTCATCATTTTTGCAAATATTACTATACTTGCTTTTTTATTTTTTAAATCTTCTCCTTATAGAAATATTTTTCCTAACTTCAACTGTTACTAAGCAAAATAAAAAAATATTTTTTTTTTATTTGAAATTAATTTCACTATTGAACAGAAACTTAAAATTATTCTGTTCATATTTAAATTATTACCTTTAAGTTCTAAGTATAAATCAGATTTTTATTTTGTAAAAGTTCACCTTTTAAAATACTTTTCCAAAAAAATTGCTTTATTAAAAAAAAATCATATTTCTTGAAGGGTTTTGATTGTTTTTTCACTCTAGTTTTTTTTTGGCAAATCAGCCATTTATAATTAGTATATTGTATTTTCTTCAAGAAAATTAATTTTTTAAAGAAATTTTTAATTATTTTAGTGTTATTTTGATTTTTAACATTGATTTTTAAGTAAATTTTAACTTTTTAAACATTTTTGAATTATGTTAGTGATATTTTCATTTTTAACAGTATTTTAAATTATTTTTAAGTAAATTTTAACTTTTTATTCTTTTTTTAAGAAATTTTTTTAATTATATTTGAAAATCTTACTTTCCTGCTTTTTTTACTTTTTTTCAAATCTTCTCGTTATAGAAATATTTATATTTTTTCCTAATTTCAACTATTACTGAGCAAAATAAAAAATTGTTTTAGTCGATTGTTTTTACTTGAAAACTATTTCACTATTGAAAAAAAATTTAAAAGTATATTTTTAAATTGAAGTGATTTTTTTAAGTTAACTGTTTTCTTAATAAAAATAATTAGGCTGTTAGAATTTTTTTTACAAATGTTACCTATGTATTTTGAAAGTTATTAGAAACTCTTGAAATATATAATTTTAGGCAAGGTTTATTTAAATTATTTATTTATATTTTTTTCTTAAAATTTAAGCTACTTGTAAACAATATTCTTATAAAAAGGTTGTAATTATTGGATTGATCGAGTACTTTATTACAAACAATATCAAATGAAAACACGTTTGTTTTTTGAGTTATCCAGATTTATTGTTGAAAACTCAATGTTTCCTGTAGTTTCTTTTTTATTTTTGATAAGAGGATGGGAAATCCTGGATGGACACCTTTGTAGTAGGGTAGTGTCGGACACCTACCGACTAAGACCTCTCCTCTGTGATTACTGTTGTTTGACTAGTCGAGATCCAAAAGGTCTTCTCCAGTCTAGTCTCAAGCGAATTCGTCTCTAAGAGTTGGAGGGATTCGGTCATCCTGAGTGCCCCTCTCCTCGAAAGAAGCAGCGACTTTGCTATAGCGAAAATATATGTCGTATTTATACAATTTTCTAACCATTATTCATCTACCTGATGAAGCCAGTGTGACGAAGCAATTGTTGTAGTGTTTTCATCAATAAATCTGTGTAATTCAAAAAGCGAACGTGTTCTTAGTTTTATAAAGATTATAATTGTTTTTCGTTGCCAATTTTTACTGTTTTTGAATAACTTCTGATGTCAATTTTTTCCTCTTTGAGACATATTTAAAACTTTTTTATTTTAATTTTTTTTTTATCTTAAATTGAATTGTTTTAAAATTAAAACCGACTTCGAGTGTAGAGTCTTTTAGTTTCGACTGCTTGTTTGTTATTTTTTATTAACTATAATTTATTATTAATTCATTTTTAAGCATACATATTTTGCAGAAAGTTTAATTCTTTTTTTACAAAATTTCGAGAATGTTAATTTATTTTTCTTAAGAATTTTAATTATCATTATGGTAAATTTATGAAATTTTCACTGTTTTAAATTACCAATTGTTTTTTTGTTCTTTTTTTCAAAAATTCCGGGACTTGTAAATGATATGTTTATAGACACCTGTTGATTGTTTATTTAACGCAAAATTTTCAACTATTTTTATTATTTATTATTTTTTCTTGCGTCTTGTACTCGATTGTTTCCTGTTTGAGAAAATGTTCGCTACTTTTTTTTTAAATCTTCCAAATATATGTTCTAATTTGAAGTATTTTCAAGTTTTAAATATTTTCCATAAGGTATCGAATGTTTTGTAATAAATTCTTATTATTGCTATTTTTTAAGTTCATAAATGTGCTTAAGAATTTTAAGCAACAAATCTTAATATTTTTTTGGAAAAAGTTTCTAAGAGATTTTCAATTATTATATAGGTAAAACTTAAAACCTAAAGTTTTAGAAAAAAATCCAAAACTTATAATTGTTTCCAAATGATATTCTTTTGGTAAAATTTCAGCTATATTAAAATAATTATTGAATATTTTCAACCGTTACCAAATTTTCTTTGGCTTTCTTTTGCTATTGTTCTACTACTATTCCTTAATCATTTTATTTAATCTTCTTTTTTTAAGAAATTTTTCTTTTCGAATTCCAACGATTACTGAGCAAGTTGTGAACTGTGTTTAAAATGTTTTGTTCTTAAGAAACTTAGCTGTTTTAAGACCAATCAACTTTGAACTTATTTTATATCTACATTGAATTGAAAAATTTACCATATTTTAACCACAAATAATTATTATAGGCACAATTGTGCCTACACGTTATATAATAGTTTTACAATAATGATTTGTGGTTAAAACGTTGTGAATTTTTCAAATCAGTGTAAGTATGGATTTCCACGTAGTAACGGTCGCAACAATTCTCTTTATTATTTTATATTTTATTGGTATAAGCATATATCAATGTTTGTTTTCTAAAAATCCAACTCCTAAGTTCTCCTCGATTTTGTAACTATTTTTATTTTTATTAGTAAGTTTTTCTAAGCAAAATTATTAAATGAGTTTTAATTTTTTATAGCTCTATATGCAAAAAAATAACCAACGTTTAATCTATTCTTTTCTCAAAAATTTTAATTGTTTACTTCCTAATAAATCTTATTTTTATTTAAATTGATTTTTAGATTTTATAAGAAAACTTGTTTTTTTAAAGAATTAGAAAAATTGTCAGAAAATTTTTATTTAATTTTGACAAATTTTCAGTTACATTTAAGAAATTATTTTCAAATGCTTAAACATTATTCTTCTCAAACCTTCTTTATCTTTATTTTGGCATTTTTTCAGTAGCATTTCTTAATCATTAATCTTCTTTGAGAACATTTTCAATTTTTTTGTTTAGGGAAATGTTTAATATATTTTTCCTATTTCCAACTGTTACTAAATAAAATATAAACTAGTATTTTTTAAATTGTTTATTGATTTTTACTTAGGAAACTAATTTCTTAGGTCAAACCAATAATATCATTTGCTTCATCAAGAAATTTTTAATTTTATTCTTTAGGGAAGTGTTTAGGAATTTTATATTTTATCACAATTTATCTTCTAAGATATTTTGTATCTTTTTGTTTTAAGCATATACAGGGTGAAAAACGGTTAAATATGGAAAGACGTGTAGTTTTACGAGACGAATAAAATTCCACTTTAAAAGTTTTCAAAAAAGATAGATATTTTGAAAAAAGTAAAAGGTGTAACTTTTTCAAATCAGTATATGTCGGCTATTATGACAGATATAAAAAAATATTATAAAAGACAAAGTTGAAGATAATTTTATGCGGATTAATAAAATATATTGAGAAATATATTATCGCCATTATTTTCCAAAATATGACGCAAACTTACATTTTTTAAATGGAAACCATAGTTGTTTTTTGTCTTTAATCCAATATGACATATAACATAATTATTTGTAAAAATATGTGAGTTATAGTCATTTTAACTTTTATTATAAATAAACCCTTGACTTTTTTGAAACTTAAAACTACACTTCTTTCCCCATTAAACTGTTTTTAAAATCGAAGATCGGCAATGTTTCAATTCTAACTGGAATTGATTCGTTCTCTTGGCGGCCTTCCAACAGAAGGGCCGCACGTAATTACGACATAGCCGCACTGAAGAGCTGTGATACAGCGAAACACGTGTCTGCAGATTGTCATTACATAATACTTTTCGAGACGCGGTTAAGAAACGATAACACCACAAAATTGTTACATAGTGCTAAATATAATTTTAGACATGTAACGACAGCTAACAGTTATATTATTCAATGCCTGGCGGTGCTTTAGTACGAGGAGTAGTTGTTTTAACTGTTAGCTGGAGTTTTTACATTATTATGTTAAACATTAGTGCAGTAATGCTCATAGAGATTTATTACTCTCAATATTAATTAATATTTTAAATTATTTTTTATTTAGTTTTGAACTGTTTGGTTGTAAATATTTAATTATGCGTTTTTGTAGAAAAAAATAAATTCATTTAGAAAGCTTGTAACTTTTTATTAGAACAAGTTTTTAATTATTTTTTCTTATGAAAGTTTAATTGTACTTTTCTGAAAACCCCAACCCCTTTTTTGGACGTCTTCAACTGTTCTCTTCATTCGTTTTTTTTAAAGTTCTTTATTGTTTTCTTTTAATTTTTAAAATTTTAGCTCATTTTTATAAATAACGGGAAATGAAAAAAAAACAGTTATGAAATTTAGGCAGTTTTCCATTTTTTTATTTTCGTAATCAGTTTTTAGTTCGATGATAAATTTTCTTCTATTATGTTCTTTGTATGTTTGAGATTTTTAATATTTTAAAATTGTTATTGCTAAAATTTCAGTTATTAAGAAATTCCAATATTTAATTTGTATATTTTTATTTTTTCTTTGAGTAGTTGAACGCTGTTATTTTTTAAGGAATTTTCAATTTCACTTATTTTCTAAAACGTCAGTTTACCCGGAGAGTTTAATACTCCTAAGTAAAACTCCGGTTCCATGTCTTCAACTGCACTATACTGATGAGATCCAAAATAGATCGAAACCGGTCCGTGGCTGCTGTTGACAGGAAACAATACGTAATGTGTACATTATTCTTGTTATAATTGTCGCTGTTGGCAGTTAAATATGATTTGTCGGTGGTTAACTACCCAAACAGGGGTCTAGTGCAACGCTTAGACAATAGATGGTACTTTTATGGTAATACCTAACTGACGGTTTACCCGGAGAGTTAAACTCGATTTCCCTCTCTCCAACTGCGCTATGCTAAAGTGGTCCAAAATAGATAGAAACCAGTCTGTGGCTGTGACATATTTTATTTTATTATATTTTAATTTAAAAAATGTTATTTGTTATATAAATATACTATTTACAAACTGTCATTATAATAAAATACTTCGCTTCGGAGAATAAAAAGGGACATACAATTAGTATAAATTTACCCCACCCCTCACTAGAGAGCGTTGGAGGGGGTAAAATAAAAGAGTCTTTAATAAAAGCTTTCTTAGTTTTCTACGTCTTTTTCTATATAAAATAAAGGTTTCCAGTTATAACTTTTATTTGAGTTAATCAAACGGAATCACCAATTATGACAAAAAAAAAATTAATTAACTTTTAACACCATCACTAATATTTTTAAGTTAAATTACAATTTAAACTGTGATACATAAATTTTGTATTGATTAATCTCATCAAAGTATAATAAACGCCAATAAATACACGTGTATAAATAGTTGATTAAACAGTAACAGATGAATACCGATTACGAGCCGTTTGTTGTACCGCTTGTTTCCATTAGTAGCTGATGATAAAATGATTGTTTTGTTAAGTCTGGGAGTGTATTGTGTCGGCTAATGACACGGCAGAGGTCGGATTGGCCCTATTATACCCTCCGAGATTGTATTACTGGAACGGATCTGCGCCTGACATCTTAGTGAACGGCCCCAGCGGGCGGCCCCCGGCCCAAGAAAACCCCTCACCCACCCACCCGGCAAAAATCGAAACCGGCACCCACCCACCCACGGGCGACTACGTTTTTTTCCTGCTTTAATAAAACGGGAGAGGGATTATTTAATTAAAATCCCCAACATTGTAGGAAAAAAATGTGTATATACTGTGTACGATTGGATGGACGGGAATTAGCGATTAAAACGGTTCGCAAATGAAGCTATAATTCGGTTAGCGTCGTTACGTTTTATTGTTGGCGTTTTATGGGAATTAGCATATATGGATTTTTCGTTTAGTGTGCATTCGCGTGGTTAATGCCGCCACACCACCGCACCTACTTACATATAAAAGCTTAACGATGTATCAGGATCTGGAGATGTTATCGCCGGGATAATTCCAGTTTGTAAGTAATGTTTGAGCAGTTCAGAGTTAATTGCCTTAATGGGGGGCTAATTAGTACGGCGGGGCTAAACAAGCTTAGTATTGTTAATTAAACCCTTAGACTCGGAGCTCCAGTGACGGAATTTTCCTTAATAATGCTGTTATAATCAAAGTTCAGGTTGATGGGGCCGCCCCCAAGAGCCCTCCGCGCGCTTTCTCTCCCGCACAGAATCTCTAACGGGGCTCGAACTTATTTCATTAACCATTAATTACGCTGCAGTGTCCGTGACTTTAACGAATTATTCACAACTCCGCAGACGGATTTCATTTTAACACACAATACGCATAATTATCTTACATAGACTCAGTCAACATAATTTCAATCAGTTTAACTTCCTAGGAAAATTATTTAACTTCTAATTGGGGAAACTCCTCTAATTAACCCTTTACAATAACGGTGGATAATTTAAATACATCTGATAAATATTTTAATTAATAAAATGTATCCCTGTTTACACACAATATTAATGAAACATACAGCGAATGCTTCTATTACAAATTTAAATACTTTATTGATGTGCTAAAGTGATACTAGTATGTAACCTAATATACAAGTTAGAAAGTATAACAATCAACTTATTTAATACAGGCAACCCAATTTACACACGCATTGTATCTTAGAGAGAAATAAACATATTTATTGGAAATAGTCTTACATCGAATAACACAACCATTACTATACTTCTTCCATTCTTGTCTTCTGTTTGTTTTTCCATTGGCTATCGACCGGTGATCTTTCAGCCCGTTGTATCTTTTTTGTTTAAATATTATAATAGAACAAAATACAAAAAACGCATTTAATAAAATTGTTATAATTCACAAAATAGCGTTGAATAAAAGATAACACTCACTAAAATGGATAGCGTCCATGTATACATATTGCATAAGTACTATTTTTTTGCAGATATTACATGCGTAATTAAGCATTGTACAGCGTAAATAAATCTGAGTTCTAAAATATTTAAAATATTTGGGGTGCTTTTAATTAATTAACTAAGGACTTAACTTTTCTATTTGATGATATTTTTAATATTGTAGCAATGAAAAATTCTTAAAGATCGAATTTTGGTTTACACCTACTTGCACTTTTTGTGTCATTACAGATCCATGTCCCTCATGAAAACATTTTGAACAAAATTTATACGAACTGTAGGCGTTTGTTTTTACAAATGAGAATATTTTGTGGAGACTTTTTTCTCATTCTTAAATTAAGTGTATTTTCTTTACTTTTTAAATAAGCATGTAAAAATAATAATTGTAGAAATGAATAATTTTATTCCGAAAGTAGCTCTTCGTCGCGTCCGCTTTCAAGAAGAATCGTCGATTTCAATGCATTCACCTATTTAAGCAAGGCTTTCTCCTTCCATAAGACCTTATCTAGAAATTTGGACTTGTGTATAAGCTGCGCCTACAATTCGCTCAATTCCGCCCTCAGTGGGGTTTTCACCTCCTGCAGCTCTTTCTCTAATTGGGAGGTTCTGTGCTGTTCTCTCAGACTTTGTAATTTGCGTTTTACTAGTTCAGAAGAACCCAATCTGCCAGAACAAGGATTTTCTTCATGCTCCCTGTATCCGTTTATTTTCCTCCTGATTTTTTTCTACGATTCTCTTCAGTACAAAAACCATTCTTTCTAATTATGAGACTCTTTTGGCATTTTCTGGTAGTTAAATGATCGCATGTTCTTCAGAATTAGATACCTCTTGGTGTTCTTTTTCTGTTTTCAAAACTCCCATATAACTTTCTAAGCCTGCAATTTGCTCATGAAGATATCGAAGCTCATTACAAGAGCTTTCCAAATCAAGTCTCAATTTCAAATTTTCAGCTTCAAGCCATAAATTCCTTTCCACTTTCTCTAATTGGGAGATTCTTTCGTACAATTACATCGGTTAACAAGTCCACTACTATACTTCTTCCATTCTGTTTTCTTTTCCATTGGCTATCGACCGGTACTCTTTCAGCTCGTTGTATCTTTTTTGTTTAAATATTATAATACGACAAAAGTCAAAAAACGCATTTAACAAAATTGTTATAATTCACAAAATAACGTTATTTAAAAGATAACGCTTACTTAAATGGATATCATCGATGTATACAAATTGCATAAGTACTAATTTTATTGCAGATATTACATGCGTAATCAAGCATTGTATAGCGTAAATAAAGTTCTAAAAATATAAAATATTTTGGGAGCTTTTAATCAATTAACTATGGACTTTAATTTTCTATTTTATGATATTTTTAATGCTGTAGCGATAAAAAATCTTTAAAGATTCTAACGGATTATTGCTTACACTTTCTTGCACGTTCTGTGTCTAGAATCATTCATTACAGATCTATCCCTCATGAAAAGATTTTCTAAAAATTTATAGAAACTGTACCAATTTGTTTTTGAAAATGAAATAATTTGCTGGAGAAGTTTTCTAAATTTTAAAATTAAGTGTATTTTCTTTACTTTTTAATTAAGCATGTAAAAATAATAATTATAGAAATGAATAATTTTATTCCGGAAGTAGCTCCTCGTCGCGTCCGTTTTCAAGAAGAATCATCGATTTCAATGCAGTAAGGCTTTCTCCTTCCATAAGACCTTATCTATAAATTTGGACTTGTGTATAAGCTGCACCTACAATTCGCCCAATTCCGCCCTCAGTGGGGTTTTCACCTCATCCAGCTCTTTCTCTAATTGGGAGGTTCTGTGCTGTTCTCTCAAACTTTATAGTTTGCGTTTTACTCGTTCAGAAGATCCGAATCTGTCAGAACACGGACTGCTTCCTCCTCACTGTATACATTTATTTTCCACCTGCATTGTTTCTACGATTCTCTTCAGTACAAAAACCATTATTTCTAATTATGAGACTCTTTTGGCATTTTCTGGTAGTTAAATGGTCGCATGTTCTTCAGAATTATACACCTCTTGGTGCTCCTTTTTTATTTACAAAACTCCCATATAACTTTCTAAGTCTACAATCTGCTCATGAAGATACCGAAGCTCATTACAAGAGCTTTCCAAATCAAGTCTCAATTTCAAATTTTCAGCTTCAAGCCATAAATTCATTTCCACTTTCTCTAATTGTGAGATTCTTTCATACAATCCGAGTGCTGTTTCCTCAGACTTTGTAATTTGCGTTTTACTAGTTCAGAAGAACCGAATCTGTCAGAACAAGGACTGCTTCCTCCTCCCTGTATCCATTTTTTCTACGATTCTCTTCAGTACAAAAACCATTCTTTCTAATTATGAGACTCTTTTGGCATTTTCTGGTAATTCAATGGTGGCATGTTCTTCAGAATTAGATACCTTTTGATGTTCCTTTTCTGTTTTCATAACTCCAATCAAATTTTCAGCTTCAAGCCATAAATTCCTTTTCTAGAGGACAGCGTGCGAATAGCAAAGTCTTTCAAACAACGATCATTAAGAAACATGGCTACTTCATTCTTGTACCTTTGGCATCGAAAACTGCTACTACATTTTTTTTTGGCCAAAATATAATTAAACTATGTATTTGTCTTAACATATTCTAAAAATATATTTTTATTTGCTCCCATCAAATATAATGACACGTAGTGTCAAATATATATTTCCTTTTAGGGAAAAAAGGTCATATTTGGCAAATAATTTTAAGAATAGTCATCAAGAAACTTTCATGGAGCAATTGACACCAGAAGAATAGAGAGTGAGATTGGAAGAACACATATTTTGTGAATTCAAGCCTTTCCACATGCTATCAAAATTTCTGTAGATTACTATTGTTATTATTTATAATATTAGAACCTTTTAATGAGCATATTTTATAAAATTAATAATATATAATACATAATTTGTAGATTTTCAGTTATGAAAATAGTAAAATCTGATCCTAACCAATCATGGCCTTTGCATTCTTGCAAATTTTATATTTAAAAGTATCTACTACATATTCAAGCCTTTAATAATATAATTTGGCCAAAATTAAATTAAATTTTCTACCTATTTGTCTTAAGACTTTTTCAAAACTTTTAATTTAGATAATATCAACCCTGCAACAATGGTGAAATGTTTAAAACAACAACCGTAATAATGCTGGCTACCACATTTTGCAAATTTGGTGTCTAAGACTGTCTACTACAGATAACGGATGTCCAACAATTATTGCAGTCCCGGGTGGCGTTGGAATAAAAAACGTAGGTCGATTCTTACATGTTGCAAATAAATGAACTGACATTTTTAATGCACATTTGGGTTATGTTTGACAATTAACATGTCAGTTCATTTATTTGGCACATGATAGAATTGACCTACGTTTTTGATTCCAACGCCACCCGGGACTGCAATAATTGTTGGACACCCGTTATATATGCATTTCACTAAATTTCGGGTTGAGTAATATGAAGTGTTCTATATTATAATGAACGAAATAAAATTCCTTGCTTCACCTATTATTTTATTTATACCAGATGTACATTTCGAGTGAAGTGAAGTGAAGTAAGGAATTTTATTTCATGCATTTGTCTTATGATATTATCAAAATCTTTGGTTTGTACATTTTCAATGCCGTTGCACTGCTAACGTCTAGAAGTCTTTGAAACAACGATCCTTAAGAATTGTGGTTTCCACATTTTTGCACATTTTGTATCTAAAACTTACATATTCAAGTCCCTAATATTATTTGACCAAAATTTAAATAAATCGCACGTTCGAGCCTGTGGCAATGGTGAAAAATTTTTGAAGCACCGATCCTCCAGCATCATGTCTTAATCATAAATAATTTTACAAAATTCCTTTCAATATCACAATCTAGTTCCTAGTTTTAGTCATTCAAATTTTATATAGGGTGATGGAGAGTCATAAATTAAAAGTGATGATAAATAATTTTTGTTTGTTCCCAAAATTTAATTAATAATTTCATGATTGATTTTCTCATTTACCTCATGGTGAAACATTGTGGAATAATAGATAATTAATTAATAATAATGTGAACAATATCAGAGTGTTAAAATAATGCAAAGTGAAGAGTAATTTAGAAATTGTAGAGAATTTTAAAATATAACATCAATTCTTTGTAAATATTCATTTGGGGAAAATTTTGGGATTATTGTTATCTTTTGTGAATTAAAATTATATCAGCGACTAATTTTAGAAATAATAGGCAAATTTTCACTTAACTTTTAAAACAATAATTTTGCAAACTTAATAATAGAGAATAAGATTATGACTAGAACCTACAACAAATATATCAAGAGAAGGAAGCAAATTTAAATGGAAAGGTAATTTAGAAAAGACCATAAGAGTCATTAAGGAAGAGTTTCCAAAAAAAAAACTGGCTGAATAAAATCATAGAAGCAACCAAAACCTATAAATTGTTGTATAGTTGAAGAAGAAAAAAACAGGATAAAACGAAAATGAATGAAGATGTCTCATCACCTCTCGTAGTTGGTGAAGGCTTGGATACATATAATTAAATTTCAAAGCTATGGAAATAGTGAATAATGATCCTCACGAATCATGGCCTTCACATTCTTACAAAGGATGGAAGTGGTAAATATAGCGAAACTTATTACAAAATTTAACAACAAATAAATTTAGAGAACAAACTAGAAAGACAATGTTTGGAAAATAAAAACAATTAGTATAAAATAGTAAAAGAGGCCAAAACTCTAAAATGCTGCAAAGCCAAAAAATGCAAAATTACACAAAATAGTTTAAGATAAATGATCAATATTTATAGCTGATAACGGATGGGGTACATAAATAAAAATAGAAGCGAACGGTACAACCAAATATAAGAAATATAAGAATTGAATATAAAACAAGTAGATTTAAAGGAAAAAGTATGTAGAAAGTGTAAGAATAATCATTACAGAGGAATTTTTAAATTTAGAAACGATTCGAATAATTGAAAATGCCACAATTTTGCAAAACCAAAAAAACCCTTAAAATGGTGATGATATATACAATAATCTTTATTTGGACAAAACATAATACATAGAAACAATAAATATGGATACAATACAAATAGATGGTGTTAGTCCGTCTGGGCTATAGACCTGAGGTCTTTCTGCCCTGTCTTAAATTTAAGGTGAGAAAAAGAAGATATCTTCGCTAGATTAACTGTCCTGATGATTCGCACAAATGAATTGATGAATTGTGAGGGGAGGATGATGATATTTGGGTTTCGAGAGATACAGAATTTGGTTAATAGGGATTGGTTGTGAGGATTATTAACAAATTTAATACTTAGGGCTAATATACGTTAGGAAATGGGTGGGGTTTGGGTGGTTTCGTATAAAAGATCACAAGAACGGTGTCATCAGCGAAGAGCAAGGAATATTGTAAGGGGTTAAAATATGTAGGATCAGGATTACAAATGTCGTGGCAGAATATATTGTATAGGTGAGGGGATAAAGGAGAACCTTGAGGGACACCTTGTAAAATTGGAAAGGGCTGGGAAAGCGATTGTTTAACTCTAACTTGACAGGATCTATTGGAAAGGAAGTTGTGTATAAGGATTATTAACCCTTTGCACTCCAGCCATTTATTATAATAATTATAACGAAACAAAATAAAACACTTACCATTGTATAAACATAAAATGCAGATCATACACATTGTAACGCTAAAATAAACACTTTTGATTATCTAAAAATTATGAGCGCTGAGTGAGATAAACAAGCGTGTCGCAAATGCGGCGACAACAGATTTATTCCTAACATACGAAATGTCGCAAATACAGCGACAACGGAGTGCCAAGGGTTAAATGATGAGGTATTTTTAGTAAGAAACATTTATATAGGAGTCCAATATGCTAAACTAAGTCGAATGCTGTTTAAATATCTAAGAAAAGTATAGCTGACTTTCAAGGTGTTTAGTTTTTATTGGACGTAAGGTTGGTGAGGGAAAGTATAGTAGATTTTTTGGGAAGAAAGCCAAACTGATAGTCAGGGATGGAGCTGATTGAGATGTGAAGGAGTTTTTGTTTGATGAGGGATTCAAAGAGTTTACCAATTATAGGAAGGAGTGTAATGGGTCCGAAGCTGGAAATAAGTGTGGGATCATTTTCAGGTTTGGGGATGCAAACAATTAGCGCGAGTTTTTTAAGGATTGATCTGGGAATTTTATCAAGACCTGGAGAGGAGTTTTTCTAGAGTGTAAAATTGAGAAATAATCTGTCTCGTCTAATGAATCGTCGTTTGGAGGAGGTAATGGAGACTTGTCAAATGAAGCGAAGAATGGTCGCTATTAAAGCTGAAATAATTTAATTATAGACAGGATGAAGACACTTTACCAAATATTAATAAGAGGCAAAATTTAATATAAATTTTTATTTACCTTTCAAAAACATAATTTAGCAATTTTTAGCTTTTTATAACTCACGTTGAGAGAGAATCACAAATCAAATGTAGCAACATTAACAAGGTGAAGATCTTTATTCATTGCCAAAATTTAATTTAATTTAATATACGCCTTCCACTTACGCTAAAACATATCGCCTCTTTTGATATTTAATAAGACAAAACAGTTTGGTAAATAAAAATAACTATAGTAATTTTGTAAAAATATACACCTATCTTCAAAATAATTCTCTATAGATTAACACTTCTAGTAATACTATTTTGAAATTTGCACTTATCTTCAAAAACTTGCTCTAAATCTAGAACCATTCTCTACAGATACTGAATTTCTAGAAGATCTATTGCAACCAAAACTGTTTAGTAGTTTATAAAAAAATATCATTTGATACAACAAATAATTGGGGAATTTTGGGATTATTTCTTTCAAAATTTGTTCCAAATCTAGAACCATTCTCTAGAGATACTAAATTTCTAGAAGAACTTTTGTAACCAAAACCGTTTAATAGTTTATAACATTATAATTTGATACAACAAATAATCGAAGAATTTTTCGATTATTATTTTTTGTAGTTTTAAAGCCCAATCTTTAAACAAAAAACATTTTGACGAATTGATAATTTACTAAATGGTAAAATTATATATCTTTATTGGGTAACGGATCAAACATGAATTCATTGATGTAGGTGATATTATGATGAATAAAGCCTTTTAGGTAATAAATATATAAAAATGATGGTTTATGTTTATGTTTATGTTTATGTTTATGTTTATGTTTATGTTTATGTTTATTATTCTTTAGCTTACAATCCAAAATTTAAAAAAATACATATCAATATCTACACAAAAATTATAGGAAACGTACAAAAATTTTGACTGGACGAAGCTGGGCGGAGTTCGTGCAGCAGCGACGATCTTCCACTCTAACCCTTGTTTGACCACGATGCTGAGGGAGCAAATATCCTTTTGAACATCTGGATTCTTCTAGAAAATGCTTTAATTTATATCAATTGCTAGAATATATCACAAATATTAAAGTCTTTCTTGATGAAAATGCCTTTTCTACACTAATATCTAAGTTTAGAACAAAAATTACCTTAAGAATTTAAAAATAACTGTCGAAATCTATTAAACTCTTTCATACGACTTTTGGAAATATCTCAATTTTTGTAAATCTCTGACAGCAAAATTTTTAATGGCAGTGATTCCGAATTTGAGATTGTCATTATTTAATAGGTAGATGATTATTACTACTTATTAGTATAGATTTACCTTTCATTGTTCCTTAAACTAGAATATATGTAAATATTATGAAAATTATTTTTTCTATATTGGCTCCAAAGGCTTAAAAATCCTAAACAATTTAGAAATATAATATAATAGGTTTTCACCACTTGACTTGAGTGAAGTGCAAAAATACAAGAAAAGGAGGAGGTGGAAGATGAAAAGTGACCATTACTATAACAGAGCTTTGATCTTCACGTAACTCAATCAACCAATTTATCATCATTAGTTACTAGAACAGATCTGCGAATTATTGCTGCGGTCCATATCGCTAAGGAGGAGAAAACAAAATTTGAAAGAACCTATTCATTTATTGCTAAAGAGAATCAATGTATTCTTTACTGCTGTCATTGGTAGCTAGCAGAATCTTCTGAATTATATTTTTTTGTCTTCTCACAATTAAATATTTAATTAGTTTAAAGCTGATCTAGAGAAAGAGGAATTGTAGGATCATAAAGATCTGAAAAGAGCCTAAGAAGTGAGTGTGCAGATCTAATTGTAACGCTTCTTAAACACCGGAATGATTAATGACACCGAAAACGATTACTCCGTTTAATGGTTCGAAATAGTTGAGCATTATCACCAATTGCGCCGTAATTCAGTTATTGTGTGCACATAATAAAAAAAGCACATGTTTATTCTCATAACAAATTCGACCATTTACCCCCTAATAAAACGCGCCGATAAAAGTTACTGTAACCATTGTCTACCCCTAATCTAACAATGATCACATTTGTGCCATTAGACCCGTGGGAATTCCGACCACCAATGCCCAGAAATTGTGCGTAGGGGAAAACCGAGAAAGGAAAAACAATTTATCATGTTTTTATCCGGCAATTAGCGTGTCGTTTGGTTAATTTGTATGTTTGTGTGTGTGTATGTTTGTGTGTGAGGATTGATTCAGGTGCAAATTGAATTTACAATGTTTGATGGGCTGGCGGTGGGGCCAGATGCTGGAGGTGTTGTGATTGGTCCCCGGTAACAGCCTTCATTAAAACTTTCATTAATAACCGCTAAATTGAGTGTTAAATTCATTACACAAAGTGAATAAATTGAAGATTAATTAACCATTGATGATTTAAACTCGCTAGGCCGTAGGTTTAACGAGGTTAAAATTTGCATTTGAGGACGGAAAGCACTTTACTGGCATAAACACAATTAGGCGGGCGACGGAACGTAGGATGTGGAGATGGGAGTGAGGGGGTGGTGGCGCGGCGGAGTGGGTAGGATGCCGGGGTGGGTGTGCAGTGGGGGTCGGCGGGCCCCCGCCGTCTATACAACACTTGATTAGGCAAGGAGAAGGGTTGCCCGGAAGTGTCAAGTGCACGCGCACTTCCGCCGGCCATCTGTCAGGTCATCTATCAATCAATCAACCCCTTTTCTGGCTAATCTAGCGGCAAGGGGCGCTTTCGCACGGACCATCACACCTACAAACAATTTTTCTTATTAACTTCGCACTTAAGTTGTAATCCCTTTCGCTGCACAGAAATTTCGATTGGATTATCAGCAGTTGTTCAGGTTGGTCAATACGACCAAATAAAATCATTATTAATCAAAAATAAAAACTTGTAAAGTAGGATGTGTCTCGAAGTATTGTGTAGAGTAAATGATAAAAAAATAGGAAGTCATTATTGAAAGAGATTGGTTAAGTTTAGTTTACACTGTTCATCTACATACTTGATTAAATCCTATGGATACTTAATGATGCAAAAATTCCGATATATTCTCATCATACGATGTATTAAATTCTCACTTAACCCGGGGTGAAACATTTTTATGTTTATTAGAAGGTTAATTAACTTACTTTTCTTTCATTAATTTAAAATTTAATTATTCCCATTATGCTATTTTCTCGCCATCTTTTTAGAAAACCTAGGTATTAATTTTCACCTTTTATTATTTTCTAGAATTATTAAGTTATATATTATATGATATACACAACATTAAATGGATAAATCGTTAATTAAACCCGATGGTTTACTCAAGAAATTGACTGAATTATAAGAGGAGAAATACGATAAATTTATATTTCATCACATGAAAACTCTGAAAACTAATTTCTATATTTTATTGATTGGTGGAGTAGATCTATCCAATTTATAAAAAATAGAATAACGCAAAAATTAAATTAAATTGTGCGCTCATAATCTTCTACACCAGGTATATTTTTGGTCTGAGTTAATGCATTAAAAATAATTCTTTCATTATATATATAAAAATCTTTATTTCAAAAATAATATTAATATATTTTGTTTATAATAACTGACTCTTATCTACTTTATTTATTGTCACTGGTCTTTTAGCCTTAGTATACGTGTGATAATTATTTAATTAGAATATACCTTTTTTTTGTAATGTAATAACTATAGTGTATTTTTCTTTTTTGTTTCTAGGTGTGGTTTCAAAATCGCAGAGCAAAATGGAGAAGGCAGGAGAAGATGGAAGCGGCCCGATTGGGCCTGAGCGAGTACCACGCAGTCTCGACGCTGTCGCGGGCGGCGGGCTCCAGCCTCGCGCTTCCGATGGACCCCTGGCTCTCGCCGCCGCTCCTCTCCGCCCTGCCCGGCTTCCTGAGCCACCCCCAGACGGGGTACCCCAGTTACTTGACGCCGCCCGTACCCGGCGACCACGCCAGACACCCGCACCAGCCGCCGCCCGTCGCCCACTCGCACTCGCACTCGCCCAACAGCGTCAACCCCGACCTGAGGACCACCTCCATAGCGGCCCTCCGCCTCAAAGCCAAGGAGCACGTGGAGAACATCACCAAGGGCCTGCAGATGGTCTAAAGACGCGGTCGTCATCGGACAATCCCCCCCCCCATAAACGCCCGCCCCTCCCCAGTGTATATATTTTGCGTAAACATAAACATTAAACAAACGATGATCAGTGTTCTTGTAAATAACCTAAGTGTATTATAACAAAAAAAAAATTAATGAAAATAAAATTGGAGAAAAATCATATACGGATCGAGTTTCAACAAGCGACGAAGACGGACCCAACAGAAAATGAATTCATACCCTCAAAAAAAAAAAATAAGTGCGGAAATGAAAGTGTAATCGATCGAATAGTTTAATCAATATTCCCCTAATCAAATACCAATACGAAAAAGGTTGGTTTTAGTTTTAATTATTGAAACTTTATGTACAGATTGAAAGACTTGAGCTTATGCAAATTCACAAAAGGAATTAGTCTTGAGTTGTCAACTTAAGTTTAAACATCAATTAAAGACTATATTACTGAATTGAGTTTTCAATTTTAAAAAAGTTACAAATATAAAAAAGCCTGCAAAAAAGGTTTTAAAAACATATAGTTTCAAATACATAACTTTATTACTACAAATTGTTAATTAATCAATTTGCAACGAAAAAATGCAATCCTAAAGCTCAGCAAATACATTAAAGTTGAAACGTTTAATAGCAAATAGTACTAATAGTGTTTGGCTATAGAAGACGTGGTCCTTTCTTCGAATTTTTCGAGTGTATGCATAAATAGGCTGCTTACTTTAAAGGATTACCTCAGTACCCCTAAAGCGCCATTAATGACCAATGGTACCGATCACACATGCAATTACTTACCCGTAGTAATGATCCTGCACTCTCAATATCACTTGTTTGGCGAAGTTTTATTAAGAAATAATATATCGCAAAAGCACCAGTTAAGTTATTAATTCCGTGTTTTAATGCTGTTAATTCCATAAACTACACAATTATACATGGTTTTGAACCTGAGCAACCAAAAACTGTTCATAAGGTAAATTGGGAAGCTGAATCTAAATCAGCAGCCCGTTTTTTTAAAATTGGTTCTAGTTTTCGAAATATTCCATAAATTAATTGTTTAACTATTTTTGACCATTAATGGCTATTTATCATCATGCCTTCATCCTAAAATCCTTGGTATCTCCTTTCGACTTTCGCTATATCTTGGTGTAGTCGCTCTCCTTGCTCGTCGCTCGTGTCGCCCAAGTTTTGTGAGAAAAATCAAGATGTGAATGCAGAAAATGTATCTTAAGAGACATACGAGCTCCAATCTTGTGGTAATTTTGCAAAAAATTGTCGATTACTTGCTTGTAATCCGGTGACTTGTGAACAACACGTTGAAACGATGTTGCGTCATCAGGCGTGAAACATTTTGTAAACTTTGCATCAGCCATTAGTTTTTGAATATTAGGTCTGACAAATTTTTGCATTTTGGAAACTCTTGATTGAGTGCTTTGACAAAGTTCTTAATAAAGCCATGTTTAATGTGTAGAGGTGGTAATAAAACATCCTTTGGGTTCACAAATAGTACAGAGAACACTTTTTTTGTTCTGGCTCATAATGGGAACGACTCGGCCACACCTTGCAAAGTACTGCAAATTGGCATGTTTGAGTGCATTTGTAATGATTTTCCTAGTATATAACATCTACAAACGTAACAAAAACACTTTGTCTCTGCATTTTCACATGTTTTGAAGCAAATTCACTACACAAAAACTAGTTCCAAATGATGTTTAATGCAATGTGGTCAAATATAAAAGCGCAATGCTGCTACCATGCACGAACTGGAAAACAAGAACCAATCTTGACACCGGATTGAAGATAGATCTGAGTCTACTCGGGTTCAAAATGAATATAATTGAGCTATACTTCTGGGATTCAATTCCATAATCGTTAACGATGATATATATCAGTACCCAATGTATTCAAACATATTTCTTTTTCTAGCAGTCATTACATGGTTAAAATTCTCCATCAATAATAAACATATAGCGTATATTTGACCTATTACAATTAACGATTCATTAATGTATCGTACTTTCGGTCTACAACAAAAAATTATATATTCGATTAGCGCTCTCGTAACCTATAATAATTAAGCATTTATTAAAATATAAAATTGTTGATCTTAAATTCAACGAAAACTACAAATAACTAAATATAAATGTACCATACATTTATCTCAACAAAAGCTTGAGACACCATAATTTTGCTTTACACTATTAACTATATATTGAGATAATACATGCTAAACTACTAAACCTCTAATATACTACAACGTTGTAGAAATTTCTTTAGAAATAATTTTTAATAAAATGTATCTATCAGAATTTAATTTGATTTTATACCTATTAGATATTATCATTTAAATATTATAATTTCGACCTATCAGAACCAAATTTTAATTAGGTAATCTTATTTTCAAATGTTCACAATAAATACAATAAAGGAAGTATTATTAATAAATGTTTCAGTAACGTGTGTTTGACTTAAAATAATCAATAATTTTATGAAGATTTTGTACTCTTCTCCATAAATATTTTTCATATAAATGAGACCTATCAAAAATTGGTTTATTTATTATTATTTAATATATACAGTACTTCCGACCTATCGCAACAAAATATTAATTACGTTAATTAATTAATTTCGAATAATCAAAACGAATAAATATTCAGGTAGCGTATATTTTGCCTTTCACAATAAACTTTTGCATTGTGGTTTTATATTGTTAATAAAGTAACACGAATAATGATTTGATTAGTATACTTGAAAAAAAAAACATAATACTACAAACAATTTTTAGTTACTTTATACAACATAAAGAATATCTTAAAAAAAAGTTACAGTTTTTTTAGGTATTAAACTTGGTAGGTATAAAAAAAACCTTAATAAAAATTTCATACTTTTGTCTTATTTAACATATAAATTAACGGTACAGAAACCTATTTTTAAATAATCGCAACTAACTTTGATCGACCACAACTATCTTTATACAAAGGTGCTACACATTTATTTAAACTAAAACTAACTTAAGATATCGAATTTTTGACCTACTACAACAAACACAATTTTTTTAGTAAGTTATCGTATTCATAGTTCGTCTTAACTAAGCTGTCGTAATTTTGAATAAACTAAGCTAACCTATTTCTATAGCTTTAGTAAAGGTATCGTAGTTTTGAATTTCCCTAAATAAATCTTCATTAAACTATCACAACTTTGAACTACTATAATTTATAATTATATGACATATGGAACATTTGACTTATCGGGATAAACATTTTCATTAAGATTCTCTACTGATAAATACAAATTACAAAATAATAAAGTTTTATTGCAGTACAGGAATGAAAGCTCTAGAAAATTGTTCGATAATAATCTTCTAATATTAAATCTGGATAAAACAAAATGCACATCTTTCATATCAAAAAATAGTGATATTACCCCTCCAACAATAAATTTATGTAACTAAGATTCTCTACTTATTATTTACAAAATAATAAATTGTTCTTACAGTAAAGGAATGAAAACTCTAGAAAATTGTTCGAATAATATCTTTTTGATATTAAATCTGGATAAAATAAAATATATTTCAAATCAAGAATTAGTGCTACAATCCTTCTAACAATAAATATTATTATTATTATATTTCGATAAATAAATTATTAAGGTATCGATAACTACACTTTACTTTACAAAAATTTAATATTAATTTATATCTTAAGCCACAAGATATAAGTGACTTTTAAAATTGTTTCTTTCTTTTCTATTCATTTTTAGCCACTGATGCTAACTACTGTGCTTGAGTGTTAGTAAAGAAGACTAGCAATCTAAAGGTTGTAAATCCTAAATACAATTATCAAAGCAATTTTGTTTAAGAGGCTGAGATTGTAGATTTATTTTTAAAATGTATATTTAATTGGCATAATAATCTACTCATTAAGGTATCTTACCCTTGACCTATTACAAAAAACTAAATTAAAATACCTCACAACTAACTCAATAAGAATTAAATTATACTTTTGATTTCACACAACAAACACTATATGATATGATTGATTGTTAAAGCCGTTACTTTGTGATACATCTTGATTACGAAGTAGGTAAAAAAATAATAACACTTTGCTAGTATACGAATTTTTAGACATTTTATTGTGACTAGTTTCGTCCTATTCGGACATTCTCATATCCGAATAGGACGAAACTAGTCACAATAAAAAGTGTAAAAATTCGTAATACTAGCAAAGTGTTATTATTTCTTTACTTATTATATGTATGGTTCGGATTATTTTACATACAGATTATTTTTGACCATGGTTAAAACTCGACTTAAATCTCCAAATCTTCAAGTTCTAAAAATTTGAGAGAAGATTTAAGCCGAATTGTAACCATAAATATATATTTTTTAACAAAAATTTAATTGTTTATGCTATCAAATTTGTTATCTGCCTAAAAAATGTTCTTACTTCATTGGAATGGACTATTGATTACGTTATCTTAGTCTTAATATATCTCAACCGAACCATAATTGGTCTATCGTAATTTTGACCTACCACAATGAACTAATTAAGCTGATTTCGACATAACATTCTTAACACAACACAAAAATGAATTTCCTACTCCCAGCTGAGTTATATTATTCTATCTCAAAAAAACCATAATTTAAATATGGTAATTTTGACCTACCGCAATGAATCAAATGTTAAGCTAACGTCTCGACAGAACATTCTTGACTTTACAGAATACAAAAAAACAATTGATCATTAATTTTTAGTACGCTATTTAAAATTGTTGTTATAAGTAAAAATACCCCTAGATAAAATATTCTTGTAATATAATAATATAATAATAATATCCTTTGGTCATTCTCAAGGAGATATCTCCTGAAAATTTATTCATTGGAATGGACTATTAATTACGGTTATTAGTTTTAATATACCACAAACAAACCATAATAAGGTTAGCGTAATTCTGACCTACCACAATGAACTAAATATTAAGCTGCTTTCGGCATAACATTCTTGACTTTATACAACACTAAAATTAATTTCCTTCTCTATCAAAACGTACCATTTATTAAGGTATATTAGTTTTAATCTATCTCAAAAAAACAATAAATAAAATATCGCAATTTTGACCTACCGCAATTAATCAAATGTTAAACTAACACTTCGACAGAATATTTTTGACTTTACACAATATAAAAAAAACAATTTATCAATTATAATAATTCTTGATGAACTATAATAACAAATTTAAGTACGCTATTTAAAATTGTGGTTCTAAGTAAAAAAATATCCCTAGTTAAAAGATTCTTGTAGTTGATCAAGAATACGTAATATTAGTTTAATTTTGTATTGAATGGGTTAGATATAATTATTAACAAATTATATTATTGATTACATCAACCAAATACGTTATGAAGCTATCGCAATGTTTGCCTACCACAATAAATAATCATGTATATATTTTCGGTTAAAGCACTATCAACACGACACTTTCAACCTCTTAATTAGAGTGATAAAATAAAAAACACGTTTATCTGTTAAGCTACATAGATTTATTGTTGAAAACAAAAATATTATTAAAAAGTTATTTTCAACAATTAATCAGCGTAACCCAAAAAAGCACGTGTTTTATTTTATAATGTTTATAATAGAGTTTCACTAAAAATCAGAACGATCAATCCTATATTAATTTGAATACTACAAGAAACCTAGAGTATAAAATCAAATTTTGTTGCGCGAGGTAAATAATACGCTACCATTTTATACACCTTATTGTAATATGTTAAAACATATTATCTGAGGTTATAATGTATAATTGTTGTGCTATTTTCGTATTGGATAAACTAAAACTCTTGTTTTGTTCCATAAGTATATTCTTGGCTACCCGACACGTGTTTCCATCCATTACGGTTAGAATCAAAGTTAAAACGATAATTTTAACAAGGCAACTGAGAATAATATTATGGAACAAAACAAGTGTTTTAGTTTACTCAATATGCCGGAAAACTTTTATTGTATAGATCAAAAATGTTTATTGTTGTTGATGCTGAAGGCATCTACTTCATTACACATGTCGAATAGAAATGAAGCAAAGTTATAAGTGTAAACATGTTTATTAAAAAATCACGTTCTTGACCTACATCAACCAAACCCTTATTAAGCTATCGCAATTTTAACTTACCACAATAAATAAGTTAATGCGCATTTAACACAACTCTATTGACTTCATACAACAAAATATTAATTCAAATACTAAATAAATAAAGAGTACGCCTCTTTCAATAAAGTTTTAGTTGTAATGAGTAAACAATACGCTACTCTTAAACATAGATTATTATAGTAGGTCAAAGATACATTATCTCAAATTGATTTTTATTGTTTAGATCAAACAGTTTTATTAAGCTGTTGCATTCGTAATCTATACCAATAAAACTTATTAAAAAATTAATCTGTAGAAATTTTTATTTACAACTATTAATCGAATATTAAGTTAACGCACATTTAACGTAACATTATTGAGTTTTCATAACAAAATAAATATTATATTCCTAAACTAACTCAACATCAAGCTAAGACGATGTTATTTTATTTATGTTTTTTGTGATAAGTAAATAATACGCTACCCTTGAACCTAATTTATAACATTAGGTCAATATTACGCGAGGTTTAATTTTTGGTTCAATGAATGAAGTAATATATCTACATAGAGAATACTACAAATAAATTATAATAACCGTATACAATGTATTTATTGATTAATAATACGCTATCTTCGTTTAGTTTTCAATATTTTGGGGATAATTAAGATGCATTAATTTATCTACAATAAACTTAGAGGTAATTAATCTTTTATTGTGAAAAGTAATATGTATGTCAGATACGCATTTTTGTAGTAGGTCAAAATTACAATTACTCAGTTAAATTTTTATTTTACCGAATCAGAAATACTCCACATTAATTATTACATTATTGTGGTTGGTTGGTAGAACGCTATCTCCGATGAATGTTTCTTGTAATAAGTCTATAATACGATGTACTGCTTGGTGATAAGCCAATATTGCGAATGTTTCATTCATCATTTATTAATGGTCTTGACAGATCCCTATTTACCGGTGGTTTCTCCATTTAAAAGAAAACGTCATTGTAATGTATAGACAATAGATATCATTTAAATACTCCGTAATAACATTCTGTTTTCCTGCATTGGAATACGTTGCGTTAATTAATCAAAAATGGTCTGTAGCTACTGGTGACTGAAGAACAATGTTTTAAGTTATAAATAATAGAAAACCCTAGCAAATCGATTAATAAAAGTGTTTTTCTCTTACAACTAAAAAATAGAGAAGAAAATTCGTTGAATGGTAGCAGGGTATTTATATACATAAATACTCAATTAACAAAGTTGAAGAACCACGTGTTTACTACTACTAATTCTAACAAAACTTCTATTAAGTCTAGTATTTGAAGCTGCACGATTAAGTTTTTAAATTACTATTGTAAAGATAAGTAAAAGAAAATATTTTCATAATAAATTATAATGAGAAAAATAAATCTTCTCTATTAGCGTTTCTGCACTTATGATGTCTCAATATTTAATTTGTAAATATATTAAATTGTATACAAGCTCAAGTCTTTTAATCTAAAGTTGTAATCTCAAAAGAAATTACTCTTGTATGACGTTTTTTGATGACATAAATCAACTGTATTGAACATAAAGATACAATTGTTTTATATATTTATGTATAAATAACTGTTACTAAGATCGATTTAAGGTGAAATATCGTTTATGTGAGCAAATACAGCTTATTGATTTCAATACTGAATATTATATGTAAATTTAAAATGTAACTGAATGAGGATTTATACTTGCAAATTTGGAAAACTTGATTTGACCTGCGCTATAATTAATCAGTCTGTAAATGAAAAAAAAATATATCATTAATTTGGCTTTCATTGCAGCAAAGGTACTTTTTCATAATAACATGGAAATATAAAATTTGTAAATTCTAATCCTAATTCAGATGTATTAAGTAATTTTGGATATAATTACAAACGACTAGTTTTAGTTATTTGAGTAAGTTTAAAATACCGTTTTAGGTACTATTTGAATTTACATTAAAGTCATATTTCTTATTAAGCCATAGTATAGTAACGCAATTTCAAATTTTTAAAAAATAAGCCGGTTGATGAGATTTGAACCTGCATTAATCGTTTGTTAGACGGATGACAACTAAAAACTAAGATAATTTGATTGTATTTGCTTCTAATTGTTAAAAGTTCATTTTAAATTCACTGTAAGTTGTTTTAACTAAAACACAAACTTTCAACGAGTATGCTTTTATTATCCGCAACAATTGTTTCACGCATACTCTTTGAAAGTTTATGTTTTAGTTAAAACAATTTACAGTAAATTTAAAAGCTAAGACCTGCCAATGGTTCATCAAGCAGTTCAAATCTCATATATAGGCATATTTTTTTAAATCATATTTATTTATATAATGTAACATTTTCACTACTGCTTGTCGGAACTTGATTCGTGTAAGTGTGTATATTATAGTTGTTGGACATTTATGTTTCTCTGATGAGACGACGGTTTCTTCACATTGTAAGTATAATAAATAATAATAATTTAAATTTTAAATAAGTGGTAAACCTTGCAGGATATTTTCTGATATAATTTTGCGTCAATTTTCATATTGGAAAATTATTCTTGTACTTTTTTTAAAGGTCCTCAAAATTATAGCTACGTGCATTAAATAATTAAAGGATTCATTTACGACGCCTAAAATAAAAATGAAAATACGAAATCAATTAAGATGTGTGCAAATATTTACAACTAAAATATTTCAAAATATTAATTCGTATATTCGTAAACAAAGCTTTAAAATTGTAAAGTAAAATTCAGTTATAATGTCAACTACACTACGCTAATGAGTTCCAAAATAGATCAAAACTGCTTCGTAACTATTATTGATATGAAAGTAATAACTTAAGTTAGGTTTATCATCGAAAGCAATTGTTTAATTTAATTAGTATAATCAATTAATAAATTATCATCCTTATGTAGATTATTACTGTCCCTTTTAATTAATAATAATTTTAACACTGAATTATCAGTGATTCATTGCTAAGAAAAGTAGGACCGGTTTTGACCTTTCAGGTCTCATCAACGCAGTTGAAAAATGTAACCTGTGTTACAAACAAACCTTCAAGAACATTGAAATTTAAATGCTAATATCGCTTTGAGTTATATCTAAGAATATAATACAAACAAACATTTTTGGTCCAAATTTTATATAAACTACAATAAAACAATTATGAAATTAAAAAAAAAATTAGGCAGAAGTTGGAATTAAAATTTAAAAATTAGAGGTGGAAATTATATTTGAAATATTTGAATATTTTTAAAATAAAAAAATGTAAATTTAAATTTATTTAATTAAAAAAATACTAAGAGTTGGACAAATAATATTCTATGAGAAGCAAGCTGGATAAACTAACATCAGTCTGTAAATAAAAAAATCTATTAGTACTTTGGCTTTCATTGCAGCAAAGGTATTTTTTATCACAATGATTTGTGACTAGAAAAAAGTGGCTTTATAAAATTTAGATCAACATCAATTTAAAAAAATCTCCAAAAACCTAAAATTATAGTAAAGTCAAAGGAAATCTTGAGTTGAAGTTGGACAAATAAAAATCTAAAAGTCATAAATATTTAATAATAAATAAAAATGTAAAAATCTTAATGTCCTAAATACAAAATTTCTCGTTGAATCTACCTTGAACAATTAAGAAAAGATTTGTTAATGATATGAAACATTGAAAATAGGTCGTGAAACCTGGAACAAAAGTTTTTCTTTAGCAAATTTAAGGTAGAGTAATTTCAAAATTTTAGAACATATGGATTTTATTAAGTCAATAAACTAAAAAGTTTTGTTTCAGTTCTAGCTTGCATTAAAACAGTATTTTTTTTAAATTTAAACTTTTAATCCAACGTTCGATTAGAAAAATATCTGAAAAGTAAGATTTCTAGAGCAAAGTCAAAGAAAATTTTGATTTAAAAAGTTGGATTTTATATAAAAATCTCAAAGTCTTAAGTAAAAATTATATTAAGCAAAAATGTAAAGATATTAATATCCATATTCAGAGAATTCTAATTGAAAATGAACTTGGAGAATTAAGAAAAGCTTTGACAATTATCCGAAGCGATTAAAACACGTGCTAAACAGGACTAAAATATTTTTTAGATAGAATGTTTTTCTTCGGTAAATTTAAGGTAAAGGTATTATAAAATTATTGAGTCTGTAGATTTAGTCAATGCAAAGAACTAAACATTTCTGGTTGGTTCAAATCTAGCTTCCACTAGAATAAAGAAGTTTTATAAAATATAAGTTTTAGAGAGCGTTCGATTAAAAAATCCCAAAGAAACTTAGTCGCTAAAACCTATAATATCAAAGAATTTTTTGAGTTGAAAAAAAACTTGTTTATAGAAAAGTATAAGTTTTTTTGTAATTGGACAAATAAAACATAATAACATATTGGATTTTAAACGAAACTCTGAGAAGATCAATCTTTAAAAAATTCTCTAAGAAACTTAGTTGCCAAAATCTATGTCAAAAAAAATTTGAGTTGAACTTCAAATAAAAATCTTAAAGTCATAAAGTAATACTATTTTTACAAACAAAAATATAAAAACTTTTTGATGTTCAAACTTAAAAATTTTTAGTTCAAATTTTTTCTTTAAAAATTATGAAAATGGAAATTTCTATCTGAAGCGATAGAAACACGTGTCAGAAATTGCAAATTAAATCGTAAAACTTAGTCGAAAACATTGACAAATTAAAAGTACAGTTATTTTAACATTATAGAACTCAGCATTTTAACCAAAATCTTTATGAATATTTGTATCCAAAATCAAAAATTTAAGTTTCATTACATACAGTAAAGAACTTTATAAACAGAAAAAATATTGGCATTGAATTTTAAACAATAGTTATATTTCAACCAAATCTGCGAAAGATTCTAGTTCAATTCTAGTTTATTCTGTAATAAATTGAACGTGAAATTTTCTAAACCAGAAAAAGGTTTTAAAATATTTGAAAGCTCCCTCAAACTAAAAAAAAAACATTATATGATGAACGAAATAAAAATCCTTACTGCACTTATTATTTTTATTAATAACAGATGTACATTTCGAGTACTATGTACTCATTATCAATGGTTAGTAAAAAAAAACATAGTTTCAACTTAGCTTGCACTAGATTTTCCAAAATTGGAATTTCTGGTCAAAATTTGCTCTTCGCTGTGATTAAGTTAACAGAAAAGTATAAGAATTATTTAAGTGGACAAATAAAACAAATAAGATATTGTATTTTAAAGGAAACTCAGAGAAGATCAATCTAAGAAAAAAAATCTCCAAGAAACTTAGTTGCCAAACCTATAATGTTAAAGAAAATTCTAAGTTGAACTTCAAATAAAAATTTAAAAGTCACAAAGTAAAAATAGTATTAAACAAAAATATAAAAATATGTATAACGTTCAAACTCAAAAATTTGTAGTTCCAATTTTTTCTTGAAAAATTATGAAAATCGAAATTTTGAAGTAAAGTTCAAATGAAAGTAATAATTGTATTAAGCAAAAAATTAAAAATCTTAATGTCTAAAAACAAACAAAGAAATGGTTAAAATTTACCTTGAACAAAAGTAAAAACATTTGATGATTATCTGAAGCGGTAGAAACTCGTCAGAAATTGAAAATTAAGTCATAAAACCTAGTATACGTTTTTCCTCGGCAAAATGCTAAGTTCTATAATTAACATTACAGAACTTATTTTGACCAAAATAAATTTTCGTATCCAAAATCAAAAATGTAAGTTACATTACAGCAAAGAACTTTATAAGCAGAAAAAAATATTGGTATTAAATTTGAAACAAAAATAGCTATATTTCAACCAAATCTGCAAAAGATTCTAGTTCAATTCTAGCTTACTCTGTAATAAATTGAATGTAAAGTTTTCTAAACTAGAAAAAGGTTGTAAAAAATTTAAAAGCTCACTCAAACTAAAAAACACATAGTTTTATTAACTTAGCTTGCAGTAGATTTTCCAAAATTGGGATTTCTAGTTAAAATTTACTCTTTGCTGTGGTTAAGTAATAATAATTTTAATTAAAAAACTCGTTTGCAGAAAGGTATACGAATGATTTTATTTAATTATTGGACAAATAAAAAATAATAAGATATTGGATTTTAAACGAAACTCACAGAAGAGCAATCTTTAAAAAATATCTAAGAAACTTAGTTGCCAAAAACTATAATGTCAAAGAAAATTTTGAGTTGAACTTCAAATAAAAGTCATAAAGTAATACTATTTTTACAAACAAAAATATAAAAATGTTTTGATATTCAAACTCAAAAATTTCCAGATCAATTTTTTCTTGAAAAAATATGAAAATGGAAATTTTGAGGTAAAGTTCAAATGGAAGTAAAAATTGTATTAAGCAAAAATGTAAAAGTCTTAATGTTTAAAAACAAACGAAAAAAAAATAGTTAATATTTACTTTAAATAATTGTAAAAAGTTTTGATGATTATCTGAAGCGATAGAAACACGTGTCAGAAATTGAAAATTAAATTGTGAAACCTAGTCAATGTTTTGCCTCAGCAAATTAAAGGTACAATTATTTTAACATTAAAGAACTTATCATTTTAATCAAAATCTTTATAAATATTAGTGTCCAACATCAAAAATTTAAGTTAAATTGCCATAAAGAATTTTTTAAACAAAAAAATTATTAGTATTTCCTTTTACACTAATTTTGTTAAATCTGCAAAAAAAATAGATTTCAATTCCAACTTAGTCTATAATAATTAGAAAAACACGAAACATTTCCTAAATCTACAACAATGAGTCTTATTAAGTAGATTTACGAAATGTTTTCATGTTTTTCTAATTATTAGTTAATTTTCTACAACGTAAAGGATTTGAATTCATTGTTATTAGTTTTTAATAAATTGAACGTAAAATTTTCTAACCCAGAAAAAGTTGTAAAAAATTTTAAAGTCAATCAATCTAAAAAACATAGTTTCATCTTAGCTTGCACTAAATTTTCCAAAACTTTGGATTTTTAAATAAAAATCCTGAACACAGCGAAAAGTGAATTTTAAGTAAGTAATAATAATTTTATTTTTCAAAAAAAAACTCGTTTACCAAAAGGTATAAGAAGAAAGATATTATTTAATTGAACAAATAGAAATATTGGATTTTAAACAAAACTATCAGAAGAACAATCTTAAAACCAGAAAAATATATGAATTATTGCATTTCTGTCAATAACAGCTTAATAGTAAATCTTAAAAAAATAACAATGTTTTAAATATGCTATTGCTACAGGATAGTTAAATTAAGAACCATTTAGTTGCAACTTTTATTGAAAACAAATTCTATTAGGCAACCAGTGTCTACAACCAATAATGTCTATTTCAAATCTGGTTAACACTACAGTAAGATAATCCTGAAGAAAAGAAATTTGGATTTGTAAGAAAAATCTGTCATTTAGGTGCCTTTTATATACGAAACAAATCTCTAAAAACAGAATTTTATTTGTTCAAACAGAAAAGTTATTCTGAAAAGTAGAAATTTCAGTTCAAGCTGTATTTGGAATAAAATTTTTAAGAATTTCCACGCCCATAATTGAAATTTCATATTCATATCCAGTGATCACTTAATTAAAGTAAATCTGCTAATATAAGATATTTTATTAAAGTCTAACTTCAAACTATATTTTTGAAGCGAAGGTAAAATTGAATTTTTAAGAAAACTGTAATACCAAAGTTTTTATGTTTAAATCCACAATGTATCACTAAAGTAATTCTTAAAAACACAACCTTTCAACTTTTTAGACAAAACTTGTAGGAAATAAGATGTAAATTGATTTTAAATTAAACATATTTAAAAAAGATCCAGAAGAAAAAAAACTGGTTTGAAGGACAAAATTTTCTAAAAAGATGAATTGTAATTTAATTCAAAACAAAACTTTCGAATGAAGGATGTTTGAAAGTTAAACCTTTTGGGCTTTGAAGCTATTTCTGTAAACACATCAATACCCAAACTCAAAGATGGTTAATTAAAACTATTAAATTAATAATCAGATACGAGGGAAAAAAATAATCTAAATTTTAAGATTAGGTAAAGAGTAACTCTTGTTTTGTTCCACAATGTTTTTATTTTCAGTTGCCTGATATGTGTTTCGGTCTAAAAGTTAAAACTTTTAACTTTGAAAATGGTCTGCGAAGACCAAAACACGTGTCAGGAATCTGAAAATATAAACGTTATGGAACAAAATAAGTGTTACTTTTCACCTAATATTAATATTTGTTCCCGTTAAGAGTGTAGCAAAACAAGCATTAACTTTTAACTAAATTTTAAGCAAAATATGTAAAGCTTGGAGTAAGGCTTGTCAAAAATTAAATTTTCTTTTGGCCAAAGTGAAATCCTTTAACTAGTTAAATGCACTTGTATATTTTTCTTTTAGTTTCCTTACAAGAATAGATTGGAAACTAGAAGGAATCAATATTTTCTTAAGTAAAAGTAATTTTTTTGTTTGGAAATTTTCTTAGTAAGGTTTATCAATTGTAAAGCGTATAAGTTCAAAAGTAAGTTTCGTGGAGAGATGATTTCGTGCAAATATAATAAACGTAGGCTACGTTTTTAATTTATTATTATACATAATGTAAGCGAATGATTGCAATGTACTGAAGATTAATTACGAGTAAATAACTTAATTATGTAATTGTTTCCTTTTAGAGCTGTGAATTTTTGTAAATAAAGCACAACAATAAATTATATTACTTAAACGAGCTTGGCCGTCCTTCCCCGCCCACCGTGGCCACCACCGGCCCCGCCGTACCCCTCGCGACTCCTTCACGTCGCCAGCGTCGTCTTTGAAGTCACGTTAATTAAAATTAAAATTGTTACCGTGTTTTAATAGAAACAAAATTAAAGCAAAACCGAGAAGAGAGAATGTTTTAATCATCGTTTTAACAAGTTATTAAGTTGCGTCTAAGCGGCGTAATGAATGGAACTGCCGCGGAATGCTCTCCTCTTTATCGTCGCCGGTGTCGCCTTCTCTTTCTCTCATTTAATAAGTGCAGTTTAGTTAATACAGTGGAGATCAAAGGGCTCTCCAATTTTAATTCCACTTTATCTAAAGGGCGTACACTGAGGGCCAAAGCAATAAAATGCTAATGCGTGTTTGTCGTCGCTAATCAGACGGCGAGGAGGCGCGCAGGACGCCCCACCAACCCCTCTATTGCCATCACCGGTTACGCTTCTTCCTCCTCTTCAGCGTTCGCCCTGTGTGTACGTCTTTTATATGTCGACGCCTTCAATTACGCACTTTCATTAATTGATGAATAAATTTTCGATCAATTTTTCATACCCTTATCTGACATCAATATGGTTAGTTAACTTGAATATAAGGTAAGTAAAATTAATATTTAAGTTCTTTATAACTTCTTATATCAAAGCTATTAAAAAGAAAACGATACGAATGGATGTAAGAAAAAATTAATAGAATTGATAAGTTAATTAAAAAAATAAAAGATTATAACAATAAGACAATTTATAACGACACCTATTTCTATAAGTTATAGCACCGTTTTCCATAATCCCTATAGTTTGCACAGACTTCTCAAAGGAAAATTCCATGTTACATTATTCCCACGTCTTTGTGGGAATCACTGCCATCATACATCCCTAAACAGAAACAAGATTTATAACTAAAAACCACCCTTTACCACTCTATGTTCCAGTACAGTCGCCCCCCTGAAGATGGCGACCTTGAATCACATTTGTTCTTATTGCTATCTTTTAATAGTGTAACAGTAGTAGTAGTAGTGTTAGGCTATCGACCACGTGGTCCTTCCGCCATGTGTTGTTTGTGTATTTGTGTGTGGAAATGAGCTTGTTACTTTAAAGGATCGCCCCCGTCACTCTAAAGCACCATTAATTATATCCCAATGGTGAATGGTACCGATCACCCATCCATCGCTAACGCTAGTTTAGTGTAACATTTTTGCTATGTTTGGTCAAAAAATAATAAGCTGTAGTAAGAAAACATACCACAACAACATTAACCTCTCATTTCCGAATATATTATTTATAAAAAAATATAATGTTTGTAATATATCTTGTATGTTCTTCTAGAAAATTGGATAAAAATGCGTAATACGCTCTTAATAATTTTTTGAATAAATAAATATTTAATAATAGCTACTAATTTTCGTTTATCTCCTAAACTTGATTTCCAATTTAGTTTCACTGTAAATTGTCTGTAATGCATCTAACATATTGTTGTGTAACGTTTGTTGACAATGATTTTAACTGACCATTCAAGTCTGGATTAAGAAAACCTTTAAAACCCCATTTGATGGATTAGCGAATAATTTTAGAAAAAAATTTAATCTGAAATTAGATACATAATCTTAATTTTATATGTATTTCAACGACACATCTAAAAACCAACAATTAATAATAAATTTATTACCATAGGAGTGAGAAAATACATTTAGGGTGGATCCAAAAACAATTGGTAAATAATTATTTTGTTAATTATGTCGAGACTCAGTTTTTGAAAGCAATAAAATTTGGTATAATAAGTAAAAAATATTTGATCAAACTTTTTCTAAAAACGTAGTTTAGATTTTATTGATATTGTAAACAGTATATATGATGAATTCTTATTTTTCTATATTTTATTTTATTTTTCTTCATTCGCTTAAAATCTCGTCCAACATTAAACATGTTTCTGGCCTTGAAAAACTACCACAACCTGAATGAATCATTTCTGTCTAAATACCGGAAGAAGTTTTTTTTTTACAGTTTTTCGAATTGATCTAGACTGACGTGCCAAAATTCAGGTTTATGAAAACCTTCCATAAATTATATAAATGTGTAATAATAATAATAATAATCCATATTCCAAACTACTTACAATAATTCAAAAAATACAGCTAGATTGCAAGGACATTCATTTGATAGCAAATTTGGATTGGAACCAATAAGCTTATATCAGTGTAAACAACAACACTTATCAACCAATTGTTCTCCTACACACTATTTAATACGTATTCAGAAAATATTTTCCATGAAGCATTAGAATACCTAAATGGAATCGCAATAGGAGAAGAAACAATCAATCATATGGCAGACGATACAGCCATCCTGGCAGAATTTTAATACTTAGTGGACAAAATAAATAATTTCTGTGAAGAGTGGGGATTAACCATTTATGTTAAAAAAAACAAATATGTCGTTATTAAAAAAATGGAATCCAAATTCGTAATGAGGAATACAAGTGCTATGGGTCTTTAGGATTTTTTCTTTTAAAAGGGATTCGAATAGTTTACCTATAACAGGGAGGAGGGTGATTAGTCTATAACTTATGATATAGGAGGGAATATTATCATGTTTAGGGGTGCATACCATTACACCTTTTTTCCATTAATCAGGTATGTATTATGGTATTATGGTAACAGCAGCTTAGGATTATAAGGATAAATTTGTGGATATGTTCGGGTAACTATTCTATGAGGATAGAACGATGGATATTGTCGTGACCTGGGGATGTTTCTCTACCAGAATGCAACACTCTATAGTAATCTTCTTCATTTATAATATCATCAATCGAAGTTGGAAAAGGGTGAAACTTGTGAAAGTTAAATGAGTTATAGCAGTTGCTTCCGGCGTCATAGAATTTACTGTCAAAGTTTATATTTACTAATTTTTTGAAGCAATTATGAAAATGTCCGGCAAATGTTTTGGAGATTAACGTATCATCCGTTATTGTAGCGTTTGTTGAGATGTCTATAATGCTGTTGATATTGTCTGATTGTTTAAATATTGTCAATTTTTTTTATTTACTGTCCAGTGTGTCTTGCCTTGCAAGTCATTGATAGGTTGCAAATTTCTATCCATTTGTCTCTTTTATATTCGAATATTAGTTTTCTTATGCCTCTGTTTATTTTGTAAAGTTTTACTTTCAATGTTCCTTCGTCGTTGAATTTAATATCTCTGTATAATTGTCGTATAAATTTTATTGAACACAGAATTTAGGAAGTGGATATTTGTAATATAGTTTTTGGATTTTGGGAGTGTGGAGCATTATGGAGTGGGAATTGAATTGAGATATTATAAGTGGATTAATATTTGTTATGTTTTCAAAATGATTAACAATGGTTTTGGAATTGGATGAGATTGTAGCTATTTGGCGGGATTTTGATTTATTAATGTTGAAATCTCCAATGATAATGACATGATCTTAAAGGGAAGCTTTTGTAAATATTGTGTTATCTATTGAATAATAAGGATAGATATAAACTAGGAATACAAGTAGCGAGAAATGGGGCAAGGGGAGAGTAAAAATGACGCACAATTTGTATTGATTTCCAATTATTATAATTAAATGGTTCCTTTTAGTTTCAACGAGGAGGATTACATGTACAGGATTGTTTGACAGGTAATAGGATATAAGATGAGTTGATGTTGGTGTACAGGAATCGTATATTCGTCTTTGGTAACCGTAATATGTGTGACGATAAAAATGAACTTCCTTGAAAATGAGACGTGTGTATCGATTAATAAAATATTTTAAAGTCCTTTAGTTCGTTGTAGAAAACAATAATCTCACTAAGACTACAAAACAAATTACTTATTGAAACAACTATATAAACTTGAATGCTAGATTATTTAATTGCCTTAGCTCTTTTGTAAATAGTTGTTTTAAAAAAAGGAAATAAGGTATCTTAAGCAACCTCTAATTTATGCTTAAGAACTTGTAGCGTGTGTGAAGGATGCTGTAAGTTCTTTAGTCTTCTCCTCATTAAGTACCATACATGCTCAATGGGCGAAAGATATTAGCAAGATATTGACATTATCCTCCGCAACTACGTCCATTAAAACTCTTACAATATGGGGACAAGCATTTTCTTTCTGGGAAAAAAAGGGTTTTCCAACAACTGAAGAATATGGGGTTCAATTATCCCATCCATATATCACTGGGCATTTATATTGCCTCGAATGAGTACAAAACAAGATCTACTTCCATTAGTTATAGCGAGTTCTTCCATAATCCCTACAGATCGCTTAGGTATTTTAGGTTCCAGTACACCACCCTTTACCAACTAGGTTCCAGTACAGTTGCAACCTATATAGCATCAAACGATGCTGTCGATGTGAAGCCAATACACAAGATGTAATCGATAGGATTGTAAGCCGAAAGTTCTGATTGTGATTCAGCAATAAACCGTTCAAAGAATTACATGATGACCTTCGTTGGAAAATCATAGATCGGCAATTGATCTTGTACTGGAGAATCGGTATCTCCTTGCCATACGTACGATCTTGAACCTCATTTGATCTTCTTTCTCCCCCAGTTCCTCTTCTGCGACGTTCCTCTCTAGTCCATGCCTGCTAGCAGCACATGACGATGGATTTTTTTCGACTAAGGCAATTAGATATTTTTCTAATCAAAAAACCATCTTCGCACAAACCATTACTATATTTTAATAATTTAACGTTTGTGCCAAGTGTGGTCAAAAACTAATAATCTGTAATAAGAAAATATACCAAAACAACATTAACCTTTTATTTCCGAATATATTATTTAGAAAAAAAACATAATGTCGTTGAAAATTGTCGATGGAATTTGAATTGATTTCCAATTATTATAATTAAGAGGTCTATAAACTTTTATTTCCAAATATATTATTTATGAAAAAACATAATATCTGTAATATATCTTGTATGTTCTTCTAGAAAATTTGGTAAGAATGCTCATAACTGCGCAAATTATAGTTAGAGTAATATGCTCTTAATAATCTCTTGATTAAAAAAATCTTTGATAATACCACTTGATGGTTAACCTACCAATTTACTTTTATCTCATAAATTTGATTAACAATTTAGTTTCACTGTACCATAAATTGTCTGTAATAGTTTTTTTGTGCATCTGAAAACATTTGATAAGAACGATCTTAACTGAGACGAAACATTATTAAATAATAGAAAAGGATTGATTGATTGATTAAATATAAAAAATTAGTGAAACAAACCAAGTATTTATCAATTCTTTAGCTATTAGTTATAACAAATAAAAAATGTTTGATCAAAATTGATCAGTACATAAGATCTCATTGTTAATTTGGTAGATCTGATTTTGTTTTTCTTCTGAAAATATTCGTTTGAAATCTTGTCCAACATTGAAAATATTTCCATCCTTGAAAAACTACTAAGACCTAAATGAGAATTTTCTCTCCTAAGATTTTTACAGTTTTGCGAATTGATTTTTAATAACGAGGGAAGATAACATGAAATAGTTTTCAAAATAGGTCAAAAATTATAACAAAATTCAAACTTGGGTTTATGAAAGTACTCCAATAAATTTTATAATTGTGTAAAAGTAATCGTAATCAACATTCCAAGCTACTTACAATAACGCAAAAACTCCAGCTAGATGACAAGGATATCCAATAGCAAATTTATTCGAACCAATTAGCTTATATCAGTGCAAACAACAACACTTCTAAACCAATTAATATCAAACGAGTGTACTCTCTCCCAGGTTATTTAATATTTATTCAAACAACATTTTCAAAGAAGCATTAGAAGACAGAAAGGAGGAAAAACTCAATTAAATCCGCTTCGCATGCGATACCGTCGTCCTACCAGAATTCGCTAATGGACTTCAAGAACTAGTGGACAGACTAAAAAATGCCTGTGAGGAGTGGAAAGTAGCAATTACTGTTAAAAAACATGGTTATTAACAAAACCAACAAAGGCTCAGCAATGTTGAGTTTAGTTTCCTATAGGAATCCTATAGGAAGAGTTCAGAAATGTAAATATCTTGGATGCTGGATCACAGAATCACTCATTTTTTTCGGATTAGATAAGGTGTCAAATTGAGCTAGCTAGATCAGCAAAAACTAAAACCCTTATTAAAAAATAATTCGATTGCCTAACAACTGGAGAGTGATTTGCAAGATCTTACAGGGCGGTGCTTCTCTATGGTTGTGAAACATGAACCTGAGACATTAACAATATTGAATCCTATGAAATGTAGATTAATTGAAAGCTGCTTAGAATACCGTAGACAAGCAGAACCTGCAACGAAGAAGTTCTCCACAGAATAGGCTATGACAGACTAATATTACAGAGAGTCAAATGCCAAAAACTGGAATATCTTGGACACCTATGCAGATGACTTAGATACGAATTTCTAAGCCTGATTCTTAATGGTAAAATAAAAGGAAAAAGGTGGATAGGACGCAAAAAATGTCGTGGCTACAGAAACTACGGCACTGGTATAAACGCTGAATCTACTTCAGGCGGCGCAGGATTGAGAGAGCTTTAGAATAATCACAAACATGACAGTCGCCAATGTTTCCTAGGGACTGGTAATATTTTAATATCTAATACAAAAATTTTGCTTTTTAATTACAAATAACTATTATTTTAATTCTTTAAAATGAGAAACTTCCATTGATTGAGAAAAATTAACTTCTGCACGATATTTTAACTAAATCACTCTATTATTAACACAAAATGTAGGACTCTGTATAAACATTTCAATCTGTTGTAATAATTTTAAAAGTCTTCAAAATTTAATGCTTTAACTATATAGTCCTATAATTTTGGCAGGCTTCCAAAATTTTCAGAAAATGTGTTAATTTTCAGAAAATGTTTTAATTTTACATGGAAAAATATATAGCTTACCTTATATTTATTATAAGATTTTTAAGAAATCTTTAGCTATAGATTATATCTTCTAATTTACTGAAGGAAACTATTACACGATTTATATGTTCTAAAAGTTATTTTGTAAAAAAGTATTAAAACCAAAATGATAATTTTTTTTAAAGATTTCAAATATAATGTGTTTCCTCTTTAATTTTTAAAACAAATGTTTTGATGTAAAGTTTTATCATTAATATTTTTTTTTAGAAAACTACCAATATAAAGTACTTTTAATGATTTTAAAGTTTAAACATTTTTTTTCCAGACGAATCAAAGTCAACAATTTTTTTAATTTTTTAATTAAATGCGTGAGCACAGCTTCTTTTCTTCTTGATGAAGATTGAGCAAATGCCACCCTGTCCCAGTAATAAATATATATTTTTTACTGAAGCGAAAACAAATTATTTTCCTTGTTAAAAAATTCACTTACTGTTTTTTCTAAATAATTAAAAATAACTGGCTAACTTTCTTTCTTTATCAAGTAGAAACAAGTGTTTTTTTCTCGTCTTTAAGAACTGTTTTTTTTAAATTAAACGCAATTTTCTGACTTATTGTTGGTGAAGTCCTAAAATATTTGCAGACTATTCCAAATATTCAGAAAATGCATATTACTGAGAAAAGCTCATTGTAATAAGTATATTCTACGTGGCAGAAATTTTGAGAAATATTTAGCTATAAATTAAATTTTAAAATTAACCGCCCGACTTACTCAAATTAAAACCAACTGACAATTATCTTTCTTGTTACTTCCCTGAATGCAAATGGCGTTTCTTCTCTTTGTAAAGTTCAAGGTTGATTTTTTGTTTCACAAATCAAAACCTATTTGCAAAACACTGATTTTTGCGGAATAGATAAATTACCATTTAGTGTTTATTTTTTTACTGGAAGATTAAATGCAACTTATTTTTTTACAGCAGCGTTTGTTAAATTAAATGCAACTTATTTTCTACAGCAGCTTTTCTTTCTAAATATTTTCAATAGCAAATGTTACTCCTTCGAAAAATTTTAAATTTACTTTAAAATTATGTTTTAGTTGTTGAATATTTATATAACCTTGCAAAATTTATAAATAAAATTTGGGGGTACTAAAACAAGTGAAATATTTTTCTGTGCTAACTTTTTTTTTTATTATTGATTATTTTAGATAAAATTTGTTGGATTTAGAAAACTCAAAAATGTATTTCCGCTGATAAATATGTAATATGCACAAAGTGACAAATTTAAAAAAAAATTAAAACCAATTGACCAACTTTTCTTCTTGGTGCTTTCTTTATTTTAAACAGTGTTCGTTTTCTCTTAAAGGTAAGTTTTTTTTTATTGTCTAAGAAATAAAAACCTTTTACAAAACACAGATTCTTTCATAAAGCAAATGTGTAATGCTCAAAAACTTTGAATAGAGTTTTCTTTGTTCAAGATTTAAATTACCTTTCGAAATTTATAAATAAAATTATTTGCGAGTCTTGAACAATTGACAAACTTTTCTATGTCAATTTAACTTTTATTCCTCTTGATCAACTGTTTCTCTTTTGATGATTTAGCCTAATTAATTTTTTGTAGCAAATTTATACCAATTAACAAACTTTCTTTCTGGTTGCTTCCATGATGCCAAACAGCTTTTGTTTTCAAAGTAGTTTTTCTGTCTGACAAATTAAAACCTTTCTTCAAAATACTAAGTTTTTTATCAAATGAGTAAAATTACCTTCTAGCTTTCTTTCTTGTTGCTTCCTCCATTTCAACCAGCTTTTGTTTTCCTTTCAAATTTAAAATTGAATTTTTGTCTGACAAATTAAAACGTTTGTTCAAAACACTGATTTTTATTGAATAAGTAAAATTCCCTTATAACATTCATTTTTCTTCTGGGCGTATAAACGAAGTTACCTGAGTTTTTCTTGACCAACAATTAATCTGAAAATTATTAGTAGCAAATATTTTATGTTCAAAGTTCAAACAATTACTTTTAAGACAAGTTTTTCTTGTTGCAGATTTCGCTTTCCCTTTTAGTAATTATATTCGCCTCAAAAGTTCTGGAATTGATTTTTTTGTAAAAAAATAAACCAAGTGAACAAATTTCTTTTCTCTTGTTTTGATTTTTGTGTTTGCCTTTAAAGTAAAATTTGATTTTTTTTGTCTGAAAAATCAGAACCTTTTTGCAAATTAATTAAGCAAAATAAATAAAACAATTAACTTTGTTAGTATCACTTAAGAAAAATTAATTGTTTTATTTATTTATTTTAAATTAAGTTTTTCCCTGTTGTTTATTTTATTTCTCTCATTAAAGCTCAAGCATATTTTTTTATAGAAAATTAAAATAAACTGATCAACTTTCTTATTGCTTCCTTGATTTTAAAGAGTCCTGTTAAAGTGCACAGTTAATTTTTATCTAACAAATAGGAATCTTTTTTGTTGTCGAATGAGTAATGTTATTGTTTCTTCTAGGCAATTAAAAAACAACTGTCTGATTTTTCTTTCGCCAATATTTTTTTTCTGACGATTTTCGATAGCAAATGTTTGTTAAGCTTAAAAATTATCATTTGAGTTGAGTCGCCTTTTTAAAGATTTAAATTTCCTCTAGAAATAAATAAATTTATTTTTTGGAGACTGGAGCAACACTTTCTTATTTTCTATTTCAATTTCTTTAAATTCTCGTGAATATAAAAAAAACATATTTTCTCATAACTGAACACCAGTGATAATTTTTTTACTTAGCTAACAATTTTCCTCTGGGGTAAATTTTTATTGACCAAATTTATTAATTTTGTTCTTTAAAGGTAAATAATTGTTATCTCGGTAGAAAATTCAAACCAACTATCCAACTTTCTTACTTGTTGATTTCTTGATTTGAAACAGCTTTTATTTATTTATTTATTTACTTTACTTTAAAAGATCTATTAAAAAATACATAAAATACATACATAAATACACTAATCACTTCAAAAATTTGGAGCATAGACCTTGAAGGTGGAGTTAACGACTTTTCATGTTCTTTCACTTAAAGTTTAAAACTAAATAGGTAAAATTACTTTTTAACCGTATTTTTTATTTCTGGAAAATTAAACACAATTATCTGACTTTTTATTATTAAAATTTATCTTTCTTTCAAAGTTTAAAAATTAATTTTGAGTTTTTCTTTTTAAAGATTAGAATTGCATTCCAAAATATATAATTAATTTTTGTACCAAAAAAGAATGAAATATATTTTGCTGATTTTAGGTAATAAATGTTGGTTTTTAAAAATACAATTATTTTATTATCAACTGTTTTATTTTTAGCAATTTTCTTTTAGGTAAATTTTTCATGATAAACTCTTTCTCTTTTGCTAATTTTATTTTTGCCTTTAAATCTCAAGAATTATTTTCTTTTTGTAGAAAAACTGACTGACTTTCTTTTTGTTGCTTCCTTGATTTAAAACAGCTATTGTTTCTACTTCCAGGCAGCTCTTGTTTTCTCTTGAGGTTCAAAATAAATTTTCAATTGACAAATTAAAACCTTTCCACATTAGTCCATTACCTTACTTTTTTGACCAACATTTTTCTTCTTGGAGATTTTAATCCAAAATCAACTAATTTGCGGACCAATATGATCTTGTCGAAGGCAGGTGAAGTTATCAAACGACAATCAACATTTATTGCATCGTTAGTGAAGTCAAGAAACGTAAAGTTGCAGGATTGATATTATGCAGATTAATCGTAGGTCATTAATCATTTGCCTTTTGATTAATCGAAATTCCTCGAAGGAAAATAATTGCGCGTTCGCAGCGTTTAATAAAATATGTAAACAGTGAACGAGTGTAACATTTTCTGGTACTGAAAGGCCGGCAGAAAGGCGGGCGGTAATGTTTCCCGGGGCACGCTAGCAAATTAAGCGATTAAAATCTGACTTGGTGGCGTAGGGACGAAGGGTGGTTCGATAATGCTCCGCTAAATTTGTTTAATGTTATATATACACATACATATATGTATATATATATATATATATATATATATATATATATATATATATATATATATATATATATTACGTGCCACCCAGTTTGATAAATTTTATGCCCATTTTGTAATAAACTCCTTATTAAAATATCATTTCACATTTTCCCCATGAACGGCAACTGGTCTCGTTAGGCGATATAAATTACCGTTTTATGGCCGCCTAACTGCTCGCCTTGTTTCATTTTTAATTTCGCTTAATTACGGCCATAAAAGGTTAAAGATAATTTTCATAAATGCCACCAGAAAAGGGAAACGGGTGTATGATCAATCGTCGATTGTATTCTTTTGATATGTAGAAGATACATCCACTATTAAAGACAAAATAATAATATTATATTTCCTAATTGGTACATTAAGTAGCACACATCTTGACATAGAAGTATAAAGAATCAGGACTTGCAAAAGTAGGAATTCACAATTTTTAATCAATACTTTTAAAGGAGAGTTTTCAATTCATTCCCAATAAGATTCAATTGGTTTAGGAAGTAATATTCATTGATGTGACAGAAAGTAAAGTATTTAATTCGTTTCTTGATTTAAAGAAAAAAATAGTTTTCTTCCTATTTACACCTCAATCCTATCTCTGAAGGTGTTAATTGGAATACATTAAGTAGAAAGGAGTAATGAATTCTTTTAATTAAAACGATGAGAGTGTTTTTTTTTTATCAAACGATTACAATTAGAATATTTAGTTAGATGTAAATGCAGTGAAAACAAATCCTTTCGGTGCGCAGGCTCATCCCCCATCTCGGTCCCCTCCCGGGGCGCCCTTCTTCTTCGGCTCATTAACACGCATAATGTGGACGTTCCTCCCCAATTGGCGGCGGCGTTGGCGCACCCTCCGCCACGGCAGATAATTAACTCTCTCTATTACTTTATTGGTTTGTGCCCGTGTCTGTCTATTTGGTGGTCCTTCTCTTTTTTAATCAGACTGTTTCCAAACCGTCCGACCATTCTAATTGCCCTTTTATTGCCGGCGGTCTTTTCGCTCGCTCGCTCGCTTCATCTCATACAGAAATTTAACCAAACCGACGGTTCGCTGAACGCAGCCCCCTTACCCACCATCCACCCGGCGTTACTTCTGACCCAACGCACACATACTAACTAATTCCACTTCTTTTCCCTTCCATTCCCTCCTCAATTCCGTATGTACTTGTGTGTGTGTATGTGTGAGACTGTGTTTGCAATAAATGTGCATTCAGAAAATAAAAAATCTAATTAAAAAAATTATATGGTATATATTATAAAGATAACAAAGAAGTCACACAAAATAATTAAACTGAAAAAAAATTACATTCAACTTCAATATAATATGTGTATATGTATTTATTACTCCACAGCATATACAGAAAATACTAAAACGAATGAATTATTGTTTCTTTTTCAACAACAGCTACGAACCAGTTTCAATTTCCTTAAATCTCTCATAATTGGTCGCTGTTGATTTAAACAATAGATTTCACATTAAAAATGAAAAATAAGGCTTTTGCAATTTCTACTTAAAATAACAAACAAAACTAAGTAAATACAGTTTTTTTTTACATAAACGGATTATTCTTCTATAATTAGTTTTTGCGATTTTCCGCTTTCTACTATTTTGTTCAGTAATTCTGTTGCTTTTCTCTAAACCTCTATCCCTTATGCATTTTATCATTTTAGGAGTTATTTTATCGACTACTGGCAGCTTTACATTTTTTGGTTTTCTTGAAATTATTTCTTTTACTTCATCCATTTATATATTTTCAATTGCTATCATATTGATCTTTTATTGTAGCTCTTCTATTATTTTTTCTATGTTGATCTCCTCGATATCTTGTTCGGCCAGAACTTCGAAATATTGTCGCCATCGTTCCATGACTTTGCCTTTCTCTGTAATTGTGTTTCCACATTTGTCTTTAATGTTCTTCATGTTATATTCATTTTTATGTTTTAGTTGCTTTAATATTCCGTAAAATTTTGGTATTCTGTGTAGTTCTCATTCATTATATTTCCAAACTTTGTTCATGATTCTTGTTTAGCTTTTTTAATTTATAGGTATTCTTCTTCCTATTTTCTTTGTACTCTTAGCAGTCCATTGCTATTTTTTCATTAATAAAATATATAAGTCCTTTACGTTGTAGAAAATTCACTAATAAATTTATTAGCTATTTTTTCAATTTAATTTTTTTGTCTTCTATTTTTTTCTTTGTCTGCTGCTTACCATAAACTTCTCTCTACTCCCTTACTTCCTATTTTGGTTAAACTGCAGCACTCCTTTTTTGTTTCTTTCTTTTTCTATAAAGTTCCTTTGAAGTGTTTATTTTATTTTATATTCTGTAATATATCAAGTGTCTACTGTTCCTGGCCCATTGAACTACGTACAGTGTGTGTATGTAAGTATCATGTAATTTTATACACTTTTAATTCAACTAAATATTTTAAATAACGGCCTTCCGCGTGTTTTCTCCTCGCCATAGATCGCCTTAGATGCATAAATTTTTTCATCGCTGATTGAACTCTGCAGTATGACTCTATTTTACCAAATATAAAATTTTTATCATTGAAATGAACTGTCTTAAATATAGAAAGGCGATTCTATTAATTGCTGTTCAATATAAACGTTGCAAAAGAAGATATCATCCGAGTTGCATTACATACTATAAATACTATAAAGTTTATCATGTTTTTATATCATCTGATAAATGCCCCAGTTGCGACAAAAAATATTTAGCAACAACACCTGATATCAATAGTCAGGCATTTGATTTTACTGCTATGGACAAGGGACTAGGCATGATTAAAGCTGAAAATGTAAGGCTACAACAAGAAATTATAAAATTAAAATAATATCAGTGTTTAGCGCTTGAAACTATAATGACTGACACATTGAAAAATTTCAAAATGGAATTATTGCTATCAATAAATCAGCTGTTTCAAACATCTGTGTCATCAAATTCCAGAACTAGCAAGAACCTGCAACAAGTACATATAATTAAATTGCCAACTATTAATTGAATAATCCGATTTTCCATTTCCCGGTTTAAATGCCTTGATAGACCCAGAGAAGCAAGAAACTCGTGCTACCTGTGTAGTATCTAAACCAAACTCAATTATCTTTTCTAATGAATGACTTTACTCTAAGGATTGGTCTACTGCAGAATATAAATCCAGAAGTAATTAAAAAAGGCTAAAGAAGACAAATCATGTCTTTATAGGCCAATCTAATGATAAAGGCGATTTCAAAACAAAGGATGAATTTGGCTATTCATCTCAAGATTAGGTAAACATACTAATAAAAAAGATGTTATATTTTTTTTTAAAAGAGAGAACCAATACAGCAGATGATTTAATTGTCGAATCAGTCAAACCAAAATATTAAGGAACCGAATTTAAAAATATGGATCCCATTAAACTTAAGAACTATTGAAAATGATCCTCAATTCTGGCCTGAATATATCTTTGTTAATACATTCTATTTTTCGAAGAAATCACAGAATTTTCAACGGAAAAAACAACCATCAAGGTCAGCTTTAAAGAGAACATAGAACTTAATATATTTCATACAAACTTACCATATTGTGCGCATTTCAGAACAATAATTAAGACTTGATGAATCTGTCTGTTAACAAATATGAGCTGTCTTTTGTTTTCCAGCGCATTACAACTGTTCTTTAATAGATATGTGGCCTGTTAGCAGTC